>JBBGZY010000628.1:0-312500 GCA_037952925.1 Lithobates clamitans
AAGGAAAAAGGAAGGGAGGAAAGGAGGGAAGGAAGGAAGGAAGGAAAGGAAGGAAGGAAGGAAGGAAGGAAGGAAGGAAGGAAGGAAGGAAGGAAGGAAGGAAGGAAAGAAAGGAGGAAAGAAAGGAGGGAGGAAGGAAGGAAAGAAAGGAAGGAAAGAAGAGGAAAGAAGGGAGGAGAAGGAAGGAAAGAAAGGAGGAAAGAAAAGGAGGGAGGAAGGGAGGAAAGAAAGGAGGAAGGAAGGGAGGAAAGAAAGGAGGAAGGAAGGGAGGAAAGAAAGGAGGAAGGAAGGGAGGAAAGAAAGGAGGAAGGAAGGGAGGAAGAAAGGAGGAAGGAAGGGAACGGAAGGAAGGAAGGAAGGAACGGAAGGAAGGAAAGGGAAGTAAGGAAGGAAAGAGGGGGGGAGAAAGGAAGGAAGGGAAAAGGAAGGAAAGGGGGAAGGAGATCTGACTGGCGCATTGCATAGTATTGTGCGCCTCTGAGAATGTTGCACACATTAGTGCGTTGGGCTGCCCATTCAAGGACTGACCTATCACAACGCACTGATGCCCGCTGGCACGGGGTACGCTGCACTAGGATTGGGCCCTACATATTGAGGTAATGAATGTAAACAATGGGGGATGGGCATTAGTAGAATTATACAAAGAGAGAGAACAATAAAGAGAGATTGTATATAGAGGATCTCCAATATAAAGCCAGGACAAGTACTCCGAGCCTGGCTCCGGACACACAGCCATGACAGAACATTTACATGAAGTATGTTTCAGGCCCCGGGGTCTTCCTCATCCCCCGCCGCCTATTGTTCACACTTTCCGGGCTGGGCTTCTAGGCAAGCCCGAGGATGCGCTGCGGCCTTCACTCACCTACGGGCTTATGGCCGAGCATAGCATGGAAGAGGCAGACTTCCACCTCGGGGCTCCACAGCACCGGCTCCTCTGGTGGAGGTCCCGGCCTCTCCACCGCTGCTTCCCCCCCGGTCTCCGTCTCTCCCATCGCCGCCGCTACCGCCGGGAACACAGCGGAGCCCTGAATATCACTTATCGCTGCACCGGAGACACCTAGCGGCGGCCTCTACTTATTGCACGGAACGTTTAAAAGCAGAGGGCAGAGGAGACGTAGTACAGCGCCACCTAATGGCCGGTTTCCGGACAGCAATTCATCATGTTTTTTCATCCAGGAGTCTCGAAACTTTTCAGTACAGAAAGGACCACATTATATTTTACAAATCATCATATTTTACAAATCATCATATTTTACAAATCATCATATTTTACAAATCATTATATTTTACAAATCATCATATTTTACAAATTATCATATTTTACAAATATCTGTGGGCTGAAAAAGAAAAGAGTTTTATATATAAATGTAGCACTAAATCACGGAGGAGCTGCTGATTTGAAGCCAGGGGCGGACTGACCATTGAGCAACTCGGGCACTGCCCGAGGGCCCTGGGCCACTAGGGGGCCCCATCAGGGTTGCCAGCCTCAGTAAAATCAGGGACAGTATGTATAAATCTGTTTTTTTTTACATCTGTCTGTATACTGTGTGTACATGTATGTGTATACTGTGTGATTGTATATTGTGTGTGTGTATACTGTGTGGCCCTATATTCTCTGATTGCCTGGGGGCCCCATAATCTCCTATTGCCCGGGGGCCCCATGAGTTATCAGTCCGCCCCTGTTTGAAGCGGGCCGTTTCCGTCACCTTCTTACCTGTGGTTTCACCAACACGTTGAGCTTATTATCAGACAGCGTAGACACCAGTCACTTGAGTACTTTTCCAATGCTTTAATGGGAGATAACTGGAAGAAGTAACAGGAAAGAGGTAGAAGAAGAGTTGCAGGGAAGTTCAAATACCTTTTCTTGTTGTAGCACTAAGGAAATGAAATCTTTGGGGTGAATATATCCTCCGTTCAGGATTAAATCTTTGCCCGCCCGGATAGGTCCCTCTCACTGACCTAGCAGCCGGAACGCAGCACAAACAAAAAGTCTCTGCCACAGACTTGAGTGAAACAAAACTGTACGATCCTCTGCCACAGGATGCAGTCGTTTTCAATGAACAGCAAACACAGTACCAGAACCTTTAAGCCGACCCGGCAGTACTTGTGCGGTAGATTAGTTTAAGATGCGTCCTCCAATCGAGTCACCAGGCCCTTCTTAAGACCAGCCTTGTATGGTCCCTTCCAAGACGGGTCCTCCCCTGGATCTTCCTGATTGTCCGGCTTCTTCCCGCAGGACAGACAGCCCAGGACCATCCCAGCGATAGCAGGCTCCAGACAGGCTTCTGGGTCTACCCGCACGGCTGCCGCAACGCAACCCTCCAGGCCGGAGGGCCGCGAGCTAGAACTCACTAACACATGCCTCTAGGCCAGGAGGTAAAGCTCCCAGAAACATGGCGTCTGTCCCATAAATACCCTCTCCCAGAATGCAACCCGGAGGACCACCTCCGCCGAGTTATCTCCGGGACAGAAGAGCACTCATATGTTTCAGCTTGTTGCTTTCCAACACCGACCCAGAGTGACAACGACACCCACAGGCAGAATGTGGAAGTCCACGCAACACAGCCAAACTAGAACAGAGGCTAATCTAACTGTAAATTGAATCTGAACTATATGCAGCACAGATGACCCACTAAATTTACATATAAGCGGTAGATTAGAAAATCTACCAGCGCTACATAAAGAAAGTTAAATTAAATGAATATGTTTTACCTGGAGCTTTTTTGTAATCAGCATGATATGATTCAGAACAACAGAGAAAGAACTTCAGTAAAAGAAAGCAAATAAATTCCAAATAAACTTTACCGATTAATAAAGGTCAAACAAAAATAAATCCAGTCTGAACCTTCCTTATCAGAGTCCCCCTTACATCAGCTTCGTTATCAGAGTCTTCCTTACTTTGGGTCATCCAAGTCTTGCTTACATCCTCTCTTACATCAGATCAGAGTCCTCCTTACATCACGGTACCAATCAAATTCCCCATCAGAGTCCTCCTTACATAAGGGTACCAATCAAAGTCCCCCTTACACGAGGGTCCCATTCAGAGTCCTCCCTTACATCAGCATCCCTCTTACATCAGGGTCTCCATCCAAGTCCCCTCTTACATCAGCATCATCTCTTACATCTTGGTCCCCATCAGAGTCCCCCTTACATCTGGCCCACAGCTAGGGTCCATGTCTGCAGTCTCTGACAATCTCCTCTAGCATGCCTGCAGTCTCTGACCATCTCCTGTATCATGCCTGAAGTCTCTGACCATCTCCTGTTACATGTCTGCAGTCTCTGACCATCTCCTGTATCATGTCTGCAGTCTCTGATCACCTCCTGTATCACGTCTGCAGTCTCTGACCATCTCTTGTATCATGTCCGCAGTCTCTGACCATCTCCTGTATCATGCCTGTAGTTTCTGACCATCTCCTGTAACATGTCTGCAGTCTCTGACCATCTCTTGTATCATGTCCGCAGTCTCTGACCATCTCTTGTATCATGTCCGCAGTCTCTGACCATCTCCTGTAGCATGTCTGCAGTCTCTGATCACCTCCTGTATCACGTCTGCAGTCTCTGACAATCTCCTGTATCATGCCTGTAGTCTCTGACCATCTCCTGTAACATGTCTGCAGTCTCTGACCATCTCTTGTATCATGTCCGCAGTCTCTGACCATCTCCTGTAACATGCCTGCAATCTCTGACCATCTCCTGTAGTATGCCTGCAGTCTCAGATCGTCTCCTGTATTATGTCTGCAGTCTCTGACCATCTCTTATATCATGTCTGCAGTCTCTGACCATCTCTTGTATCATGTCTGCAGTCTCTGACCACCTCCTGTATCATGTCCGCAGTCTCTGACCATCTCCTGTAACATGCCTGCAATCTCTGACCATCTCCTGTAGTATGCGTGCAGTCTCTGATCGTCTCCTGTATTATGTCTGCAGTCTCTGACCATCTCTTGTATCATGCCTGCAGTCTCTGACCATCTCTTGTATAATGTCTGCAGTCTCTGACCATCTCCTGTATCATGTCTGCTGTCTCTGACCATCTCTTGTATCATTGCCGCAGTCTCTGACCATCTCCTGTAGCATGTCTGCAGTCTCTGACCATCTACTGTATCATGTCTGCTGTCTCTGATGATCTCCTGTAGCATGCCTGCAGTCTCCGGCCATCTCTGGTAACCTGCTTGCAATCTCTGACTGTCTCCTGTATCATGTCTGCAGTCTCTGATCATCTCCTGTATCATGCCTGAAGTCTCTGATCATCTCCTGTATTATGCCTGCAGTCTCTGACCATCTCCTGTAGCATGCCTGCAGTCTCTGACCATCTCATATATCATGTCTGCAGTCTGTGACCATCTCCTGTAGCATGCCTGCAGTCTCTGATCATCTCCTGTATCATGTCTGCAGTCTCTGACCATCTCCTGTAGCATGCCTGCAGTCTCTGACCATCTCCTGTAGCATGTCTGCCGTCTCTGACCATCTACTGTAGCATGTCTGTAGTCCCTGACAGCTTTTTGCCACGCTATAATCACTGAATATTATGTGCAGTTCTTTGGTGATATCAGGGGCTGTGCTTGAGGCCCTTTACGTCTAAAAAGCTGACCCCTACTGGTTCAGTAGCTCCTGGGTAAGTCCCCCCACCCAGGGCCGCTGATAAGCCAGTACAACTGGCCCTGTTGTACCGGGCCTAAACAGCAGGGGGGCCCGGGCAATCAGACAGAAGAATGTATGCAGAATTGAAAAAAAAAAGTGGGCACAGTGAGGCTTCAGATTGGCACAGTGAGGCCGCAGATGGGCACAGTGAGGCTACAGATTGGCACAGTGAGGCTGCAGATGAGCACAGTGAGGCTGAAATGGGCACAGTGAGGCTAAAATGGGCACAGTAAGGCTGTAGATTGGCACAGTGAGGCTGCAGATGGACACAGTAAGGCTGCAGATTGGCACAGTGCGGCTGCAGATGGGCACAGTGAGACTGAAATGAGCACAGTGAGGCTGCAGATGGGCACAGTGAGGCTGAAATGGGCACAGTGCGGCTGCATTGATGTGCACTGATGAAGATGAAATGGGCACAGTGAGACTGCTGATGGACACAGTGAGGCGTCATTAATGGCCACTGATCAGGCTGCTGATGGGCACAGTGAGGCTGCATTGATGGGCACAGTGAGGCTGCATTGATGGGCACAGTGAGGCTGCATTGATGGACACTGGTGAGGCTGCATTGATCTCTTGTATCATGTCTGCAGCCTCTGACCATCTCTTGTAACATCACAGTATTTCTTTTGGATAATCAAACTTATAACTGGCTGAAGAAACATAAATATCACTTGAAGACAAACCTGCACTTTAATTAAAGGCGGGGTCTGAGGAGGGGCAGGGGTAGGGCTAAAGGAGGGACCAGGGGCAGGGCTGAAGGGGGCCCCATCAGGTAGGCTGTATGGGGCCCTGTGATTTCTAGCAGTGGCGGCTGGTGCTCAAAATTTTTTGGGGGGGCAAACAAGCAAACAAGTTCTGAAAAAAAAACCCATCAATTGCAGCCACTGTGCCCATTAAGCGCAGCCACTGTGCCTATCAAACGCAGTCACTGTGACCATCAAACGCAGGCACTGTGCCATATCAGATGCTCCGACTGTGCCATGAAATGCTGCCACTGTGCCATCAAATACAGCTACTGTGCCCATCTTATGCAGCCACTGTGCCCATCTTATGCAGCCTCACTGTGCCCCATCAAATGCAGCCTCACTGTCCCATCAAATGCAGCCTCACTATCCCATCAAATGCACCCTCACTGTCCCATCAAATGCAGCCTGTGTCTCATCAAATGCAGTCTCTGTCCCATCAAATGCAGCCTCACTGTCCCATCAAATGCAGCCTCACTATCCCATCAAATGCACCCTCACTGTCCCATCAAATGCAGCCTGTGTCTCATCAAATGCAGTCTCTGTCCCATCAAATGCAGCCTCACTGTCCCATCAAATGCAGCCTCACTGTCCCATCAAATGCAGCCTCACTGTCCCATAAAATGCAGCCTCACTATCCCATCAAATGCAGCCTCACTGTCACATCAAATGCAGCCTCACTATCCCATCAAATGCAGCCTCACTGTCCCATCAAATGCAGCCTCACTGTCCCATCAAATGCAGCCTGTGTCCCATCAAATGCAGTCTCACCGTCCCATCAAATGCAGCCTGTGCCCCATAAAATGCAGCCTGTGTCTCATCAAATGCAGCCTTTGTCCCATGAAATGCAGCCTGTGCCCCATGAAATGCAGCCTGTGTCTCATCAAATGCAGCCTGTGTCCCATGAAATGAAATGCAGCCTCACTGCATACCTCCCAACAGTCCCAGATTTAGCGGGACTTTTTTCCGCATTTACAAGTTTGTCCCGCTATCCCGCTGTGCAGGGAGTTTGTCCCGCATTATTCTGTTGATTAATGTTGCCTTCTAGCTCAATAGGACCTGCAGCAGTGTGCACATTCAGAACAGCGAGGGATTGGAGAGCAAGATGGCTGGGTGTGCACTGTGCAGCCCCCATGAGAGACTGCAGCTGTCAGATCCGAGCTGTGATATCGGGTGTGGGCGGGACTGCTACCCAGACCTGCCCCTCTGTCAAGCAACCACTGCATAGGGAGAGAGGCATTTTTACTTCAAGGTCCCTCAAAAATTCTTTAAGAACCCCCAAAATGTATGTTCGTATTTGCAGATGTTACTGGGTTTTTTTTGGGGGTTTTTTTTATGTCATTGCCTGCATATCCTCTATTGCTGCCTGGAAACTGGGGACTATTTTTTTTTCTTGTGGAGGGATACAGCAGCCTGGCCGCATAACCCGATGATCTTTACTTAGACCCACAAGAAGATTTCAGCGGCAGATTGATATACAATCTCTCTTCTGCCTCCTCAGCCAATGGGAAACACTGTACCCAGCCGCCTTCTTTGACTTCTAAGAAGAGGAGATGTCGGCAGCTGCATTGAAGGGGGAGAGAGAGGAGAGAACACAGCCTGCTATGGGGAACACACTGTAATGCTGCATACATACGAGCGGACTTTTCGACCGGACTGGTCCGACGGACTATCCAACAGACTTTCTGCGGACTTCCAATGGACTTTCCCAACGAACGGACTTGGCTACACACGATCACACCAAAGTCAGACGGATTCATACGTGATGATGTACACAGGACTACAATAAGGAAGTTGATAGCCAGTAGCCAATAGCTGCCCTAGCGTCGTTTTTCGTCCGTCGGACTAGCATACAGATGAGTGGACTTTTCGATAGGAACTGGGTCCAGCGGTGTTCCGATGTAAAGTCCGTCAGATTTTCGAACGAAAAAGTCCGCTGCAGGTCCGATGAAGCCCACACACGGTCGAAAAGTCCGCTGTTGTGTATGCTGCATAAGAAACAGACAGATTCCTCAGCCCCAGCACTGACACACAGTGAGTGGTATTACCCTGAACTACTGCCAGCATGGAGCTCCACAGAACAAAATCATTCATCCAATCCCTCCAGGCTTGTATACTGACACCAGCAAGACTTGTGATAAAGATTGTCTGTGGGGCATACAGAACACAGACAGACTGTATTCCTTTCTGCCAGCACAAGTCATATGGTACACACAGAGACTCTGACAGGGAGAAAATAATCTGGGATGTCTGAGTGTTCTGTCCATCCATCCATCATCTTTAACATAAATGTTGCTGGTGTCACAATACAAGAAGAATGTATTGACAAATGACAGGATATTGTCTGCTGGCATTCTACTAAACCTATGTTTACCACACCTTAGTAACAAGGACTCTTGAATGTAGTGCCCTCCTGACCCCTCCACTGTGTACGCAGTGCCCTCCTGATCCCTCCCCTGTGTACGCAGTGCTCACCTGATCCCTCCCCTGTGTACACAGTGCTCACCTGATCCCTCCCCTGTGTACGCAGTGCCCTCCTGATCCCTTCCCTGTGTACGCAGTGCTCACCTGATCCCTCCCCTGTGTACACAGTGCTCACCTGATCCCTCCCCTGTGTACGCAGTGCCCTCCTGATCCCTTCCCTGTGTACGTAGTGCCCTCCTGATCCCTCCCCTGTGTACGCAGTGCCCTCCCGATCCCTCTCCTGTGTACGCAGTGCCCTCCTGATCCCTCCCCTGTGTACGCAGTGCCCTCCCGATCCCTCTCCTGTGTACGCAGTGCCCTCCTGATCCCTCTCCTGTGTACGCAGTGCCCTCCTGATCCCTCCCCTGTGTACGTAGTGCCCTCCTGATCCCTCCCCTGTGTACGTAGTGCCCTCCTGATCCCTCCCCTGTGTACGTAGTGCCCTTGTGTATGTAGTGCCCTCCTGATCCCTCCCCTGTGTACGTAGTGCCCTCCTGATCCCCCCCGTGTACACAGTGCCCTCCTGATCCCTCTCCTCTGTACGCAGTGCCCTCCTGATCCCTCTCCTGTGTACGCAGTGCCCTCCTGATCCCTCCCCTGTGTACGTAGTGCCCTCCTGATCCCTCCACTGTGTATGTAGTGCCCGCCTGATTCCTCCAATGTGTACGTAGTGCCCTCCTGATCCCTCCACTGTGTACGTAGTGCCCTCCTGATCCCTCCACTGTGTACGTAGTGCACGCCTGATCCCTCCAATGTATACGTAGTGCCCTCCTGATCCCTCCACTGTGTAGGTAGTGCACACCTGATCCCTACACTGTGTATGTAGTGCCCTCCTGATCCCTCCACTGTGTACATAGTGCACGCCTGATCCCTCCACTGTGTACGTAGTGCCCTCCTGATCCCTCCACTGTGTACGTAGTGCCCTCCTGATCCCTCCACTGTGTACGCAGTTCCCTCCTGATCCCTCCCCTGTGTACATAGTGCCTTCCTGATTCCTCCCCTGTGTACGTAGTGCCCTCCTGATCCCTCCCCTGTGTACGTAGTGCCCTCCTGATCCCTCCCCTATGTACGTAGTGCCCTCCTGATCCCTCCACTGTGTATGTAGTGCCCGCCTGATTCCTCCAATGTGTACGTAGTGCCCTCCTGATCCCTCCACTGTGTACGTAGTGCCCTCCTGATCCCTCCACTGTGTACGTAGTGCACGCCTGATCCCTCCAATGTATACGTAGTGCCCTCCTGATCCCTCCACTGTGTAGGTAGTGCACACCTGATCCCTACACTGTGTATGTAGTGCCCTCCTGATCCCTCCACTGTGTACATAGTGCACGCCTGATCCCTCCAATGTATACGTAGTGCCCTCCTGATCCCTCCACTGTGTAGGTAGTGCACACCTGATCCCTCCACTGTGTATGTAGTGCACGCTTGATCCCTCCACTGTGCACGTAGTGTCCTCCTGATCCCTCCAATGTGTACGTAGTGCCCTCCTGATCCCTCCACTGTGTACGTAGTGCGCGCCTGATTCCTCCACTGTGTACATAGTGCCCTCCTGATCCCTCCACTGTGTACGCTGTGCCCTCCTGATTAGGGTTGCCACATCATCCCTTTAATCCAAGACACACAATAATTACACAGGTTTTGTGGCTGATCAAGGTGGTAATTAAACTCACTTGGTGCCTTATCTGCATTAAATCAGCCTCAGAACCTGTGTAATTATTATGTGTTCAGGTATAATGGGATGATGTGGCAACCCTACTCCTGATCCCTCCACTGTGTACGCAGTGCCCTCCTGATCCCTCCCCTGTGTACATAGTGCACTCCTAATCTCTGCATTGTGTACGTAGTGCCTTCCTGATTCCTCCCCTGTGTACGTAGTGCCCTCCTGATCCCTCCCCTGTGTACGTAGTGCCCTCCTGATCCCTCCCCTATGTACGTAGTGCCCTCCTGATCCCTCCACTGTGTATGTAGTGCCCGTCTGATTCTTCCAATGTGTACGTAGTGCCCTCCTGATCCCTCCACTGTGTACGTAGTGCCCTCCTGATCCCTCCACTGTGTACGTAGTGCACGCCTGATCCCTCCAATGTATACGTAGTGCCCTCCTGATCCCTCCACTGTGTACGTAGTGCACACCTGATCCCTCCACTGTGTATGTAGTGCACGCTTGATCCCTCCACTGTGCACGTAGTGTCCTCCTGATCCCTCCAATGTGTATGTAGTGCCCTCTTGATCCCTCCACTGTGTACGTAGTGCGCGCCTGATTCCTCCACTGTGTACATAGTGCCCTCCTGATCCCTCCACTGTGTACGCTGTGCCCTCCTGATTAGGGTTGCCACATCATCCCTTTAATCCAGGACACACAATAATTACACAGGTTTTGTGGCTGATTAAGGTGGTAATTAAACTCACTTGGTGCCTTATCTGCATTAAATCAGCCTCAGAACCTGTGTAATTATTATGTGTTCAGGTATAATGGGATGATGTGGCAACCCTACTCCTGATCCCTCCACTGTGTACGCAGTGCCCTCCTGATCCCTCCCCTGTGTACATAGTGCACTCCTAATCTCTGCATTGTGTACATAGTGCACTCCTAATATCTGCATTGTGTACCTAGCGCCCAACTCATGATCTCTGCATTATGTGCATAGTGTACTCCTGAACCCTGCACTCTGTACATAGCGCATTCCTGAGCCCTTCACTCTGCACACAATGCATTCCTGAACTCTGTGCATAATGGGCTCCTGAATCCTTCTGCACTTTGTGTAACACACACTTTCATAGTTCATGCAAAACCATTTGTAATAGAAGCTCTTCGTTCTTTTTGAGTGTCCCTCATTCTGAAGTTCAAAAGTTGGGAGGTATGTCACTTTCCCATGAAATACAGCCTGTGCCCCATGAAATGCATCCTGTGTCCCATGAAATGCAGCCTGTGTCCCATGAAATGCAGCCTGTGCCCCATGAAATGCAGCCTGTGTCCCATGAAATGCAGCTTGTGTCCCATGAAATGCAGCCTATATCCGATGAAATGCAGCCTGTGTCCCATGAAATGCAGCCTATATCCCATGAAATGCAGCCTGTGTCCCATGAAATGCAGCCTGTGTCCCATGAAATGCAGCCTATGTCCCATGAAATGCAGCCTGTGCCCCATGAAATGCAGCCTGTGTCCCATGAAATGCAGCCTATGTCCCATGAAATGCAGCCTATGTCCCATGAAATGCAGCCTGTGCTCCATGAAATACAGCCTGTGTCCCATGAAATGCAGCCTATGTCCCATGAAATGCAGCCTGTGCCCCATGAAATGCAGCCTGCGTCCCATGAAATGCAGCCTGTGCTCCATGAAATGCGTGTCCAAAGAAATGCAGCCTGTGCCCCATCAAATGCAGCCTGTGTCCCATCAAACCCCCCCTCCCCTTCTCCGCGGAAGGTCCGGACCGGCACAGCAGTACTTACCTTGCTGTGGTGTCCTCTCCTGCTGTGTGTGTCCTTCAGTGGGCACTGGCAGCGGTAATGGAGGAGTCTGCTGCTCATACTTCCGGTTTTCTCTCTCGGGCGTAATGGGAGAGAGAAAACAAGAAGTGACACCTAACTCAGATGTCAATCAAACCATCCGGCCGTAGTAATAAATACTACAGGCGCCGGGCGGAAGCTATTCGGCGCTTCGGAATGCGCCGCAAGGTGGGACAAAAGCCCGCAAATGAAGCGCCGCGTCTGCAATCTCGTGATTGCATAGACGTGGCACTTCCTATAGTGCACTGTGTTCGGTGTCCGAACACAGTGCACTTAAGGACCTTTTTTTCTATTTTTTTTTAAAGGGCCAGTTTAAAAAAATTTTATTATTTTTTTTTTTAATGTTTTGACTACCTGGAGGGGGGGGGTCCCTAAAACAAGCAAGGATCAGAAACCTCTAGAGCGGAAACACAGAGCAGTAAATCTTGACAGCTTTTAATCCTCTCCAGCCCCGAACGAAATAAACCAATCAGCACAATTTGGGCTTTAAATTGACTTCCATATAAATAGCATTTTCTGATGCAAGAACATTCTATTTATAATGATATACTGTATATAGGTCGTCCTGTGTAACAGTAAGCTGGCCTGTCATTAGGATAATACACACTAAATTCTCTGCCAGAGTGTTACATTCACAGACAGAACTGATGCTTATGGCTTAGAATTAATTGAGACAGAATAGGCGGATTTGTGTGGAAGTAATTTACTTGGCTGGGTCTCTCAATCCGCAATCAATGTCCAGCTGGGTAGAGGGGACGCACACGGTGGGGTGGCGTGGGAGGATGTAAGTCAAGGGAAATCGCGGCATTAATTGTAATCAGCGCTAAGGTGACAGGGAGGAGCAGATCACTGGTAGCCGTTTACTGGGAAAGCAATTAAAGTAACACCTGCTTATGACGCAGTGAGGGGAGCAAGGCGTCCACAGATCGCCAGAATATGTGATTAGTTGTTAAAGTGTTTGTAAGCCGTGACAATGAGCTTCTGTTATCTGCTTCCTTTTGTTCTGTTAAATACATTATCTGAAAATTGATCAATCCTGATGTACTGATGGCCTCTCATTTCTTGAGGCTGTAAAATGCCAGGACGGTACAAATAACCCACAAGTTTTCGAAAGTAGGCAGTCCAATGTATTTAGTAAGAGGCACGGAAGTTGTAATTTTTTGTCATCATTTTTTGGAAAATTAAGAAATTAAAGAAACATTTTTTTTCACAATTTGTTTTTTTTTTCTTTTACATACTTTCACCAGTGCAGTACAGCATGATCATATACAGTAACTGGTGTGGCGGTGATAAGGGACACTGACTGTTGACAGTATGAAAAAAAACATTTTTCTTTTACATTTTTTTTCTTTTCTTTTTTTTTACGATTTTTTTTTTTTTTTGACACACTCTAGCCGGAGCAATATAATGTTACCATTCCTGAAGTCTTAAAGTGATTGTAAAGTCTCGCTTTTAAAATAAAAAAAAAAACAAAAACAAACATGTTATACTTACCTGCCCTGTTGCAGTGGATTTGCACAGAGTAGCCCGGATCCTCCTCCTCTCGGGCCCCTCTTTCGCTGCTCCTGGCCCCTCCCTCCTGACGAGTGCCCCCACAGCCAGCAACTAGATATGGGGGCATCCGAGCCGAGTCAGAGCTCCGTGTATCCATTCAGACACCGGCCCCACCCCCTCTCTCTCCCCTGATTGGCTAACCGACTTTAATTGACAGCAGCGGGATCCAATGGCGCCACGGCTGTGCCCCAGCAAATCAGGAGGGAAGTCCCGGACGGCCAAGGGAATCATATACATCGCTGGATATTGATGGGGCTCAGGGTAAGTATTAGGGGGGGCTGGGGGGCCTGATACACACAAAAGGTTCTTTATCTTAAGGCATAGAATGCCTTAAGATTAAAAAAAACCTTTTTGCCTTTACAACCCTTTTAATTGCTTGTAAGTCTGATCCCCTACTTGTATGGTTTGTAGATATGAATTTTACATATGATTATTCTTTGAAAGTACCAGATTTTTTCTGGTAGTACTATGTTTTGTATGGATCATGTATGAAATACCACTACTGTCATCTATTTTGGTTGTATATGCTATGTCTGTTTGTTGAAAATCAATAAATTTTTCCTTTTTTCATTAAAACAAAATATAATGTTACCATAGTAACATTGTACTACTCTGGGGAAGTTATCAGGATTTTTTTTTTTACAGAATATGTTTGTTTATAGCAGTGAATTACATTGCTAAAAGCAAGCATTTTACTGAACAAAACTGAATCATTCAGTCTTTTTTGTTGTGATTAGCTGTGATTGGTCAACGCTAATCACATGGTACGGATGGTCTGTAAATGGCCCTGTTGGTACCATGTGAGCAAATTGACCAATCACAGCTAGCAACACAATTGCATACAATGGATGGCATGAAAGGAAGCCATCCATTGTGTACAACTGTCATGTGACCTGCTGTGATACGTCACATGGTATCGGCAGCGAGCCGGTACTCTGATCAGTCATCAGCTGTGTCCCGTGGACACAGCCGGTGACAAAAAAAACAAAAAGCCTTAGGTGGACCCAAGCTTCCTTCTACACGTTGAAGGACAAGCCCGGTACTATGCTGTCTCTCAGACTTACACCTCGGATTCGCCGAACTGTACTCCCTAAACTTAGACAGCCTAATGAAAACTTGACGCAGAACCTGCAGATTATAACAGAATTATTCCATTCCTACTATTTCTCCCTATACTCCGAACAGGGAGGCCCCCCACCCGGGGCCCTGGATGACTTTTTAAAGGATGTGGCCCTTCCATCTTTTTCGGATTCTCACCGTGAGGTCTTGGAGGGGGACATTACTGTGGTAGCAATACTAGCCGCAATCAAACAGGCTAGTGCATCCATGACCCCGGGGCCGGATGGCTTCTCAGCCTCTTATTTTAAGAAGTTTGCCCCACTGTTGGCAACCCATCTACAAAATTTCTTTACTGCCCTTCGCGACGGGGTAGCACTCGATGCAGATTCTAATAGAGCCCATATAAGTTTGATCCCTAAGCCAGATAAGGATCATAGTGATGTGGCAAACTATTGCCCGACTATTGCCCGACTTGAGACTACTCACAAAAATATATGAAAAACCAATTTAATAAATTTTTGGCGCAATATATCCACGTGGACAGGGGGGGTATTTGTTACGGGGCTGCAGGCTGCTAACCAGATCTGACGGGCCATAGACCTGATCTCTATCTTAAGCCTCGTTCGTACACACGATCGGATTTTCCGCAGACAAAACCTCAGACTTTTGTCCGAAGGCGTGTGCCTGGATTTTGTCTTGCATACAAACAGCAAGGAATTGTCGGCCAACACACACAAACGTAGTGACGTACTACGTGGTTTTTCAGCTCTTTAGCGCCACCCTTTGGGCACCTTCTGCTCATTTTGTGTTAGTAGAAGTTTGATGAGTGTTGATTCGTGCTTTTCATTTCGCGCTTTTCATTTCATGCTTTTCATTTTGTGTTTTTTATTTTGTGCTTTTCATTTCGCGTTTTTCAGTTCGTTTCTGAACGGCCGTTCGTCAACCAGACATGTTGCAGAATCGGAGGAGATAACGTTGTTTATTATTGGGCTTGGAGTTATTGCTTTGACCCAAGTCCAGGAACAGGAGGAGGAGGATTTCTTGGACCAAAAATTGGTTGCTTTTTTAATCGTGACCAATTACGTTATATGCCTTTGCTGTGGGAGCTCCAGGAGCATAATCCGGATGATTTCCAAAACGGATGACGGACCCCTGCTTTCACCAACTCTTGCCATTGTTGACCCCCTATATTAAGAAGCAGGACACATGCATGAGGTTTTTATTTTATTTTTTGGTTGATTAATAATGATTTGATTTGGAATATTTTCTATATTTTTGGATGCATAGAATGCACTTTTTGGTTAATTTCTATTGACAGATAGCATGTCTAATTTTATTTGTTTTCTTTTTTTAATGCACAATAAATTGTGTAGTAAAATACTTGGCTATGTGTTTTACTTCAAATGACAGTTTGGGAGTAGGCAGTTACATTTAAAAAAATACAATGTAAAATTCACAAGGGACACCAACATAGTTGTATCTTTGATCTTAAAAACTACGGGATAATGGTGTTGTGGTAACTTGCCTCCCCCCCCCAAAAAAGCATAATAATATTATTCTTGATATCACTAGAATATAAAAGCCTTTTAAAATACGTTTGCCATAACTCCATCAGTATCACCAGCAAAGCAGCTTCATTATTATCCCATTAAATACAGAAGAAGAGAATTGTGCGCTGCATTTCAAGATTACATAATTTGCCACGTCACAAATGTTAATTCTCCATTACGAACGCTAGTTTACAAAACCGACCGCTTCTGGCTCGTCCTTGCTTCAGAGCATGCATGTTTGTACTTTGGACTTTTGTCCGACGGACATGTGTACACACGCTCGGAAAATCTGACAACAGACATTTGTCCGCAGAAAATTTTAAAGCCTGCCACCCAACATTTGTCTGCAGAAAATCCGACAACAATTGTCCGATTGATCGTACAAACGGTCGGATTTTCTGCCAACAGCCTGACACCGAACATTTCCCATCGGAAAATCCGATCGCGTGTACGTGGCTTTACGCTCTAATTGGGATGGGGTTAGCGCTAGGCAAGGAATGTTGCTATCTTTGGACCTTCACAAGGTCTTTGACTCCATTTCCTGGCCCTTCCTCTTCCACATATTGAGACTATTCTATTGTCTCATCAGTACGTTATACTCAAATCCTTCGGCTAACATTTTCGCATATGGGCGCAAATCGGACCTTTTACAGATAAGGAGAGGAACTAGGCAGGGATGCCCTCTCTCGCCTCTCCTTTTTATTTTGGCAATAGAATCATTGGCTGCGGCCATTCGTGCTAACCCCAACATTCACAGTGTCTCTAGTGGTGGCAAGATTCAAAAATGTGCTTTCTTTGCTGACAATGTGTTATTATTTATAACAGATCCCATCACAACTCTGCCCAATTTATTTGTAACACTTTCTAGGTTTGGAACTGTCTCAGGACTGCGAGCCAATCAATCTAAATCAGAAGCGTTGGACATCAATCTTCCTGACTCAGTACGGGATGCGGTACAGCAGTCTTTTTCCTTTAAATGATGTACACAAGCACTCCCTTATCTTGGAGTTACACTTACTCAGGACATCCCCACACTGTTTCAAGTTAACTATACCCTCCTTTACAACTCCATTGAACAAGTGTTAAAGAACTGGCAGATACATGAACTTTCCTGGATGGGTAGAATAGCAGCCATTAAGATGACGGTACTCCCTCAAATCTTATATTTTTTTCGATCATTGCTGATTCCTATACCATTTGCATTCTTTAAAAAACTTCAATCGCTGGTTTACAAATTCATTTGGGGTGGTAGTGGATGTAGGGTGGCTCACTCCACTCTCTATATCTCCAAGTGGAGAGGTGGACTGGGAGTTCCTCACTTCTTGAGGTACTATAGGGCTACTCAACTGGTACAACTATACGAAATTTCTCTACAACATCCCAAACTGACTGGGTACGGTTGGAGGCGCAGGCTAGTCCCTCACTGCCTTTGGACCTCCTGATGTGGCTTTAGACAAGAGAACGTCGGGCTATTCTGAGTCCTTCTTTATCCCAATCCCTGCATCTCTGGGACACTGTGTGCAAATACCTGCTGAGCGCTCCCCATTCCCCTGTGGCCCCTATGCTCAATAACCAGCACTTTCCTCCAGGACAGAATCCCCAACAATTTACATAGTGGGTTAACAAAGGCCTTTACAGGATAGCCCACTTCATAGATCACAAAGGGATCAGGCAACAGTGTATTTCCGGGAGACGTTACAGATGCCCCAGACGGAATCTTTCCGTTTGTATCAAATTACTCATTTCATAAAATCCCTGGGTACCGATCTGATAGACATAACCACTTGGACCTTGTTTGAAAATAAATGCATAAATGCATGGAGCTCTATGCATTCTTGAACACTCAATGGACGAAACCCTCATACCAAACAGCATGGGAATCAGATCTTGGCGAGACTATAGAGGAGGAGGTTTGGGGGTGGTGGTTGACCATGGTGCGCAGAGGAATACTCAATACTTCCCTGGTGGAAGCGAATTACAAGGTGCTGTCCAGATGGTACCTGGTTCCGGCGAGGCTGGCGAGATTGTACTCTGGCACTTCACCGTTTTGCTTCAGAGGATGCAGTGACAGGACAAAATCTACCTAAAAGTCCTAAAACGGCGCTGTTTGCGGACCTGCTGGACGAGATTCCCTAGACATCTCCGAACTCTCATCTTCTTTATTTTTTCAGCAGCTAAAATTACAATAGCGCAAGCATGGAAAACCCCAGTGGTCAGTCTTGCACTAGTAAAGCATACACTTTCTTGGATCATGGTCAATGAAAAATTGACCAGCATCCTTAGAGACAGACAAGCCAGATATGACAGGGTGTGGTTCCTCTGGATTAAAGTGAGGGTTGTAAGGGTTCGTTTTTTTTTTTTTTAAATAACAAACATATCAACAACAAACATATCATACTTACCTCCACTGTGCAGCTCATTTTGCACAGAGTGGCCCGAACCTTGTCTTCTGGGGTCCCTCAGATAACCCCCTAGGAAAAGCGCTCTTCCCAGGGGGTTACCTTGCGGGCGCGCTCCAGAGTCCATCATTCGTTCATAACCTCCGAATATATGACTCAGCCCTGCCGCCCCCTGCCATTGGATTTGATTGACAGCAGCGTGAGCCAATGGTTGCGCTGCTATCAATCTATCCAATCAAGAGCCGAGAACCCCGGGTAGAGGGACAGCGCGTCCCTGCCGGGTGAAGTACCAGGGCTCAGGTAAGTAAGAAGGGGGGGCTGGGGGGCCGGTCACTGCCAGATGTTTACAACCCCTTTAACTACCTCCAAACGCCATAATTTCCAGAAACTGGATAGTAGGGGGCCTAGGCCGAGAGCAATGACTCCTGCTTTAGATTTCTGACCTTTATTTTTCTCCTTTTCTCCCCCCCCCTTTTATTTTATTATTTTCTTTCTTTTTTTTTTCTCCTTTTTCCCTCTTCTTTTCTCTTTTATGTTCAACGATTTACCTTATGGATGCAAGTGAAGAGTCCTGGAGCCTCTCATTTCTTGATGCCAATGTGGGAGCTACGTAAAATAACGCCAGGTACCTGATCAACTTTTGTGATAAGGGCCCCAATCTTGGGCTATTCTAAAGGCACTACAGATTGATCAAACGTTACCGAGAAGTTATAATTATCCCATTCAGGCCCAAGCGGGCAGTAGCCTAATTCAACTGTATTTACTTTTATAATTGTTTTTATATTACAGTCATATGAATCAGACACTTGGTCACCTTTTGAGAGTGCATGGATCTTTCTGTACTGATATACTATTTGTATCCTAAGAAATTTGTTAAACTTTTGAATAAAAATCTATTGCAAACAAAAAGGGGCTGGCCTGAAGTGATCTAGTAGGACATTTTCTGACTAAAGTTCCACTTTAAAGAGGAGTTCCGCCTGGGGGAAAAAAAATTAAAGTCAGCAGCTACAAATACTGTAGCTGCTTTTAATAAATGGACACTTACCTGTCCAGGGAGCCCCTGATGTTGGCAACCCAGCCAATTTTCAGGTGCTGCTACCGCTGCCATTCGTCGTAAGGGAAACTGTCAGTGAAGCCTTTCGGCTTCACAGCCAGTTCCCCACTGCGTATGCATGAAGCGTGCTGCACTTTCTAACTGGCAGCGGAGGAAGGAGGAGGGGGGCGAACTTCTGAGGTACCCGTTCCCCCCTGCCCCCTGAAAGGTACCAAAGGTGGCACCGGAGGGGGCGGAGGAAGCAGATTAGCGGAAGTTCCACTTTTGGGTGGAACTCTGCTTTAAGTTTATCCAAACCTTTATACTGAGTTCACATATTCATACACCCAGTGAATCCAGTATTGCCCTGCTGTGATCTGCCGCGTGACTGCCACACATTCCGGGTCACCATCCTTTTCTCATTGGGAGTTGACTGTCTATTCCAGGTTTAGGCAGCAAGCCCCCTGACGACATGCCACATCTATCCTCCTCCAGCGCCACGTAGAAGCTGAAGCTTCCTGGGATATGTGATGTGAATATCTCAGGAGGCTTCAGGCACAAACACGCCTAGGCAAAAATGAAGGCAGGGGAGTGGGCTGAATCCATAAAATAAATAAATATGTACACCACAAAAAAGGTCAGCAGAGGAAGGCAATGGGGGAAGTTCTTTTTTAGTTTGTGGTTGGTTCCTTTAAAATAGTTTTGCTACTCAATGATGCTTTTGAAAGTCAATTAAAAGTGCAGCATTCGCTACAACCACTTCACAGAAGACCTAAGAATGTTGATTCAGATAGTACTAGATGTTTTATTTATATCATATCACTTTATCTCTGCCACATCATCTTCACTGCTGCCACCCGCCTACTGATACCCTGCCAGTCACTGACCTATTATTCCTGTGCTCCCACACACAGGGCTGCCTTACACATCTAAATGAAAAAGTAGGAGTATATACCGGTATATAAAATGTGCAATATGCTATCCCACCACGGCTATTCATAGACTGCACACAACTCAGTTTCATCCGTCCTTTCCTAAAGTTTCCTCTGTGCTCCAAAATTGTCCTTCCTATATTGTGCACAGTTATTTGGATTATTAGAAAGACAAGAGCTTTACATGTTTGGGGATAGTGTGGACCGTCGGTGATAGAAGTGGGGTATGGAGCCTCAGAACCAGTGCCCAGCCTTCACCAAAGATCTCTACAAGAAAATGTAATTTTATCGCAAGGCATCCAAGGTTGTATTTTATAGCTAATGCTCCACAAAGCCTCTTGTGTAATGCCCTATCAACTCCCCCCTCTGCTCTATATGCCAGTCCGTCAAGGAGCACATCCCGCTCTACCTACCCACAACCACTTAAGCACTAATTAATGTCAATGGCCATAAAAAATTATTATTCTGCAACTTTTAGCCCAATAATATAAGAAGGTTTTACACTGTTGGAGCTCCCTTTTCCTTTATTTGGTTGATCACTGGAATATCCGGATGACCAGGGTCCAGACTAGAAGGAACTGCATGTGGGACACACATCATTTCCAATGTTTGTTTTGGATCTCATCAGTGGTGGATGTATTAATGCTCATGTGACCTTCTGTAATTAGAGGGTCCATGCTTTGTGGTAAGAGTACATCTTAACCTGTGTGTCGGTGGCTCTCACAGTGTGGAGAACTCTCCTTTTGAATTTACATTCACTACACTCCTATGATGGGTTTCTTCTTCCATTTGTTCCACAGCTTTCTGACTTTGTGATCTTAGCTATTGTGCTTTGGGACTTTAGAGAGACTCTTTTTTTGTACACTTTTCTGCACATTTAGGATTTGTTTATATTGAATTTTTTTATTATTTTCTGAGCGCAACTTATTTTTTTTTCTTTTCTTTTTAATTCTTCTTTACGAAAATGTGAAATGTGTCAGCGACCATGGTTGGTGGGCGTGCATGCTGAAGTCTGGATTCTCTTTATGCGACATGGTTGATATTCACAGCCTGTGTTTTGGTGTGGTTAAGGTATGAAAGTTGTTAAAAGGTATGAATAGGCAGGGTTCAGTGTGGACGGTGTTTGCACAGTGTCGTCTGACTGAAGGTCGTCACAGCCAGCCACCAAGGAACTGGCAGCAGATTCGTAATCAGGAACGAGAAGCAAAAGGGATGTGCACCAAAGAAGGGGGTTCTCCCTACAAATGAGGGAATGCAATGCAGGTGGGTCTAAAACGAAACAATCTAACCCACCTTTTTAAACCATAGGGACATTTTTTTTTGTAAAAAACAATTTGATTAATGATACTCTGACTCCCTGTGTCCTGGGCTTTCGCCCCTTGGAGCATACTGCCCTAATCGTTCATGCCCAGAGGTGTACCGTCCAGCCCCGTCCAGCAGCAGCAGCTGTCCGACTCTCATATTTTGTAGAACTCAACAGGCTGCCTCCAGTGGGGCTAGGTGGCACACCAGTGCCCTGCAGCTACATGCCAGAGTCCCATGGACCAGGGCTCAGCGCCCAGTGTGCATGGGGCCATAACCTACTCTTCCGTTTCAATGGCCCTCAGTATCTGGTGAGCTTCAAACTGCCCCGTGCTGGCTACAAACTCTGGACTTACAATTCAGTTTAATCCTGATCCCTTTCACAGGACTTCATCAGCTTTTTCTAATATCACACATGCACATTGCATTTTTGAACTGTGCTTTGTGACGTGCTGTAACGCCTCGCATCGCTCTGCCATGCATGAATTAAAAAGGACTGCAACGTTTAATAAGGTGTAAAAAAAAAAAGAACAAAAAATTGGCCCTAGGGAGATTGTGGGAGTTTTTGTGGAATTTATTTGCACTACTGGGCTGGGTGTAAATGTTTTTCATATACCATCCCAATTGTATTGTACTGCTAACCTGAACTGATGGAGATGCTGTTGAAGAGCTCCTCTGACCACTAGAGGGCACTGTGGTGTCAGATGTACATTAGAAAGGACACTAGTGTATTCGGATGGCTCACAGTCTGCATTCCATATAGTACAAGGATATTTAATTAAAATGGATGGGCAAAAAGTCAGATAAAGGCTGTTAATGAGAAACTGTTATAAAACAAGTGCAAGTACCAATATTTCTCTGAGGCCTGAAGTAAAACTGTGGGGGTGACTAATCTGCTTCAATTAGAAGGCCTTTCACGGCTCAAACTTCTTTAGAGCAATATGGATGAATGAAGTTTTTTTCATTTACAGGGCCATTTCACAATCATTTGAGGGAACTGTGCCATGATACTGGTAATAATTTGACTATACAAAAGTAAAAGATTTTCTAACCAGACTAAAACGTTTTTGTTGTTCAGTGCTCAGTTGATCATAAGGTCTACATCGGTGGTGGTCAACTTACATGATGAGGCCCATGGGATCACCAAAGAGCCACACATGATATTTACTGAATGTAATGCTACAAAAAACAGCAGACATGTAACAGGATATGATCAGAAACTGTGGACATGCTGTAGAAGTTGTTGGAGACTGGGGACATACTCTAGGGAAATGGTTCTCAACTCCTGTCCTCAGGACCCACTAACAGGCCAGGTTTGCAAGATAGCTGAAATATATCACAGGTCATATCATTTGCTGCTCAGTGATTGCAGTATTCTAGTCTGCGTCTCCCCAAGGTAATACTTAAAATCTGGCCTGTTAGTGGGTCCCGAGGACAGGGGTTGAGAACCACTGCTTTAGGGACATACGCTAGGCCAGGGGTAAGCAACCTTGGCCCTCCAGCTGTGGTGAAACTACAAATCCCACCATGCCTCTGCCTCTAGGAGTCATGCCTGTGATTGGCAGTCTTGAAATGTCTTATGGGACTAGTAGTTTCACCACAGCTGGAGGGCCAAGGTTGCCTACCCCTGCTCTCCTGGCCTCTAGGCCTCCAGTCAGTTGCAGATCCCCTAACCTCCCACATTGCCTCCCAGCTGCCATAGTGTTCCCCAGTCTCCTATAGTGTCCTCAGACCTCCTAAGAACCCTCAGTGCACACAGTGCCCCACCAACCTCCCAAAGTGATACCCAATGTCCTGCAGTGCCCCCTAACTTGCTGCAGAGACTCCAGCCCTCCATAGGCCCCAACCTCCATCAATGCCCTCCAGCCCCACAGGACCCTATGTATCACTACAATCACAGGAGGTGCTGGTTATGTCGGGTCCTCTGTTCTTATCTTGACTCTGACCAAGTCCTCAGCCCCAAGGTACACCACTGTAGCAGGTGTAAATTAGCAGCTTCCCAATATCTTCTGCTCACACTGAAATTAGACTCAAGACTTTGTAGCAAATAACAGAGTATATTGTCAAGTAATTATTAGATAAGACAGAGCATAACAGTGAACAAAAGCATACACAAGACACTGGGGGTTTCTTCAGATATTTGAGGTACTGAAATGAACTCAAATCTGACCAGCATAAACTGCAGCCCTCCTCACTAAATCAGCAGAAAAAAGGCAACCAAGATTGGTATCAACACAGATACAGGCTAAGTTGTCAATGGGCTCTTGCAATGAGTTAGCTAAGCCTAGGCCTCTTGTAAAAGAAAATTGCAATGTAATCACAACTACACTCAACAGCAAATGAACTATGTACAGTCCTCAATTAGTCTTCTGCCGGCTATATTGGGGCCCTTGAAGACATTGGCACGCTAGCAGATGAACAGGCCTCAGAGTGGGGTCTGGCAACAGCACGCAGATACAGATACTCTACAGATCTCAGTACAATGATCTGTAGCTGCAGGGAGTACTCTGGATGGCGCAGATCCGCCATCACCTCAGCTCTACAGCCATAAACCAATCTCCTGAGTCCTCCTTCTCTCTCTCTGTAGCAGCTCCTCACCTTCTAAACTGGCTGGCTGTGATCTCCCAACATCCCCTGCTCTTTCCTGGGCTTTTGAATTTATACCCCCTTTCTCTGGCTCCTCCTGTCTCAGAGGCCTCTGGGAAGTTGTAGTTTGAAACCCTATTAGCACAATGCTCTCAATTCTGTTGAAGAACTACACTTCCCAATGTTCTTTGCTTCCAAAGATGGTTGAGGAAAGGGTCAGAATCTCAATGCCCCTATCAATACACTATAGTCTATGCGACTGTCCTGAATGTCCTGCATAACTCAGTAACAGCAAGCCTGGTTACACCTACATTCTCTCACAGTGCCCCTGCAAAGCCCACAGCCACCTGGAGAGACGCCATCCCTCACAGTTGTCCCGAGATCCACCCAGAAACCCCAACCCCAAAAGGGCCACTGGGGCTGTTGCAGAGTCCCCTAACTTCCTCCAGAACATCCAGACACACGCACACAGTGACACCCAACCCCATCCAGAGCCCTCCAGTATTTCAATACATATTTTGTATTTCTAGATTTTTATTAACTTTTTTTTTTTTTCATCAAGATATGGAAGGTTTTGAAAGAATTTAGCAGGCCCTGGTCTCAATAAGGTTGGGAACCACTGCTCTAAGAGGCAGACATAGGTCACTTTCACATGGCCGGTCAGTGAGTGGTAAAACCTGGTAGTTGAGCCACCTAAAATACAGCTGGAAGGGGGCTGTTTATATTACACAACAGATATAATGTGGAATGTCAAGTTTACAGGTGGCACCACCCATCAAATGTGGCCATTTAAGTCTATGGGATCACATTTGGCTTGTGGTTGTGGCACATCAGTGCATTTGTAGATTGCAAAAAAAAAAAAAAGGCATTCAAGAGGTGGCAGGATCGCCTCCTGAATGCCTGGCAGCGGCTGCTTAGCTGCACTCTGAAAAGGGATTCACTGAGGATTGCTTTTCAGAACATGGGCTAGTGTAAAGCCCATGTTACATGAGACTGATCATGGCTACTGAAGAAAATCACAAATCAAGGCTTCTGCATTTGGGCTTCCTACAGCCAATTAAAAATGACTTGTGCCACAGTTGGTATTTCCCTCAGTAAGACCCATTAAAAAAAAAAAAAAAATGAAAGAAAAATATGAAAATAGAAAAAAAATGGACAGCACAGAAAAGGAGTGGGATAGTACAATAAAAACCTAGATTGTAAGCTCTAACGAGATGGGCTCTCTAATTTATCCTGTATTAAATTGTATTGTGACTTTACTCGCTGCCCTCATGTTGTAAAGCGCTGAGCAAACTGTTGACACTATATAAATCCTGTATAATAATAATAATAAAAACAAACCTATCTACTAAAACCCAGTCTAAAGAATATTTTCCCTCACCTGCCTGAGCAAACAACCCAAGTAAGAAAAACATAGACTACTGTCTGCAGAGAACCCAAAGACCACACACTACATGGTGTCTATTTATAAAACATTTGCTGGAGGAATGTCACACACATTTGTGCAGGTTGGATTTTCCTTGTAATTTCTGTAATAGATTATTTCCTTTGATCTTCAGCTCCATCTAGTGGCCAAAATGCAATATATTTTCTCATTGAGGTATATGAGAAAACTATACTGCATTTCAACCACTAGATGGAGCTGACGATCATAACAATAAATCTTTTACAGAAGTCACAGGGAAAATTCATCCAGCTTGCTCAAATGTGTGGCATTTGTCCAACAAATGTTTTATATCCCAAAGTGTCAAACGGCTGCAAGCGGTCTCCAGACTGCAGGCTGGGCACCAGGGATCTTCTTTCAGGTTACGTTTCCTGAAGTTCTTTACAAAATATGTGGGGTTTTTTCAGAGCCAGCACCTAACACTGACCAAAGTGAAGGCATTCTAACACATTGGCTTCCAGCTGGTCAATGTCACCTCCTTGGTCCCTGACCTGCTGGGGTTCTATCATTTGGCGCCGAGTCTCTCAGCAGCTCAGACCACTGGAGTCTCTTTCCTAACCAATTAGACATGTGCACTACAGAAAAATGTGTTTAGTTTTATTTTAGTTTCATTCGTTCTTTTGTTTTGTTTATCGGATCATTCGTTATGATCAGCATTCATCACTTTGGATCATTCATAACTTCAAATGCATTTGTATTCATTCTATTCCATTCGTTTAGATATGGCATTCGTTACTTCGGATCATTCGAAAGGTCAGATGCATTCGTATTCGTTACGTTCACTAACTGTTATTTTAGCCAAATTTGAAAGGAAATTCCAATACAAATGTAAATCTAATCTATCCCAAATTAGCTGCTATGACGCAGAGACCCAAATAGAAGAATTACTGACTTCCGCTCTTTTACCTATAATTTAAATGACTAAATAATAAATAATAAAAATAAATAAAAACTATAATAATAGTTAATAATTTAATTATAATAGAAAATACGAAAAACAAAATTATCCAAATGTATTCGTTAAACTTGTAGGTTGAATCGTTTTTTGTTCTTAGGATTTTTGTATTTTCAGAATTTTCGTTCTTTCGGGTTTTCGTTCTTTCGGATTTTCGTTGTTTCGGGTTTTTGTTCTTTCGGATTTTCGTTCTTTTGGGGTTTTGTTCTTTCGCATTTTCATTCTTGCGGGTTTTCGTTCTTTCAGGTTTTTGTTCTTTCAGATTTTCGTTCTTTTGGGTTTTTGTTCTTTCGGATTTTCATTCTTTCGGGTTTTCGTTCTTTCAGGTTTTTGTTCTTTCGGGTTTTCGTTCTTTCGGGTTTTCATTCTTTTGGGTTTTTGTTCTTTTGGATTTTCATTCTTTCGGGTTTTTGTTCTTTCGGGTTATCGTTCTTTCGGGTTTTCATTCTTTTGCGTTTTCGTTCTTTCAGATTTTCTTTCTTTTGGGTTTTTGTTCTTTCGGGTTTCCATTCTTTTGGCTTTTCGTTCTTTCAGTTTTTCGTTCTTTTGGGTTTTCGTTCTTTCAGTTTTTCGTTCTTTTGGGTTTTCGTTCTTTCAGATTTTCGTTCTTTTGGGTTTTCGTTCTTTTGGATTTTCATTCTTTCAAATTTTCGTTCTTTCGGGTTTTTGTTCTTCCGGGTTTATGTTCTTTCGGGTTTTCGTTCTTTTGGATTTTCATTCTTTCAGATTTTCGTTCTGTCAGATTTTCGTTCTTTTCGATTTTCGTTCTTTCAGATTTTCATTTTTTCAGATTTTCGCTCTTTTGGGTTTTTGTTCTTTCAGGTTTTCATCTTTCTGACAATTCGTTTTTGTATGCATCCGTCAAAAGAGTCTTTCGTTCATTCGGATGCTTTCGAATGAAGGAATATAATATCGTCCGAAATCAAATTCGTAATGAAACAAACTGCACATATCTACTAGCCATCACCAGCTGCAGCATAAAATCATACAATTTACAGAGTAGGTTTATGCTTACATGAGGATGCACAGGTTTTCTATGGGGGTCCAAAACCCCAAACGCAGACCATGGATTTGACGCTGTGCACCCACATGGATGTCAAATTGGAAACAGCAGCTGTGTCTGTGCAGCCGCTGCATCCCAGTTGACATGAATGAGACTGCCTGCACAGGGATGCACAAAACACCAGTAAATGGAAGCAGCAGACTTTTGAGCTCTCTCAGCCACTCTGCTCTCTCCTCCTATCTGAAAGAACGAAAACCTGAAAAAAACGAAAACCCGAAAGAAGAAAATTCGAAAGAATGAAAACCCGAAAATTGGAAAGAACAAAAACCCAAAAGAATGAAAACCCAAAAGAACAAAAATCTGAAACAACCAAAACCCGAAAGAACAAAAATTCTGCAAATACAAAAACCCGAAGAACAAAAAACGATTCAACCTACAGTATAAGTTTAACGAATCGATTACATTCAGGTAATTTAGTTTTTCGTATTTTCTATTATAATTGAATTATTAACTATTATTATAGTTTTTATTTATTTTTATTATTTAGTAATTTAAATTATAGGTAAAATAGCGGAAGTCAGTAATTCTTCTATTCGGGTCTCTGCGTCATAGCAGCTAATTTGGGATAGATTAGATTTACAATTGTATTGGAATTTCCTTTCAAATTTGGCTAAAGTAACTGTTATGCCCCGTACACACGGTCGGACTTTTCGTCTACAAAAGTCCGACAGCCTGTCCGACAGACTTTCGACGGACTTTTGGCGGACTTGCGGCAGACTTTCTTACGAACGGACTTGCCTACATACGATCACACAAAAGTCCGACGGATTCGTACGTGATGACGTACAACGGACTAAAATAAGGAAGTTGATAGCCAGTAGCCAACAGCTGCCCTAGCGTGGGTTTTTGTCCGTCGGACTAGCACACAGACGAGCGGATTTCTGGGTCCGGCGGAGTTACGACGTAAAGATTTGAAGCATGTTTCAAATCTAAAGTCCGTCAGATTTGAGGCTGGAAGTCCGCTGAAAGTCCGGGGAAGCCCACACACGATCGGATTGTCAGCCAGCTTTAGTCAGTCAGCGTCCGTCGGACTTTTGTAGACGAAAAGTCCGACCGTGTGTACACGGCATTAGTGAACGTAACGAATACGAATACATGTGACGTTTCGAATTATCCGAAGTAACGAATGCCATATCTAAGCGAATGGAATGGAAAGAATACTAATGCATCTAAAGTTACGAATGATCCGAAGTAACGAATGCCATATCTAAACGAAAGGAACGGAACGAATACGAATGCATCTGAATTTACGAATGATCCGAAGTAACGAATGCCATATCTAAACGAATGGAATGGAAAGAATACTAATGCATCTAAAGTTACGAATGACCTTAAGTATTGAATGCTGATCATAACGAATGATCTGATAAACAAAACAAAAGAACGAATATAAATATCTGAATTCGGCTTGGTATGAGCCTCCTGTACAGCAGAGCTCATAATGGGGATGGGAGAAGCAGCACTACAGCGCAACTGATTGGCTTCTTGTGCTGCTTCTCCCATCCCCATTATGAGCTCTGCGGTACAGGAGGCTGATACCAAGCCGAATTCAGATATTTATACTGCTTGCATTAAACAAAATACAGTTACTGATGGCTTAATGAATACAGAGCTGTGATAATTTGTGTCATTTATATCTGCCTGAAGTATGTAAAAAAATGAGAAAGTATTTCAAAGATCTTTAAAAATTTAATTGCACGTCTTCCTTTTGCTTCTCTGGAGATAACAGGTAGAGTTGCTTATTTGCGCTTCTCATACTAAGTTTTCCGGATGTCACAAAAATAAAAGCCGACGTTATCAAAGGCCCAAATTGATGTGTGGCTCAGCTGTACACCTGAGTAAGACTTTTCATTTTTCACCTAAACACAGAAAATGCTGAGCTCCGAGAAATTTTCTCCTTTCATCTCATCTGTTTGCCGTGACACCTTGTCATCTCACAACAAAATGCACAGTGTTTATAGAGCAGGAGAAAACCCCAGGCTTTGCTGTCTGAGCGCCTATTATGATGGATCAGAACAATCAGCAAACCTCACACGATTACATCTGGTGACTTTACAAGGTAAAGAACTGCAAACCCATCACATTGCAAACCCATCACATTGCAAACCCAACTGCGATGCATTATAGAACAAACTGCATACAAAAGTAGCAATTGTTTTTTTAAATTCTGAACCATAAATCCAGCTACAAGAAAAAAAAAACAGCCTTTGCTGCAATACTCTCCTTCAACCTGGAGCTGTGCCATTCAGTAACTCTTTTCCGCCACTAGATGTATCCAGTCTTCCCCATTGAGTGAAGGCCAGTATCATTCATCAGGGCCGCTGATAAGGCAGTACAGTTCAGCCCTCCTGTACTGGGCCCGGGCCCCATCCGTTCAAAAGGGGGGGCCCAGGCACCTGCTGAGCAGGAGGGCCGGCTGTATTGTCTTATTGCAGACACCAATCCTCCATACCTCCCAACATTTAGAGATGGGAATGGGGGACACCTACCAGAAATAGGTATGTAGGCATGGGACACGCCCCCTGCCACGCCCCTTTAAAGGAGAATTAACCCCCCAAAAAAGGTTAATTAAATCCACAAGGGCTTTTTTTTACCACTACTATTCCTTTATATTGGCTTTTAAAATTTACAAATGCAGCAATTTAGAAATTGGATGAAAGGTTTGGCACTGGGAAACACTTTTTGAAAGATAAAAAGTGCATTTCATATACAGCTATTTGGATCAGACCAAAATGAGGGAAAAATGAGGAGGAATGAGGGACAGAGGGACATTGCTCCAAATCAGGGACAGTCCCTCGAAATCAGGGACCGTTGGGAGCTATGATCCTCTTCTGCCTCCACCTGCAGTGCTGCCAGCTTCTTCTCCTCTTTCTTCCTCCGGCTGCTCTGCAGGGGGATTGGTTCTAGCACATGCGCCTCTTTCATCTGTCCAGGCCCTCCCTCCCCCTGAGGTTGCACTATCACACAGCCAGGGCTCCGAGTACTACTGCACTGAATGGTGCTGACCATGGGCGTGCGCACAGGGTGTACCAGGTGTGCCTGAGCATACCCTAATCACTACATGTGTCCGCATATTCCCCCTGTTTGTAACCGTGATATTTCACCAAAGCCCTCTAATGGGGCCCCTAAAAAATTGTAAAAACAAATAAAATTGTAAAAAATAATAAAAAATAAAATAATAAAAATAAAAACTACTGACACTGTCAACACCTCTACTGACACCAATCTCTGCCCTACTGACACTGTCAATATACTGTATATATACACGCATACACAGGCATACGTGTTTGAGCTTTGGGGTGTACACCTTAATGCAATAGGCTGCGCACACCTATAGTGCTGACTCATCATTACTGTTTAGTGCAGCAATGGGTATTGCTCTCTGCCACTGCAGGAGGGGAAGAGGGAGGATCTGTAATGTCATCCGACTATCACAAGACCCATGGAAAAAAGGTTGCATGTAGGCAGGTGCAATCTACTTTCTCCACTGTAGGTGTCACTCAACCACAGCGACATTGCAGAGGGAGAGGAAGTCAAGAGGAACATGGTCACTGGGGGATCTATCTGGTTGGATGCTGCTGCCACATGCGACTCTGGTGGCCATCTTGGGCCAGGCAGAGTCTATTTAAGACCCTGGCTCCCAGGCTTGGCGCATTTCGTGTGTGGGTAGTGTAGGGACAGATCACCCGTCTCTCAGGGACAGTGTTAGTGGTAGGGAGAGGTTCCAGACGAGAAGGGAAAGAGCAAGGACACGCTATCCTTCCTAGAACCCTCCCTGTTTGGGCACAGACCAGCCAAGCCACATTCCAACGCTCAAGACAGATGCTGAAAGTGCATCCGAGACCTGCAGCTACACTGTTCGCTGCAACATACTGTGGGTGTGCCGGGATGTTTTCCCGCTGGGTAGTTGATCAGGGTTGAACTACAATTACAATAAAGTTCCATTACTGCATATTGACTGAGTGTTTACTGCCTCCACACCACGCTGCACCCCCCCACATGCATATAATGCATGCCTTCACACCTAATGTATGTTGACACCAAAAGCAGCACATGCAACAAACACAATTCACGACAGCTTGTGCAACACGTTCGATGCAAACACACTTTCCTTAGGGTTAGGTTACCTTTAAAGAGTACTAAAAATGAAATAATCAATGATATTTTATGTAAGGGTAGTGGAGGAAAGTGAAAAAAATAGCACTGGATCCTTAAAGTGGTTGTACACCCTGTACAACCACTTTTAGCCACAGGTAAGCCTATAGTAAGGCTTACCTGTAGGTGCTGGAAATATCTCCTAAACCTCCACGGTTTTGGAGATATTTACGAAAAAGCTGAGCGCCAATGACTACAGCGAATGCGCCGATGCCATCGGCACATGCGCACTTTAGAAAGGGCACATCCTTCCGTTTCTAATAGGGGCCATGCCATGACTGGTGGCTCCCGCACGCATGTCACAGTCACAGAGCCGAAGTTCGAGGCCCCGGAAGGAAGAGGGGTAAAGATGGACGTTCCCTGCTAGTGGGAACAATGGTGACATCGCGGGCTTCGGTTTCAGGTAAGTGACACATAATGGGCTACTATGCGATGCATAGTAGCCCATTATGCTTTACCTTTGCAGGGAAATAAAGAAGAAGTAAAACCCACCAGGGTTTACTTCCTCTTTAAGGATATCTTATTGGTATTGCTGTTTATGTAGGTGACCTGGTTCCCATGCAGGTGGTTCTACACCCCCCAGAGGTCTCCCTGGCTTGTAGTGTAATGTAACAAAAATGGAAATTGAACCGCCGCACCACTGCTAAGAGGTGAAGATACAACTTTACTTCAATTAAAGTCATGGGGACAATCCAACAATTACCCAACACATTTTAGGGGTTCAAAGACACCCCCTTCATCAGGGTTCTTTCAGGGTTATTCCAAATACAGGCCCTGTCAGTAGCTGGTTTAACATCCAAGCCAGCTGCTGACAAGGCCTGCTTAAAATCACAGTTGCCCAAAAATGAATTGGTATTTATATAGTGCCAACAATTTACACAGCGCTTTACATTATATATATTCGTATCAACTCCAGTCATCAAGGAGCTTACAATCTAGGTCCCCTATTATATATATATATATGTGTGTGTGTGTGTGTGTGTCTTCGGAGTGTGGGAGGAAAGCACACAAGCACAAGGAAAACATGCAATCTCCATCCAGACATTGTCCTTGGCCAAGGTTCAAACCAAGGAGAACCACAGTGCTACAAGGCAAAAGGGCTTACCACTAATCCCCACAGAGATATAACTTCTTTTCTGAAAACCCAATGCAGCCTCCAATGCCATGTAGTCATAGAGTGCAATGCTTTACTAAATGCTTGGCACACATAACTGTTTATATGTTCCAGTTAGTTTAGAGGGAGATGCCTTTTAAACCAGTCAATCACTATATGAAAATAAGATGAAACCTTTGGCATTCCTTGCACATCTCTCCCCCTTATGGAGCTATAAATTCCTTCAGAGGGAACTGAAGCTGCTGGCACAGACTCTGCGGTTCTGGGTTGTAGCCAGTTTCCTGGCATTTATGGCTGCAGATGCTCCAGTTATGAATGTCCAATGGGTTGCAGCAGAAAGTCAGCCAGACCTTTGCACTGACATCTGCTCAGCAAACGTTCGGCCGGGCAGATGTGTACATCTGAGATCCAAGGAGATATCAGGCCTTTGCTAGAAGGAAGAGGTGACATGTAAAAATTTGGCACACTTAGTAATCATCTCTCAGCTTGCGTTTATATAGTCAATCTACCCAACGAATGCTTTCGTTTTGGACAGATTTCAATTTGGAGGAACCAGTGGCTTTCTGGAAAAAGGACACTCTGCGTGAATATTCAGCGCCAACCACTCACTGCGGCTGTTACAGATTAACATCATTGGCAACTAATTCTGCTGCCACCTATGCAAAACCCCATTAAATTAGGGAAGAAGTAACTTACAGAAAGTAAGTGAAACATCGTACATGACTTTCTCCAGGTCTCCCCCCTTCCCAAGAGCTTCTTGTAACACGAATTAAAGTCCCACAACCTAACTTGCCCTGTAAAAGTACATAAAAATTAAATTGAGATAAGATGAGTCTAAATGTTTCAATTTGGAAATACACTAAAAGCACTCTCAGAAATTTCTAAAGATACTTTTAAAGCAAAAACTTATACATTAGCTTTTAGCCCTGGAAAAATTGGCATTGGCAGGCTTCAGCACAGAGATGGTGGCATTGAGAGTGATACTACTCAAGGCACCCTCATAGGTCTAACATAAACCCTACCAGTAACCCCAACACTAACCCTCACATTAACTCAGTGACCCTTACAATAACCCTCCCTGTAACCCTCACACTAGCCTTTTCTGCAACCCTAATTCCCCGTATACATGATCGGATTTTCCGACAACAAATGTTGGATGTGAGCTTGTTGGCGTAAAGTCTGACTGTGTGTATGCTCCATCAAACATTTGTTGTCGGACTTTCCGCCAACAAATGTTGGCTAGCAGGTTCTCAAATTTTCCGCCAACAAATTTTGCTGTCTGACTTTCCGATCGTGTGTACACAAGTCCGTCACACAAAAGTCCACGCATGCTCGGAATCAATGCTCACCAAACACAACATTAGCAGAAGGAGCCCAAAGGGTGGCGCATGACTATAGACCTTCTTTTTTATCGGCTCGCCATACGTTTTGTACGTCCCTACGTTCGCAATTGTTGGCCAACATTTGTGTGACCGTGTGTATGCAAGACAAGCTTGAGCCAGCAACCTTCGAACAAAAATCCACGGTTTTGTTGTCGGAAAGTCCGATCGTGTGTACAGGACATTACACTAACCATCAATTAACCCTTACATCAACCCCCCAAGTAACTAATATTTCCTCTACTATTAAGTCCTGGATGAAAGGGATCAGAAATATTTTAGCACCACATCCCAATATTTGAATACAAAAATACAAGAAAAATGGGGACTTTAAAGGTGCAAATAGACACAACCATATTATAAAATCATTATTTATTTTATATCAATAAAATTCATTTTGTAAAACTGATAAATTTAGCATATTTGACATATTTCATGTTAAAATTCATGCATCCATCTCGACATGTTTCGTCAAATTTTTGTATAGCTTCTTCAGGAGTATATGCATCAATCTAGGTTAAACAATAAATAATTCATAAGAAATAATATACACAAAACATCTTATACGTAACCAAATATTTATACATTCATAGCATAAACAATTCATACAACAGTATATAATAACATACAAAATCAAGTAATCCTTTGTGTTATGCATCCAACAATGTATTGGCAACTTCATAATAATTTTTATGTTATAAGTCATATTGCATACCTGTTAAATTTCCATTAGATATTTATATATAGTTATATTGGCAGTTGACACCCATGGAGTAATGGTCTAGACCAGGGGTCTCCAAACTGCGGCCCGAGGACCAGATGTGGCACTTTGCTAGCTTTTATCTGGCCCTTGGGGCACCATTCATCCCACTGATATGAGGCACTATTCCTTCCACTGACACCAACAATGGAGCACTATTTTTTCCACCAATACCATTACCAATACTATTTCTATTACTAATAAACGGCACTACTCCTCCTCCTATTGACCACCAACCCTGAGGCCATATTTATTCTCACTGATGCCGGGCCCAGGACACTTTCTGCCCCCGATGGGCACAATCCGCTGGCCAGCCTTTTATCCCCCCACGCCACTCGGCGTATGATGTCACGAGCGGCGTGCGGATGCCCAAAGTCCTGTCGCACATGCGCGGAAGATGTATCCAAGCAATCTGAAAGCGAGGCCTGAGAGATGTCCAAGCCTCACTATCGGAGCCAATGTAGGAGGTAGCCGCGCCCAGCTCCAGAGCAAAAGCCGCAACCCCCGCCTCTATGCTAATTTGACCCAGGGCACTCTGCAGCGCCCCCTCCCCTAGCAGTTTATATTTACTGAAATAATTGCATTTCCATGTTCTGTGTACTGTGGGAGACCAGATATAGTGAATGCAGGCTGGGTTTAGTAACACTTTAACCACTTCCCGTCCGGCCTATAGCAGAGTGACGGCCGGGCGGTGATTCTGTTATCTTGACTGAGCGTCAAGGGGCGCGCTGCGATCGGAGGTGCTGTGTGTCAGCCTGACACACTGCATCTCTGATCATAGTGAGGAGCCTCTGACAGAGGCTTCTTACCACGTGATCAGCTGTGACCAATCACAGCTGATCATCGCGTGAACCAGTAAGTGCCGGCAAATGGCATTCCTCGGTTCTCTCTCACAGGGAGAGCTGATCGGCGGCTCTCCCTGTCAGAGCGGGGATCTGTGCTGATAATCAGCACATTGATTATTAGCACAGCCCCATCAGATGTGCCCATCAGCTGCCAATCAGTGCCCATCAGCTGCCAGTCAGTGCCCCATCAATAAAGTCTGTCAGAGCCAATCAAAGTGCCAATCAGTGCCCACCACAGTGCCAATCAAAGCCCACCACAGTGCCAATCAGTGCCCAGCAGTAACACCAGTCAGTACCTCATCATCCCTGCTGCCCATCAGTGCCATCTAGTAGTGTCCATCAGTGCCATCTATCCATGCCCATCAGTGCTGCTGGTCAGAGCCCCTCACTGATGACGAGGTACTGACTGGTGTTACTGCTGGGGATAGGTGGCCTATCAGTGCCACCTATCAGTGCCCATCAGTGCCCATCAATTCTACATATCAGTGCCTCCTCCTCAGTGCCCATCAGTGCCACCTTATCAGTGCCAACTCATCAGTGTCCATCAGTGCCACCTCATCAGTGCCTGTCAGTGAAGGAGAAAACAAAATTTTATGACAGAAACTAAGAAAAACTTTTCTTTTTTTTCAAAAATTTTGGTCTTTTTTAGTTTGTTTAGGAAAAAATAAAAACCCAAGTGGTGATAAAATACCACCAAAAGAAAGCTCTATTTGTGGAAAGAAAATGATAAAATTTAGTTTGGGTACAGTGTTGCATGACCGCTCAATTTTCATTCAAAGTGCGAAAATTGTCCTGGGCAGGAAAGGGGGAAAGTGCCTGGTATTGAAGTAGTTAAATAAACTTATTTGCATGATCACCTCCTCTGTGCCTTAATTTTCTTTACCACAGACTAATCTCCCTGTGTCTGAACATACCGATGCCAAAGTCCCAATGCCAAACCCTCCTGCAATAAGCAATTGCCTATAATGGTAACACTTATCCCAGCAGATGATGATGGGGCAGGAAAATATCCAAAACTTGGCATTAAGCAATAAACAATTCAAGGTTGCAGAATTAATAAAGCAAATTCAGACCTAACACAGGAGAAAGAACGTAATCTGCATCAATATAAGTCCAAACTTTATGAGAGAAGACTATTACTGAGAAAAACCAGACCCAGAATACTGTAACTCATTAATAATGTTCTTGAGTGCACTACATAGAGACACCCCAGATGGTGGTATCCGTAAGTGTTCCTAAGCAGAGTACGCCTTAAAAGTGGTGACAAAGTACCTGGTACCTTTTTTTTTTTTTTTTGACAATTCTTTTTATTTGAAGTTTTAAAAGTTTAGTACAATACAGAGCCTATTGGGCATACCCAGACTTGTGAGACAAACCAACATCGAACAAAAAAACAAAAAGAAAACTAAAACCTGGCACCTTAATGCTAACGTTGGCCGGCTTGCGGTGGGGCCCTTCTGTCAGTAGTGCTTGAGGGTCTGCCCCTTTAAGAGTAAATGATGTATAGCCGCTGGGCTGCTAAGTAATGAGCGATCTCTGTTGTGCAGTGTGTAGCAAGGGATTGAGTGCTGTCCTCTCATCACTCTTGATAGGCGTCAGGTTCCAATCCACGCTCTTGGCGGTTTTAGACGTCAAGTCCCGGAGGCTCACTCTCTCAGCTAGATCACTCATTTGCAGTCCCTGGCACCCTTGACACCCTCAGCAACAGGTCGGTCCTCCCTCTTTAGTAGGCAGTCAGGCTCCAGAAGCAATACCCCTCTGAGTGACTCTCTCTCGGAGGTTGCTACAACACATCCCACAGCAGGTCTTCTCAGCACGGTGTCCCCTTGCAAAAGACACAGAGTCTCTCAATTTTACCCAATTTTACAGTCCTGTCTCTCCTCCTCTCAGAACAGGGAATTGTGTCCCCTGTAGTTTGGCAGCTATCTGTCCTCCATAAGAAAACTACAAATCGCAGTGTCCATAGTTCTTCCCAGCAAGTTCTCTCTCCTGTTTCCATTGGCTCTCACTCTTGTTTCCCCTCATTAGAACCAATTATGTATTTCAGGAGGAGGGGGAGAGCAGAGAGTGGGTGAGTTTACACAGATCCACTGTGCAAAGATCCTGGGAGGGGTGTGAGTGGGGGGGGGGAAAGGGTCTACACACAGAAAGCTGCAGAGTCTCCTCACACAAACACAGCCATCCACTCTACACATTTTAGCATCAGCGGGGATGGCAGAAGATCACAGAGCCAGCTGCCTCTCTCACTCTCTACATAATCAATTTTTTTAATTAAAGGGAACTTGTCAGGAGAGATGCCACCTATCCAACAAACCGGCTGCCTAACTCCCAAAAGCAGTACTAGTTTAATTTACTGGGGGAGATTTACTAAACTGGAGCATGCAAAATTTAGTGCAGCTCTGCAGAGAAACCAATCAGCTTCCAGGTTTTAGGCTGGGTTCACACATATGCAGTGTGGGGAAATATTGTGATCAGTATGCATTTCCTGCACTGCATTGCAATTGCTTTGCCCTTACCATCTGCTGTGGATGTTAGTACAAGGTTAACGACACCTTAAACGCAGGTAGCAAACGCACTGCACTGGATTGCATGGTACAAAGGGGCCATGCGATCCAGTTCGGTGCGGCTCCAAAAAAGGTGCATGCACTTTGATGCGATTTGAGGCTATTCAAAATGAATGGGCTCAAATCGCACTGCATTGCATGTGAACTGCACAGCAATGCAGAGCGGTTCCTGTGCAATTCATATCTGGGGTACAGTGGGAACCGAGCCTAATGGTCAAAGCTTAATTGAACAAGCTGAAGTTAGAAGTTTATTGACTACCATTCACAGCTGCACCAGATTATGGGTACTCTAGTTTTAGTAAATCTGACCAACTGTGTGTGATGCTGCACAAGTGTGCTTTGCCCAGGAACTAGCACAACTCGAAGTTTGTCAGCTTTAACCTCAACCCACGGACCCATAATTCCATCAGGAGTCTACCCAAACTGAAGCCCTGATGGGACCATGCTTCAAGCACTGGAAGATGGTGGTTCATTAGTTTAGGGAAAGGGATGGTCAGCACTCAGGATGACATCCAAAAAATAGTAATCCTTTATTGAAAAGACATGAACAACGCTGTAAAAACATCCTACGCGTTTTGGACATTAGTCCTTATGCCGCGTACACACGACCGGTCTTTCCGTCAGAATAAACTCTGAAGGACTTTCCAACGGAGTTCCGATGGAGTTCCGCTGAAACTGTCTTGCCTACACACGATCACATCAAAGTCCGACCGTCTAGAACGAGGTGACATACAACATGTACGACGGGACTAGAAAAAGGAAGTTCAATAGCCAGTAGCCAATAGCTGCCATCTCGTACTTGCTGCAGGGCATGCGTCATATTTGGTCCGTCGGAACAGCATACAGATGAGCCGTTTTCCCAAATGGAACTGATTCCGTCGGAAAGATTTAAAACATGTTCTATTTCTAGGTCCGTCAGAATTCTCGAAAAAAAAAGTCCGAAAGGCCCACACACGATCGGAATGTCCAATGAAACAATTCCGTCGGACTTTTCCTGCCGGAAAGTCCGACTGCGTGTACGCGGCATTAGTCATGGCTCATTAGTTTAGACACCTTGTGAGTTCACATACACCTCAGAAAACAGTGTCACCCTTGGCTAAGGTTGCCCTTTAAGGTACCTGCTAAGCTTGCACTAGCTTAGGAGAAAGAGCAAGCAGCTGAAGACGTGGCTTTCACAAGTACTTCTGGAACGATTCCGCACCAGTGACCCTATCTAATTACATCACATCACATTAATATTGCATCCACAACCCTGTTTAGCATTTGTAATGGTACCCCAGGTCTTTTTGGTTTAATGTGGGGCTCAGCCACTCAGCCGGAGCCACTGGGAGCTGATGTGTGCCACGTATCTGCTGGGATGAGTCCAACCGATAGTATATAAATCTGGGCACTTAACACCTTCCATTCCTGCCACATAGACATGTATTGTACCAGCTGGTAGTTGACCTCCTCTGGACCTTACAGCGTTAATGCGTGCATGGATGATAATATGTGGAGTGCATTGGAGTAAAAGCTCATTGTTCTACATTTTTCATGATATAAAACACATATGAATACCTTGCTATAAACAATGAAGTCTCCTCTACCGCTTTACCATGCTATAACATATCATCCATCATGTCATAAATCCACCTGGTACCTAAGTGCCTTCTGCTGTTCTCGCTGCCGTGCTAAAATATTGAGTCGATGTTAAAGGTGTTCGCTTTGCAGCATTAATTAATTAGCTCTATCTGGCTTGATGTATGTAGAAAATCATTAGTCAGGACGGGAGCTGATAATGGTTTGCAATTGATAATGGACCATGACAACAGGGTCCTGCAATGCAATAAATTAAAGGGTAGTTCCCGCTAGACAGCTGAAGAATTTATACCGGGAATGTTTTACCCGCTTAAAGGCCTAGTTTATACTTGTAACGCGTTGAAATAGAACAGTTGAGAAGCAATTTAAGGCTGGTTTCATACTGATGCGATGCATCACATCACGTTATTGACGGAGGAATACGATGCAATTTGAGCCCATCATTTTGTATGGCACCTTTTTTTTTTTTTTGCTGCACTGGAATCAGATCACATGGGTGTTTATACCCATCCAATACGATTCTAGCAAAGCATTGCGTCCTGCGACCAGCTTTTGGGATGTCGTTAACTTTTAATTGACACCCGCAGCAAAATCGCATGAACACAGTGTGATTGCTATGTGGTGCGATGCGATGAGGGAAACAAAGTGAGGGCAGGAGTTGGGACTTTAAATGAGGTGCACATCTAATAATTGGTAGGATAGAACAAAAATACTATCTTATAAACCATGAGAAGAATAATATAAAAAAGAATACTTTATTCAAAAGCTCCAATGGCAGATTGTAAGACTTTGTAGTACATCAAGATAATGTTTCATATGATAAAATATACACATAACAGTGGCGGAATCATGGCACATAGACATACAGCTGTGAAACTCGGAGCTGATTACATGAAAGATCTTAGTAAATGTAAAAAATAGCACACGATCACCAATTATTCATATAAAAGGCCAACATATGAGGGTATGGTTTGACAGAAAAAATGCATCCTATTCCATATCCGCAATGTTATATTGCTCGACGCGTTTCATGGAAATCACACCACTTGCTCAGGAGCAGGTGCATTGTCTATCCTACCAATTATTAGATGCACACCTCATTTAAAGTCCCAACTCTTGCCTTTTCTCATAGAATAGGGATGGAGACACTGGTTGTCTATGCCTCATTTAAACTCCCCCCCAAAAAAACTTTTTCCTTTGAGGGAAACAAAGTGATTCCTGTGCGCTTCCCGCATCGCAGCAGTGTACATTTTGAAAAACATATATCATTTTCCTTCTGCTTCACATTTATGTTCCACTTTGTGTTGGTTTATCACATAAAATCCCAATAAAATACATTTATGTTTTTGGTTGTAACGTGACAAAATGTGGAAAATTTCAAGGGGTATGAATACGTTTTCAAGGCACTGTAGTTTAAAGGGGACCTTCAGTTATTTTTTTCAACTTTCCATTAAATCTTCTGCCCTTGTTGTTTTAACTTTGGATAGTAAATGTTTTTTTTTCTGCCAGTAAATCCCTTATACAACCTACTTCCTGTTTCTTGTCTGGTAATATGCCTAGGCTTATGACATCATACACAACTCTCTCTCTCTCACTCCTGTGAGCGTTTGCCAGGGAGGGGGGATGAGTCATAGGAGGGCCAATGAGAGCTGCAGGGCTGCAGAGCTGGAGGTGTGCCTCCAGTGTGTCTGTGTAAATCCAGGAAGTGAACAGGCAGCAGCTTCACCTGTAGAGGTGTGACATGTGTACTCTCTGTATATACTATATATCCACTGTCCTATATATATCTGTATATACTATATCCACCATATATACCCAGATATAGAGGTGTGACGTATGTACTCTCTGTATACATTATATATCTCTATATAATATATCCCTCGTTTATATCCAGATATAGAGGTGTGACGGTTGTACTCTCTGTATATACTATATACTGTATATCCACTGTCCTATATATCTCTATATACTTTATCCACCGTATATATCCAGATATAGAGGTGTGACATGTGTACTCTCTGTATATACTATATGTCCACTGTCCTATATATATCCCTATATACTATATCCCCCGTATATACCCAGATATAGAGGTGTGATGTGTATACTCTCTGTATATACTATATATCCACTGTCCTATATATATCTATATACTATATCCACCCTATATACCCAAATATAGAGGTGTGATGTGTGCACTCTCTGTTTATACTATATATCCACTGTCATATCTCTACATACTATATCCCCCGTATATACCATGATATAGAAGTGTGACATGTGTACTCTCTGTATATATTATATATCAACTGTCCTATATATCTCTATATACTATATCCACCATATATACCCATATATAGAGGTGTGTATGGGTGTAATATTCCTGCTGGGGGAGTATGGGTGTAATATTACTGCTGGGGGGGGGAGTATGAGTGTAATATTCCTGCTGGGGGAGGGGTATGGGTGTAATATTCCTGCTGGGGGGGTATGGGTGTAATTTTCCTGCTGGGGGGAGTATTGGGGTAATATTCCTGCTGGGGTGAGTATGGGTGTAATATTCCTGCTGGGGGGAGTATGGGTGTAATATTCCTGCTGGGGGGAGTATTGGTGTAATATTCCTGCTGGGGGAGTATGGGTGTAATATTCCTGCTGGGTGGACTTCTGTGCAGGAAGTTCTTGTCGTATGATGAACATGGCGAGGCTCTGTTCACACCTAGGTGTTCCGGATTCCCGAATCGCCGCAAAACACGGCACACGCTTGTGATCCCTTTACTTTCAATATCACCCCAATCGAGGCGTGTTTTTGCCTCGATTTGGGTGATAAAAGTCACCTGACAAATTGCGACAAAATCGCAGGACTGCTTTTGGGAAACAGGCGTCCCGCGATTTTGTTTGCGCGATTTGTCAGGTGACCATATTGTCTCGTGATTGGGGTGCCATTGAAAGTAACGAGATCACAAACATGACATGCGTTTTGCGGCAATTTGGGAATCGCAGTAATTCCGCCTGTGATCCAGAACGCCTAGGTGTGATCGCAGCCTAAGCGTCTTCTATCAGTTGCTGGGTTCACCTTCTATAGATTCTGGGGGAACATTTTCTTCCTCAAAAATTCCACACATTTGCTTCATTCTTTATTCCACCGATAATATATACTCTGCATTGACCTTGTATAGCGCTTTTCTCTCGGAGAACTCTGAGTATTGGAGATGGCGTTGGCCGGGAATTGAACCCAGATCAGCTGCTTGAAGGCACCTATGCTCACCACTGCACCACCAATGCAAGGTAGCATGTCTTTGTAGTGTGGGAGGACACCGGAGTACCCGGAGGAAACCCACGCAAGCACAGGGAGAACATGCAAACTCCATGCAGACAGTGTCCTGGTCAGGATTTGAACCATGGACCCCAGTGCTGCAAGACTAACCCCTAAGCCTCTGTGCTGCCCATATGCGGCCTCTGTTCTCTAAGGCCCGCCCGCGCTGAGCGGAGTACATCAGTTATGTCCACTCAAAGCACCTCCAGAAGAAATCCAAACTTAACCTAAACTACAATCTATATATATAACACTCCAAAACACACCCAAAGAATAACACACACCTCCACAACATATACAAACTTATCCTAATCTACAATATATAACACTCCTATAATAAAACACACCCAAATAACAGCAAAGAGGGGTACAGTGGTCCCAAAATTAGCAACACAATGGAGCTAATTATTCCATTCACACTTAGGTCTTATTCACATGGAGGGTATGAATCCGTACCCCATGGGAGGGCCGTATTTACCGTAATGGGGATGCACAGGTGTTCCCTTTTTGGGGTAAACAAAGGCCCCACACAGGGTATAGATTCATACACCCTGTGTGAGTGACACCTTGGACTTCTCCATAAAGGACCTTACTGGCGGGAAGAGTTCTCATTTCTCCAGCAGAGAAAGCCTAAAGAAAGCTTAAAGACTCCTCCCATCTTTGAAGACAAAAAGAGTTCCAACCTCCCCTCATAGCCTGTCCAACACACGCCTCAAAAACATACTGGCCTTAAACCTCCCCTCATAGCTAGTCCAACACACGCCTCAAAAATATACCGGCCTTCAACCTCCCCTCATAGCCGGTCCAACACACGCCTCAAAAACACATGGACCTTCAACCACCCCTCATAGCTGGTCCAACACACGCCTCAAAAACATACCGGCCTCCAATCTCTCCTCATAGCCGGTCCAACACACGCCTAAAAAACATACCAGCCTCCAACCTCCCCTCATAGCCCGTCCAACACACACACGGTGATTATGTTTGATCGACAATACTTCGATCAAATATAATCACCTCTAAAAAGTGCCTGAGATGTTGGTGGTAAACAGCCTGCTAGGCCCGGGGGGAACCGAACCAAGTCCTTCAAAAGCTACCTCATATCCAAAAGTTGCCAAGAGTGTAAATGTAGACCTTAAGCTTTAAGGTTAATCAAAAATGTCACATTCTAAAGGGAAAGGTATAACAAGGGGGAGGGGGAATATAGAAGAAGGAGAGAGGGAGGAAAGGGAGGTTGAGGGAAAGGAAGGGGTGTGGGGGTTCCCCCTAACCCTCACCCCCTTCTTCCTCCAACCCCCCCCCCTTTCTCCCCTCTCTCCCTCTTCCATACCCCCCTTGTTCTACCTTTCCCTTTAGAATGTGATATTTTTGATTAACCTTTAGGCTTAATGTCTACATTTACACTCTTGGCAACTTTTGGATATGAGGCAGATTTTGGAGGACTTTATCTACAGTCATCTCTACTCTACAGCAGCTTAAAGTGCAGAATTTATACAGCTTGTCTGAACTGTCAGAAAGCAGGGCACTGAGAGCTGAAGTTACACTCTGCAGATCTCAGTGAGGGAAGCTCTGAGAGCTGATTGGAGGGAAGGGACAAATCCCCCTTCACACAGAAACACAGGGACAGAGCTGAGGCTGTCATTCACAGGCTGTGTGCTGAAGATCTCTCCCCTATCACCATTTTCTCTTGGTGTCAGGACCTTACTGGCGGGAAGAGTTCTCATTTCTCCAGCAGAGAAAGCCTAAAGAAAGCTTAAAGACTCCTCCCATCTTTGAAGACAAAAAGAGTTCCAACCTTCCCTCATAGCCTGTCCAACACACGCCTCAAAAACATACTGGCCTTAAACCTCCCCTCATAGCTAGTCCAACACACGCCTCAAAAATATACCGGCCTTCAACCTCCCCTCATAGCCGGTCCAACACACGCCTCAAAAACACATGGACCTTCAACCACCCCTCATAGCTGGTCCAACACACGCCTCAAAAACATACCGGCCTCCAATCTCCCCTCATAGCGGGTCCAACACACGCCTAAAAAACATACCAGCCTCCAACCTCCCCTCATAGCCCATCCAACACACACACGGTGATTATGTTTGATCGACAATACTTCGATCAAATATAATCACCTCTAAAAAGTGCCTGAGATGTTGGTGGTAAACAGCCTGCTAGGCCCGGGGGGAACCGAACCAAGTCCTTCAAAAGCTACCTCATATCCAAAAGTTGCCAAGAGTGTAAATGTAGACCTTAAGCTTTAAGGTTAATCAAAAATATCACATTCTAAAGGGAAAGGTATAACAAGGAGGAGGGGGAATATAGAAGGAGAGAGGGAGGAAAGGGAGGTTGAGGGTAAGGAAGGGGTGTGGGGGTTCCCCCTAACCCTCACCCCCTTCTTCCTCCAACCTCCCCCCCCCCCTTTCTACCCTCTCTCCCTCTTCCATACCCCCCTTGTTCTACCTTTCCCTTTAGAATGTGATATTTTTGATTAACCTTCAAGCTTAATGTCTACATTTATACTCTTGGCAACTTTTGGATATGAGGCAGATTTTGGAGGACTTTATCTACAGTCATCTCTACTCTACAGCAGCTCAAAGTGCAGAATTTATACAGCTTGTCTGAACTGTCAGAAAGCAGGGCACTGAGAGCTGAAGTTACACTCTGCAGATCTCAGTGAGGGAAGCTCTGAGAGCTGATTGGAGGGAAGGGACAAATCCCCCTTCACACAGAAACACAGGGACAGAGCTGAGGCTGTCATTCACAGGCTGTGTGCTGGAGATCTCTCCCCTATCACCATTTTCTCTTGGTGTCAGGCCTAACTTGTGAGAAGTGACTCATGCAGATAGCAGAGGAACGGAGCTGCAGACAGAAATTACACTTAGTTCTCTGGACTGAGACAGGTACACACTATAGAGGGATATGCTTTACTCATATTTCATGTCTGAGATTTACAACCATGTTAATGATGACCTGACAGCCCTGTACTCACAGAGGTGGTTGGTTTGCTTTGCAGTGTACTGAATGTCCGTCAGCCACTCCTGTATCGATCTCTCCTGTATCGCTCTTTGAAAAGCAATCTATTGCAGATCGCTTTTAAGAGACATAAGTGTAAATGAGCCTTGAAAGGGGAACTGTAGCGTGGGTGAGCGGTGGCAGCTCTTGTCATATTGTGCAAGTATACTACATGCTCGCTCGCACATTACGGCAGACTTATCTCTGCATTTTTCCTGTCTTGTCCTGCAGCGTTGATGGCTCTGTGATCTCAGTCGCTGCCGCCTTTTCTGTCTCTTCTTCCGCATCCCGCATCCTATCTCTTTGGCCATTGGGCAGCCAGCCACTCATGATGTAACTCCTGCACATTTGCCCTGGAGTTATATTGGCCAGGCATCCAGCTCCATTCTCGCTTTCGTACAGCCTTATCTATGAGCTGCCAGGAATGGACCTGGAGTGTACACTGTGCTGCGCATGCACAAAAAACAAACAAACGGTAGCTTTGATTAAAAATCTGTAAACTGGTGCAGATAGTAAACTGGTACAAATCCTCTTGAGAATGATCTACCCCTGCTGTGCTATATGCCTGCATAAATCTAAAAATTCAGGCACTGTGATGCCCCGTACACACGGTCGGATTTTCTGATTGAAAATGTCCGATCGGAGCGTGTTGTCGGAAATTCCGACCGTGTGTGGGCTCCATCGGACATTTTCCATCGGATTTTCCGACACACAAAGTTGGAGAGCAGGAGATAAAATTTTCCGACAACAAAATCCGTTGTCGGAAATTCCGATCGTGTGTACACAAATCCGACGGACAAAGTGCCACGCATGCTCAGAATAAATAAAGAGATGAAAGCTATTGGCCACTGCCCCGTTTATAGTCCCGACGTACATGTTTTACGTCACCGCGTTTAAAACGATCGGATTTTCCGACAACTTTGTGCGACCGTGTGTAGACAAAACAAGTTTGAGCCAACATCCGTCGGAAAAAATCCTAGGATTTTGTTGTCGGAATGTCCGAACAAAGTCCGACCGTGTGTACGCCCTATAATTGTGATGCTAGTCTATATATACCGTATTTATCGGCGTATAACAAGCGCCGGTATATAACACGCACCCCAATTTAAGGGGGAAGTTTCAGGAAAAAAAACTTTTTTTTCAAATAAACCACTTTGAAGCAAAATAATGGTCAGTGAGCATCAATGCAGCCTGATCTGTGCCCATCTGCAGCTTCAGTGCAGCCTGATCTGTGCCCATCTGCAGCCTGATCCCTCCTTTGCACTTCAAAGTATTCAGATCGCCATTTTCGGCGATTCTGAATACTGTATATTTTTTTAAAACCGGCGCCATTGGCAGCCAAGTAAATGGGAAGTGACGTCATGACGTTGCTTCCGTGGTTACCATTAGGAGGCTGGAACGAAGCCGTTCACGGCTTCGTTCCAGTCTGTCCCTAGCTGCCGGAGGCGGCGGATTGGTCATCGGGCCTCCTGATGGAACGGGAGGCCCGGTAGCGGCGGGAGGGGGGGACTTCCCCTCCCGCTCCTTCTCCTCCTCCTCTTTTAGCCGCATCGGTTGTTATACCAGGAAAGCCGATCGCCGGCTCTAAAAAACAGTACCGGGATGATGCCCGCAGGCTGCTGATGTGTTGTCAGCAGCCCCAGCAGACAATTGATACTCTATAGTATTCTCTTTACTCCACCACTGGCTGCTACAGTGAGCCTAGGTTCACATTGAAGCAATTTGGCATGCGATTTGACATGTCAAACCGCATGCCAAATCGGCGGCTATTGCCAGCAATGGCAGCGTCCGAATTGGTGGGGCGCCACAAAGCCGGCGCCGCACCGATTCTCAAAAGTAGTTTCTGTACTACTTTTGGCGACTTCAGGTGCGATTTCAATAGACATCTGTGCATGAACCCGCACAGATGTCTCTGACATCGCCCTCGAAGTTGGACTGACATGTGGGTATGAAGTCGTGCGAGTTCAGTTGATCCTGCAGCAGTGTGAACCTAGGCTAAAGGTTAGTGGTGTAGTGGATAGCACTTTCGCCTAGCAGTAAGAAGGGTCGCTGGTTCAAATCCCAACCACGACACTACCTGCCTGGAGTTTGCATGTTCTCCCTGTGCCTGCGTGGGTTTCCCCCGGGTACTCCGGTTTCCTCCCACACTCCAAAAACATGCTGGTAGGTTAATTGGATCCTGTCTAAATTGTCCCTAGTATGTATGCATGTGAGTTAGGGACCTTAGATTGTAAGCTCCTTGAGGGTAGGGACTGATGTAAATGTACAATGTATATGTAAAGCGCTGCGTAAATTGACGGCGCTATATAAGTAACTGAAATAAATAAAGGTTATATAGGGAGGCGAGGGCAGAGGAGCTGGACCAGCACAATGAGTAATTAGTCACTCCACAAAGAAAACATGGTAGGAGGGAGGGGGCTGTGCTAGCAAGTTCAGGGGAACATTGCTAGTTTTTTTAAAAAGTATTTAAAATACTTGGTTCTTCTACGATTTGGCCTGCAAATTTTTATGTTGGTGACAGGGACTCTCTGAGCATGAGAGTAGGTGTTAGGGATATTTTCGGGTGTTCACAGGTGCTTACAGTGAAATTAAAGCTGGACTCTAAGCAAATGTAAACCATATTAATGCAACCTGTTTGGTTGTTTATGGCGCTGCTCAAGGTAGAGGTGAAAGCATGAAAGAATGTCCTATAACATGTATAGGAAAAAAGTATCAAAAATATTGTGACTGCGCTAATCCATATAAGTGCGTATATGCATATTATTACCACTGATACCATCAGGAAGCTTCCCGATGACGCATGTTTAAATGCGAAACGCGTAGAGGCTTCTGGGTAATTTCGAACGTCACTTTCGGTCACTAACCCGAACCAAAAACGAGGCTTGGAGCAAGCCGGGGACGGGGAACTAAACAACAGAACAGAGCCCCACAGCAGAACGCTAGATAGACTCAGTGCCGGTCTAAGGCACTGGGAAATGTGAGTGTGCACTCTTTTTTGTTTTTAATGGTTACAAATAAATTCCCTTTTATAAAACATACTGAGCATTGATAAATCTTTAAATTTTTTTGAGCTATCTACATTGGGCATTGAGAAACGTCTAGTGATAAATTGACTGGAGAGACGCCAGGATAGTGGAGTGGTTATCCCTATATGAACCAAAGGCAACATTTTTTCTAGGCTCTGGTGAGTGACCATTTTAGAAGGTGGTGGTGGTACAAGAAGTGGTGAAAAGTCATGGTTATGCAGCACAGATGAAATTTGAAGCACAAGAGCACTTTTTATACATTGGAGATTTAAGACATATTAATATGGTTTACAATCGTGATTCCTGTTTCACTTTATGAACGTTGGCATTTTTCTATTATATTGTATTATATACTGTATAAGTGGTAATAATATGCATATACACACTTATATGGATTAGCGCAGTCACACTATTAATGCAGTTGTATATTCTTTTAACATAAGTCAATACATTTTTCCATACAGCTAGCATAGGTATCTCAATCTTTCTTTCTATTAGCCACCCATTGCACTGGAGCACTCAGTTTGGGAGCACTAGGCGCCAATAAGGAGAGGAGTTACCAGAGTCACTATCAAAATCAGCATACAGGCAGGTGACACCATTGTAAGCCTTAACATGTAACCTTACCTTTTGAGACCTGTAGAAGGAATGGAATCTGGGAACATTTGCCCTGCAATATCGCAGGTTCCAATGCAGGGCCATTCAGAAGATGACCACTACAACAACGGTGCCATTTTAACCAACATTGCAACCGGTTGCAAAAAGGGTGAATACTAGAATGAAAATTCCAGACACTAAAGCTGGCGGGCCGTGTCCCCAGTTTCAGCTTAAATGCAAAATTTTCACATTTGCCAGCAATGTACCTTAAACTCCCTTGGATAGCGGTAATCTAGGACACAAGAATTTGAGCTCTCATGAGGTGGCTTTGAAGACGGATTCCATGTATGTCACTTCAGTGCATAGGGAAAGAGCCCAAAACAACTAAGTCATCATTGTCATCATGCTATGGTCAGGTAGTGTAAAGTATAATTTCCCTTGTGACGTCCTTGCCTCCTCACCCTCCGATTCCTCTTTGGCGTTAACACTGCTTCATTTGTAGTGACATTCTCAAGGTCATACTGTACTAGTCCATTAAGCAACATTTATATTTTTGCACTTGACATCTGTCGTCAGACTGGCAGTGGCTCCTGTACATGTCTATATATAATGAATGTGTTTTTCTGAGTTTATTGAATCTGGTGGTGCAGAAAGTAGATTACTTGAATTCATATGCACAGATTGTTGTTTTCTTTAGTTGTCTGGAACTGGACAAGTTATTGATGTTCTTGGCGAAAGTGTTTTTAATTTCTAAAACTTATTTCCGGTGGGAAAAAAATGAGCCGAGGGCAGTGGTGCGCAACAAATGGTGGGGGCCAAAGCATTTCCCATAATGTTAAATGGAGGTTATAGCACAACATCATGTTTTTTTTTAAGTGCTCAATTACCATGTAACCATGCAGAAGGGAGCTTCTGTATTTAATCTTGCAGAACAAGCCTACAACTTTTCAAGAAATCAAATACTTTGCCCGTTTTGGACAAAGTGACAGGTTCTCTTGTAGGAAGAAACTTCAAATCATCTGCTGATACTCACCCTCGTCACCCGTCTCAGCAAGTCCATAAGATACCGGAATAAATACTCAGTACTTTTGAGTATGAAGGAGCCTGTGACCTCCCTGGAAGCAGAGCTCAGGCCTGAGCTGTCAATCACTAGACATGAACATTCTCACCTGATGAGCAAGAGGAGAAATAAGTTGTGTAAGCTCCTCTCTACCAGCCCAAGGACCCTATAGCCTCGTACACACGATCAGATTGTTGGCCAACAAAGCATCAGACTTTTGTCCGAAGGGTGTGTGCCTTGGATTTTGTCTTGCATACTAACGGTCACACAATTGTCGGCCAATAAACACAAATGTAGTGACGTACTACGTGGAATTTCAGCTCTTGAGCGCCACCCTTTGGGCACCTTCTGCAAATGTCATCATATTAGGTGAGCATTCATTCCGAGCATGCGTGTTTGTACTTTGGACTTTTGTGTGACGGACTTGTGCACACACGATACGAAAATCTGACAACAGACCATTGTCCGCCGAAAATTTACTAGCCTGCCATCCAACATTTGTTGGCTGAAAGGACAACAATTGTCTGATGGAGCGTACTAACGGTCAGATTTTAGACACACAGTCTGTCATCACACAATTCCCTGCTGAAAATCAGATCGTGTGTATGAGGCTTTAGACTAAGCCCCGGTGGGGTGGGTGAAATGCATCAGGGTGTTTTGTTTGGTGGAGACCTGTAGGCTGAGGCCTCTCCTTATTGTTTATTAACCCAGGCTAGTCAGGAGTAGCGGTGATCCTTTCCTTTTTACATTTACTAAAGCTCTGGATTGGTATCAGGACAAGCCTGCACCCGATGTTCTGGGACCAGGAAAATCCTTCTACCTCTATTTTGAGCAGCGCCAAAAGCAATATAACAGGTCATATGTGTAAGCCCCGACACCGAATTTACATAGGAATCTTGGATCCAATGAAGGAAAGGAATGGTGGGGGATAGACTAAGCATTTCTTAAACTTGGCGTCGCAGGCAGCTATCGATTGAGAGAAGAGAGGCCATTTTATCTGCACACTACAAAGAAAGTTAAAAGATGGACAAGAGTGCCCAAGGCATACATATCTCAAAGACTGGTCTTTGCGATAGAAATAACAAAGGCAAGCTGGGAATTCAACAGAGAACATCACATCTCTGCAATCTTCGATAGAAGACAGTTCGTGATTCACCCTGCCATTGTCCACCCGTATCTTAAATACAGTTAAAAGTTTTGGACATTGACTTAGTCTTTCAAAAAAGTAATAATAGTGTTCTTTTTAACTCTCCGGTGTCCTTTTTCCCCTGGTGAAACCAATGCTTTTATTGCTGTGTAGCGTTACGCCTTCTCATTGTGTGGACTGATATACAGCATTCTCTAAATATGACCTTTAGAATGTGAAGTCAATAGCAATTCACAGGGCATCAAACTCAATTTAAGGGTCAGTTCCAGGACTGAATGATGGCACAGCCAGGCACTGCAATTACCCATGTGGTTTTCTCTGGGGAAAAGTAGGGAATAGTATAAAGAAATATTACAAAATGAAAGCCACGGAAATCAATTTATGAGCAGAATAAGAAATACCTGTTTTTTTTTCTTGAGAACTAAGTCAAATAACTAGACAAGTCTGTCATCCATACTTAGTATGCAATGCATGGTTGCTAGAAGATACTCTACAGTCTGATAGACTGAAGAAACAAAGGGCATATCATTATTCTACCCATGTAATAAGGTGTTTGGTAGGACACAGAGGCACTGGAGATGGTTCAAAAGTGAATACATTTCACTGAGGCTGGGTTCACACTATCTTCACATGTGGCTCACAGCAGAGGTCCAGTGTGTCCCCGTTCACTGTTTCAGGTCCGATTTCAGCCCGAATTTTTGGCTGAATTCAGACTTGAAACTGACCAAATTCGCCCTGGAGCCACAGCGGAGATATGTGAACTGGCTCCATAGAGAGTCGGTCAAAATCTCCTGCTATTGCGAATTGGATGTGGTGAACCCGCATCTAAGTTGCAATAGTGTGAACCCAGCCTCAAGCTTGCCGTTCAGTATAAAATCCAGGTTTAAAAACAGTTTGCAAATAGTTCCCAACAAGTAACACAACATTTTTAGTTTTCAATTTCAAGTTTGTTTCTAGTGTGCCCAAAGAGCCCCAAAACCAGTGATGCAAATTCCAACCAGAGTTTTGCTCTGACTTGCCTGCCTTTCTACCGGCCACCTTTCTAAAATTCATTGAGACATCATTCTCAGCACATTTAATGGCTCGCAGGGAACGGAGCCCGGCTCCGTGATGAATCGAGTGGAGGACAAGCCGCTCACACTGCAGGGAGACATCGCAGGATCCAGGGGACAAGATAAGTAAGCTCTTCCTGGATCATGCGATGCGATCCCCAGTCTGGCTCGGGGTTACCGCTTTTGGTTCTGAAATTCCACCCCGAGCCAGACTCGGGAATACCGCCAGGGAGGTTAAACAATTGTGCCCATTACAGTAATACAGTTGGCAGTGGTGTTGGTGCATGAACTATTTCTTTATTGGGCTTCAAAAGCATTTGTCTTATATGCAAATAAAAGCTGGTAAAGATGGTAAAAGCTGGTATATAATCCAAAGTTGCAAATTAGGTCCAATTCAGCAATAAACAGCACAGTGTATCAAATTTAACAGTATACTATATATATGACATGGCATTCATTATGATATTGGAGCATGGGGGGTCCTTTTGAGTACGTTTTTGACCCTCGTTATTATATTGTAAAAACAGATTTATAATGGTAATATTACTAATTATAAATCATAAGATTCTCACATTGTAGAGCCGTGTAGATAAAATGACTAGTAATAACAGCAAAGAAATGACTGAGATTTTCTCATGAGAGTATGATCTAACAGGGCATATGTGTATCACTGTTATTGTTTTGTCTTTCTCAACCAGGGTATTTTTTTTATTTTATAATCTGTACGTTCATTGTCCTGCATCATCTTTCATTTTCTCTTTTCAGAGCTGCTTCCGATTGTCGTGAAATTAAAACCCACCTACAGAGTTAAGGAAGATTGTCTTTCACATAATTTGGTTGCTAGATTTTTTTTTTCCACTCACACTAGTAAGATTTTTACCCGTTGTCAGGGAAATGTTATTGCTATAATTTGACCTTAATGTTTTCTTTGCGTAGGATATTTAATATGTTGGCCAGCAGGCCCGTGGTGTGATTAACAGCCAATACCAGGATACTGGAGTGTTATCACCTAAAAATGTTTGATTCAAGGGAGTTCTGAAAGTGTTTTAAGGGCATTGTCATGTTATTGTATTTTGTCATTCTAGCATCATATTTAGATGCAGGAAAAAAAAGAGCTGTAATAGATATAGCTCTCTGTCCACAACAATCCAACCAGTAAATGCTGCTCCGAACTTCAGCTCATGCAGGATTAGAGCCAGGACTTTTTTTCAGTGGGAACACGGGGGAACGCAGTTCCGGCACCTCCAGCACTGAATGTGTATAACGGCAACCAAAACCTTCCCTTTACATCAAAAGTGGTTTTAGACCAGCTAGAAAACAGCTATAATAAATTAGAATCACTTGCAGAATTGAGCGATAGTGATTTGTGGGGAAATCCATCATCAAACACTGAAAGTAATGACAGCGACAATTCTGCAACTGAGCAAATTTCAGGGTTTTTGATTTGATTACATTATTGAATAAGTTTTATTATTATTATATTATTATTTGTTATAATTATTTATAGTTATTTATTATATTATAATTTATTATTTCGTTTTTCAAACTTTATCATACCCGGGATGTCTACTAGACTCTTGTTTGGACAGATTTAAGTGAGTTATTCCTAAGAATTACAGGCCTACAATATAAAATGCCAAATTTCCATGCAAAATAATTGTACCGCTTTCAGCATCAAAAATCTGAAATAACCATACCGCCAGGGAGGTTAATGTGTATTTACTGCAGTGATTTGTACTTTTATATCAATGCAGGACTGAAGCAAAGCAGCCTCTCGTAGCTAACCAGCTCACAGATCTTGTACAATATATGAGGCCTTCTGGCAAACAATAGGACTGTGAGTCTGTCCAGGCCTGGTGCTGTTAATCAAAAATAGTGGAACTTTTTTACAAGAAAAAAAATGTTTATTCAAATCTTTACATTACAAGCGATTAACACAGTCGGTAACATTTACATTACAGTAGGGATTACCACAATTACCACAATGCTGATATCCTGAGGAGAGAGGGGTGCAAAACACCTAATATACAGTAGGATGGTCCTCTGATAGGTGTATTGTACTGTATGGCTGTAGAAGGAAACCATAGAGGGGGGGAGAGGAGAGACCCCAAGTGATAAAATTAGTTACAAACTCCACATAGGTATTAAAAAGCAAGAGAACATATAAGTAAACAGTTACCAAGGTACAGCTTCATGACCTAGATCATCGTCTGCAAACTCCGAGCCCCAAGCGTCTATCCATCTCGACCAGATTTTATCGAATTTGCTAGGGCAATTCCGGTTAAGGTAAGTGATTCTATACAGTGGTAAAACAGAATTTACAACAGAGCGCCAAGTAGATATTGTGCGCGGGGCAGCATCCTTCCAATGGAGAAATATCTTCCTACATGCATAAAAGGTGGCATAACTTAAAAACAACCTAGTATATTAGCCCTTAACGTTAGTGTCAAAAACGTTGAGCAACATAAACCTGGGATCCGACTCGAGGGCTAAAGAGGTTATCCGATTGAGATCAGTGAGAATCTCTGACCAAAAAGCAGTAAGGCGTGGACAGGACCAGACCATATGGAGAAAGGAAACAGCCTGCATACCACATCTAGGACAGGGCACCGGGGTTCATAATTGTCAATCTTTTTGGGGTGAAGTAGGCCCTGTGCAAGAACTTAACTTGTAGGAAACAGTCTCTGGCTGAGATCATATTAGTCAAAAAGAGGACAAACAACTTTCTTAATCCTCAGTCAAGCCAGGGAAGTCTACTTTTTTTTAATCTGAAATATATGTGATGGATCAGAACACAAGTTGGTGAAGTAAAATTAGAAAAATATATATATAAAACTATTTTTCAGAAATTAAAAACTGATAATTGGCATGTGCGTATGTATTCACCCCTTTTGTTATGAAGCCCATAAAAAGCCCCGGTGCAACCAATTACCTTCAGAAGTCACATAATTAGTGAAATGATGTCCACCTGTGTGCAATCTAAGTGTCACATGATCTGTCATTACATATACACACCTTTTTGAAAGGCCCCAGAGGCTGCAACACCTAAGCAAGAGGCACCACTAACCAAACACTGCCAGGAAAACCAAGGAACTCTCCAAACAAGTAAGGGACAATGTTGTTGAGAAGTACAAGTCAGGGTTAGGTTATAAAAAAATATCCTAATCTTTGATGATCCCTAGGAGCACCATCAAATCTATCATAACCAAATGCAAAGAACATGGCACAACAGCAAACTTGCCAAGAGACGGCCGCACACCAAAACTCAAGGACCGGGCAAGGAGGGTATTATTCAGAGAGGCAGCACAGAGACCTAAGGTAACCCTAGAGGAGCTGCAGAGTTCCACAGCAAAGACTGGAGTATCTGTACATAGGATGACAATAAGCCGTACACTCCATAGAGTTGGGCTGTATGGCAGAGTGGCCAGAGGAAAGCCATTACTTTCAGCAAAAAACAAAATGGCAAGTTTACGAAAAGGCATGTGGGAGACTCCCAAAATGTATGGAGGAAGGTGCTCTAGTCTGATGAGATTAAAATTTAACTTTTTGTCAATCAAAGAAAACGCTATGTCTGGTGCAAACCCAACACATCACATCACCCAAAGAGCACCATCCCCACAGTGAAACATGGTGGTGGCAGCATCATGCTGTGGGGATGTTTTTCAGCAATCAGGACTGGAAAACTGGTCAGAGTTGAGGGAAAGATGGAGGGATATTCTTGAGCAAAACCTGTACCACTCTGTGTGTAATTTGAGGCTAGGACGGAGGTTCACCTTTCAGCAGGACAATAACCCCAAACACACTGCTAAAGCAACACTTGAGTGGTTTAAGGGGAAACATGTAAATATGTTGGAATGACCTAGTTAAAGCCCAGACTTCAATCAAATAGAAAATCTGTGGTCAGACTTAAAGATTGCTGTTTACAAGCGCAAACCATCCAACTTGAAGGAGCTGGAGCAGTTTTGCAGTGGTAAGATGTGTGGCAAGCTCATAGAGACTTATCCAAAGTGACTTGGAGCTGTGATAGCCGCAAAAGATGGCTCTACTAATAGTTATGCACATTTACTTTTTCTGTTATTTTGTCCTATTTGTTGTTTGCTTCACAATAAAAAAAAAAATAAATCTTCAAAGTTGTGGGCATGTTCTGTAACTTAAATGATGCGAATCCTCAAACAATCCATGTTAATTCCAGCTTGTGAGGCAACAAAACACGAAAAATGCCAAGGAGGGTGAATACTTTTGCAGGGCACTGTATAAGAACTGACCTCTTTTTGACTCATTATTAAGGCTTTTGACATTATAAGTACAAAGTTTCAATGGGAATGCCGAAGAAGAATTTGTTGCCATCTTCTGAAGAAAAAAAAAGAAAAAGAAACTGGGAATAAAAAGAGAGAGGCTCCCTGTCTCAGGACCCTGGGCTACCCAGGGGCCACAATAGATAACAATAAATGGGAGACGGGGTACAACAAAAAAAAAGTCAAAGGGATATGGAATATATCCAAAAGATTCTATCAAAACCTACCAGAGGGCTGGTATACCTACAAGGGGGGAAAGTGGGTGAGCACAGAGGATGCCTCACAACAGAGACCCGGGATGGACAAAGTATATATGCCATGTCTTCCACATAGCTTACTGATATATACATTAAAGCCCACAATTTCATCCAAAAAAAGAAAGGGGGGGGCCCATTCATTTAGTTTCTGTTCCTATCATTTCCCCTCCTTAAAGACAGATGGAGACAAGCAAATAAATCCATTATTTATGTAAGATACGATTATAGATGTGGTCTTCCAACAAATATACTTTTGAAGTTACTTATCTATACCTATCATCTGTACCTATCATGCATACCCACCATATGCTAATTTACTATTTAATTTAGTATTAAAAAAAAGAACCCCCACAAAATGTCTAAATTAATATACTCGTCGAATTGCAAAAGTAATTACCGTATATACTTGAGTATAAGTCGACCCGAATATAAGCCGAGGCACCTAATTTTACCACAAAAAACTGGGAAGACTTATTGACTCGAGTATAAGCCTAGGGTGAGAAATGCACAGCTACTGTAAGTGGAAAAGAGGGTCAACAATGCCCATTTGCAGCCTCACTGTGCCCGCTTGCAGCCATAGGTCCCCCGAACTTCAGACTCGGTAGTTAAGGGTTCCAAGATGCCCCCTAGCTGTAGCCAAAATTTGGGGTCTCTGGACCCAAAGGGTCCTGAAATGACATTGCTGCAGATAGACACAGTTGATCGACTTTGGGGCCCCGTATCTCGGGGCCACTTGGTACTAGGAACCCCAAATTTGGTGTGCAAACCCAGCGGAAATAGCATTATAACTTATCTAAAGCTGTGGTTCCTAGAACCAAGTGGCCCCAAGATACGGGGCCCCAAATTTGGTTCAGAAAATCTCAAGCACTTTTCTGCAGCAGAGAATGACATTTTCTGAACCGACTTTGGGGCCTCGTATCTCGGGGCCACTTGGTGCTAGGAACCCCAGCTTTGGATATTGTAGTGCTACTTTCACTGGGTTTGCACACCAAATTTGGGGTTCCTAGCATCAAGTGGCCCCGAGATACGGGGCCCCAAAGTCGGTTCGGAAAATTTCATTTTCTGCTGCAGAAAAGTGCTTGACTCGAGTATAAGCCAAGGGGGGCACTTTCAGCACAAAAAAATGTGCCGAAAAACTCGGCTTATACTCGAGTACATATGGTAACTAACAAACCGTAAGTATAATCTCACAACAAATAAATTGTTTATCTATACCTCTACAATGCATGCGCATGATACACTATTTTAGCACCTCATTTATCATTGAAAGAATAAAGATTTAGTTCATTGCTATTAATCCAAAAAAGTATTGCAAAAAATATTGCACTACAGGGGGTACCTATGTAAAAATTAATTGTTGAAAAAAAAAGTATTTTTTCTTTCTTTTTTCCCTTCTTTCCCTTCCTAAACCGTTGCTGCTGCTGGCAGGTGGGTCTCAGAGCTCTGGGGCCTTTATATTAGGCCACCCGACGTTCAACTCTCCTGAATGATGTATAGGTCTGGGGTCATATTATAGATGGAAGATCTATAATATGCAAACCTAGAACAGATTGGATAGAAGGAATATCAGATGGATCACGTATATTGAAACACCTGCCATCTTTCTTAATTTGTAGTTGGAATGGAAAGTTCCAGAGATATGGGATATAACGGTCTTGCAGCATTGTAAGTAAAGGTTTTAAGGCCTTTCTCTTCTCCAGTGTAAACCGACACAGGTCCTGTAATAAATGAATAAGTGTCCCATTGATATTAGTTTGACCTTTTTCTCCGGCCTTGCTCATAATCTCTTCCTTCTCTCTATAGAAATGCACACGACAAATATTGTCTCTTGGCTTAGTTGGATCTGAATAATCTGTGGTCCCAGAGCCCGATGGACTCTGTCGAGCTCCAAATTTGATGCCTCTGGCTTCTCCAACAAGGAAATAAAGATTTTTGTAACTGTTGACATGAGGTCCTCTGCTCCTGTTGCCTCTGGCAACCCCCGGATCCAAATATTGCTTCTTCTGTTACGATTATCCTGATCCTCCAGCAGTTGAAACAATGTATAAACACTATATGGTATTCATGGACATCTATACGTTGATCCTGGGAATGTATAGAGTCTGTTAAAACATCTATGGAGCATTCCAGCTCTGCCGTCTTTATCGCTGTTGCCTGCAGCTCCGACCTGACAGATTGGAGCGCCTTATGGTAACCTTGGTCCAGATGTTCCACAAAAGCCTCCATGTCACTGCGAGTAGGCAGGGCACAGAGATATTCCCACAAATCACCTTCCTCTGAACCCAAGACAGCTCCTTCCTTTGAACCCCTTCTGGGGGGTCAGGGGGATCCATAGGGGAGGACAGCGCGCTCATGACAGGAGATGGAGAGCGTAAATAGGCAAAGGCAGCTCCCCAGCTGCTTCCAGTTGCCAATTTGGACATGCGAAAATGAGTCCGGCCATCAACGGGACGAAAAAAACCCCCCGATATCTCTTGCTGGATGGTCACAGGGGCAGTTGCAGACGGACGGCTTGATATGTTTGATGCACGTCGTCTCCTCCTCTGTCCCATGGAACCAAGAGAAGACTGGGGATTGTGGGCTTTCAGGTTCCTAGATTTCAGGTCAGGATTTCAGATCAGTGAGATTAATGAGCCCGGGTCTCAGCTGGAGCACGGAGCACGTCTAGCTCGTTCCTTCCTCCACGGTCAGCCACACCCCTGCCGTCAGCCACAGATCTGACACTTTTGACACTTTTTTGGGACCATTGACATTTATACAGCGATCAGTGCTAAAAAATTTCACTGATTATTGTATAAATGTCACTGGCAGGGAAGGGGTTAACACTAGGGGTGATCAAGGGGTTAAATGTGTTCCCTGGGAGGTGTTTCTAACTGTGGGAGCAGTGTACTGACTGGAGGAGGAGAGAGATCGCTGTTCCTAATCACTAGAAACAGACGATCACTCTATATTCCCCTGACAGAACGGGGATATGTTTGTTTACAATGACAGATCCCCATTCTGCCTCTCTGTGGAGCAATCGCGGGATGCTGGCAGACATCGCGGCCACCCGCCACGTGCATCTCCTCCCTTGCCGTGCAGTGGGCGCGCGGGCGCCTGCTATAGTTGTTTAAAGGGCCGAGATTTGCGGGAATGAGCCGACCTGCCGCAGTATAATGACGGTGGTTGGTCGGCAAGTGGTGAATGTAAAAGAGCTGCTGAGATCATTAACATCTCTGTATGCCCAGGTTCCCACAACTAAAAAAATTTTAAATCGGCTAAAGTTTATTTTTAATTTTGGACAGAAATGTGGAGGTATCTTTTGGAAAAATGAAACCCCTCCAAAAAACAATGGTGCCATACTAATTCCACTATGTATAAAAATATCCAAATTGTATTTAATCAAGTAAAATTAAAACATTAAAAACAAATAGGGGGAGATTTACTAAAACTGGTGCACACAGAATCTGGTGTAGCTGTGCATAGTAATCAATCGGCTTCCAGGTTTTATTGGCAAAGCTTAATTGTAAAGCTTAACCACTTGCCGACCACTGCACGCCGAAATACATCGGCACAATGGCAGCGGTGGGCAAATGGGCCTACCTGTACGTCCCCTTTAAGAGGCGGGGATAGCGGGGCGCACGCCCGCCGCGTACAGTGTGACCGTGCCCGTGGGACCCCGTTCTCCTGGCGATCGTGTCACTGAGCCTCAGAACGAGGAAGTGCCTATGTAAACAAGGCATTTCCCGATTCTGCCTTGTGATATGACAGAAATCACCGCTCCCTGTCATCGGGAGCAGTAATCGCTGTCATGAGACTAGTAGCCCATCCCCCCCCCCCCACAGTTAGAATCATTCCCTAGGACAAACTTAACCCCTTCATCGCCCCTTAGTGGTTAACCCCTTCACTGCCAGTGTCATTTACACAGTAATCAGTGCATTTTTATAGCACTGATCGCTATTCCTCGGCTCAACAGTGTACCCCCCCCGGTTCTTGGAGGATGAGGGAATACGGAGGAACAAAATGCCTCATTTGTTTGCTGGACGTCTGACTGTATAAACAGCCAAGACTTGATTGTTGCCCTCATGCTTATCATAAAAACTCTGGCACCTTGCGAACTCTGCTTGAACCCTAGGGGAAGAAGGGAGGGGCCATGTTGTTTACAGTTGCCCGGACTTCTCCCTGGGGGGGTTACTTGAAGAGAAGATGGGAGTGGGGATCGCCCGCTCAACCCACCCGAGTGCGGAGCCCTCGGATGCTGGGAGCTGAGATGCTCCGTTCCTCCTCCCCCCCCCACTGCTCTTGCGACCTGACCTGTGAACCGAGGGTCCTGCTTGTCTGCACCCGGGGACGAGACTGACAATGAAGCTGAGGTGCAAAAACCCTTTGAGACAAGACATATAAGAGCCCTCTCTCCAGAGGCGGCTCTAGGCTTTGTGAGGCCTTAGGCAAAACTTACATATGAGGCCCCACGGACTGGGACACTCCGTGATGAGGCCGCTATTCCTCAGGCAGTATCTGATTTGTCCATCAGCTCCTAAGCCACAGAGTCCCAGTGGGGGTAGGCGGAGCCGCCGGTGTCAACTTCAGTAATTGAGAACAGGCAAATTAGGCGGCCGCGAGACCCCTGTGAGTGCAAGGCCTTAGGCGACCACCTAATTTGCCTAATTAGAGAGCCGCCTCTGCCTCCCTCCATCCAATGCAGATCTGCTTAGCAGAGGTTGGTCCGGTCGCAATCCCTGGAGAGGCAGAGGAAACGCTGCCTTACACCGACCGGACAGGTGAGGTTCAGTGGTAAAGGTCTGGTTTGCTGGAATGGACGGACGAGAGTCTGGTTAAGGACATGACTATCCAACCTCACGCTGAACGAATATATCACTGGAACACTTGGCGGGGTTTGGGGGTGGGGGGGAGTCAGGGCTGATGGTGGACTGCATATCCTCTCTTTTATGTGCCATCTATTGCGAATGTTCAGTGATGCCAGTGGAAGATGCATTGGCAGGGTCCCCCGCATTTGGGTGGTTGCTCCCTATGGGGTGCCCCCCATGGGAGCCATATGGGGGAGGCCTGGGGGGATGTTTAATTGCGACCTATGGAGGGAAGCTGGGGAGGGGGGTATATTCTGTTTATCGAGTCAGCTCAGGTCTGTTGTTGAATGTTTACATTTTGCTTTACTAAAGTGTTATTTTTGTCGATTGAAATTCCCACACACTTTATCACGTTGGTATGGAAATATGCAACGACTTTCCACTTACTGCCTTAATTAATACGCTAGATCCATCACTGATAGCTCACAGATACATACAAATAATAGGCCGGGGAGGCTGGGGGGGACCGGGATCCTCCTGCAAGCCTTTGCTAAACACACCCTCACTTAGGTTAGAACTTGTCACCCAGGTGACATTAGAGAGCGCAGTAGCAAGTATTTTGCTGTCACTCTAGACACTCTCATACTCTAGTTAGCGTCCGCTGCGGATTTATCCCCTCAGTGGCCGCAACATACACCCTTGTAGAAGTGGTCACCTCCAGGGGGACACTCAACTCACACTCCTATCTCTTCCCCACTCTTCTACTGATTCTACAACTCTCTACCCCTATCTTCTCTCTCAGCTCTTCTATACCCTACCCTCCGTACCCACATGAGCATGGACGAGATTAACATTGTCACACTTAATGCAAAGGGACTTAACGTCCCTGAAAAAAGACGGATGCTGCTTAATGATATGAGACGCGCCCGTGCAGACATTGTCTTACTACAAGAAACGCACTTCAGGGAAAATAAGTTTTCAATCCTTAAAAATAGATTTTACCCGACAGTATACCACTCTACATATTCAGAAGCGAAGTCTAGAGGAGTCTCTATTCTAATATCGGCGAGCCTTCCATGGTCCCTAACGGATGTATCGACAGACCCATCAGGCAGATTTCTATTCCTGAAAGGTCAGATTGGAGGTGTAAGGGTGACTATTGCAAACCTTTATGCCCCAAACTGCCAGCAAGACACTTTTATTAAAAAGCACTTAGCGGCCCTCGATAAGTTCGCTGAGGGCCAACTCATAGTTGGGGGAGACCTCAACATACCCCTTATCCCGTCGGAAGACACATCTACGAGCAGGTCATCCACTACCCCAGGCACACGAAAAGCCATACATCTAGCTATGCATACATCACAGCTAGTCGACGTCTGGCGTCTTTTCCACCCTGGTGAACGAGACTACTCCTTCTATTCACGTCCCCACGATTCATACTCGCGGATAGACTACTTCCTTATCCCCCACAACCAACTTCAAGCTATCAAACATACATCGATTGGGTCCATTACATGGTCAGACCATGCCCCAGTCTACCTGAGATATGCCCTGACTGACTTCTATAGAAACCAAAGGAAACCTTTGAGGTTAAATGAGAGCCTACTACAAGACCCTGAAGTACTAGCAGACGTGACAAAGGAAATAACCCATTACTTCCACACCAATAGTAGCCCTGACAGTGACGTGGGTCTGGTATGGGAGGCCCATAAGGCAGTCATACGCAGGGTACTCATAAAGCACGGAGTGAGACTTAAACAACAAAAAACTGCACAATTGACTCTACTTCTTGACAAGCTTCAGGCGCTAGAAATTAGACACAAACAAACCCTTGAACTTGACACGGTGCGTATGCAAGTCACAGATCTGCTTAATTTCAAAGCCAGGGCGGCACTCCAAATTTCACGTAAAAAAATTTATGAATCAGGCAATAAATGCGGTAGACTCCTGGCACAATCGTTACGTACTCAAAAACTGGCGTCCTACATACCATATATACATAGACCGACAGGTCAGAAAATTGCTGTACCTCAGCAGATATCACAGGAATTTAAGTCCTTTTATGAATCACTCTACAACTTAAATACAACACCACCACAGTTAGACCGCATGTCAGACTACATAACCTCATCCCGCATGCCCACACTGCCGACGGAAACACGCGAACTATTAGAGGACCCCATCACACTACCCGAGATACAACTTGCCATAGGGAGTACTAAACCTGGTAAAGCCACCAGAATACAAGCACATCTACCTCACCTGGTTCGCCTTGATCAGGTGGGTTTTGTCCCCACGAGAGAGGCCCGGGATAATACCATTAAGGTCCTAAATTTACTTTACACTGTCACACACACCAAAACCCCCAGCGTTTTTTTTGAGTACTGACGCTGAAAAAGCGTTTGACCGGGTCAATTGGTCGTTTATGCTCGCCACATTAAGACACATAGGCCTGGGATGTAACATGCTAAGATGGATCTCAGGGCGAATGGAGTGATCTCTGAATCTTTCTTGATCACTAATGGTACGAGACAAGGTTGCCGGTTTCCCCTTTACTCTTCTCCCTAACATTATAACCATTCCTGTGCCACGTGCGGAAGAACCCCCACATATCAGGCATAAAGATAAACCATACTCAACACAAAGTATCTGCCTACGCGGACGATCTTATGTTCACGCTTACTACACCCTCTATCTCCCTACCAAACTTATTGCAGGAATTCGCAACATACGGAGCATTTTCTAACTTAAAAATCAACTTTGCCAAATCAGAAGCGATGGGCATAGGGATACCGCAACCACGACTTGCACACTTGCAAGCCAGCTTTAAACTAAAATGGACGACGACCGCATTAAAATACCTGGGCACATTTATCCCACATACAACTATTTAACCTTAACTTCCCACCACTATTGAAAACGATTAGAACACTGCTAAACCAATGGAACACGGGATTACACTCCTGGATAGGTCGTTGTAACATACTGAAAATGACAATTCTCCCGAAATTTCTATATCCCATGCAAGCGCTCCCGATCTATATTCCTCCATCTTATTTTAAAAAGGTACAAACCATGTTAACGGAATTCATATGGGCCAAAAAGAGGCCCAGACTGGCACACAAGCTCCTGACTTTGCCCAAACACCATGGTGGTCTGGCAGTGCCGGATATGCGGGCATATCATCATGCAGACACCAAAAAACCAAGCTTTGGACCCAAATAGAGCAAGACCAAGGTGTAGTCCCCCTCAAAAGGGCACCTTGGTGCTCCATTTCCCTACCGACAGAAACAAAAAACCACCCACTGATAGGCAACACAGTAAAAATTTGTGCCCGACTGTTCTCTCAAACACTAATTTCTTCCCTCAACTCACCTCTATACCCCATACTGGGAAACCCGAAATTTACACCGGGATTGCAGGACGCGATCTTTCGGAGTGTGAGTGACGCGGGCCTACACCAGACATCCCACTTTATTACGGGAGGACGATGGTACACAATCGCGGAACTTTCAGATCCGGATGGCCTGTTTCGCCTAGACTTCTTAAGGTCGCGTCAGTTGGGACATTTCCTTCACTCCCTGAACCCTCCAGCAACATACGACACGCCTCTCACAACATTAGAAGAATTATGTGACATGTCAGGAACCATTACACATACACTATCCTTAACCTACAAACTCCTAAACACACCGCAGGAAGATTTCTGTCCCCCGGGACTAACAAAATGGGAACGGGAATTAAATTGCCACTTCAATTCAGCTAAACGCCAACGTATCATCAGATTTACCCACAAGTCCTCCATATGCACCAAAATTCAAGAGACAAACTACAAACTTTTATCCCGATGGTACAGAACTCCTGAACTACTCCATAGGTTTTTTCCGGGGACACCAGACCGCTGTTGGAGATGCCAGGCAGACAAGGGAACTCTGGTGCACATTTTCTGGTCATGTCCCATCCTGAAACACTTCTGGAGTAAAGTAAGGGAGGTCACTCAGAAATTTACAGAACACATTATACCAGACGACCCTGCATTCTTTCTGTTGCACGCATCTGATATCTCAGAAAAAGTATACAAAAAATCTGTAATCAGACACCTAATAGACGCAGCCAAAACCTGCATCCCGATTCTCTGGAAAACCACATCGCCACCGGCAATTGCTACATGGCTTACAAAAATAGAAGACATAAAACACATGGAAGATCTCATCCTCACAGCGCAAAATAGGCATGGAACAGCTTCATATTCTCAGAGGAGGGTCAGGCATTGAGAAATCCCATCACAACTATATAAAAACACTCCCTGGGATAAAAACACGCTTCCTCCTGCTTTTAATTGTAAAGGACTCATAATACCACGTAAAGATCCTAAGGACACTCCCCCTGAAATATCTAAGTACGGATATCTGAACTCCCCCCTTCCCCCATCCTCTCCCCCCCCCTCTTCCTCTGACCAATTTCTCTCTCTTTTTCCTTTTTTCCTGATTTCTATTCTGATATTCTCTCTTACTATCTCTACCCACTCCGGTGGGACACCTTTTTCTTAAATAAAAAGAAGAAAATGAAGGGACCAGGTGCATGGGCCCAGACACGCAAAGTTATAGCTAAAGTTGTTACATATACACTCTCACACACAAGAACACCAAAGCCACATATGACTCCTTCATTTTAGATTGAAATAAGACATACTTTATGAACAGGAGTATTGTCTGACTAGACGTGTTTATTGTTTATTATGTTAACTTTTGTACTGTGATGTATTCTGTCGGGTCATGTTGGCCTAGGCTCTGTAATAAATAAATAATTAAATTTAAAAAAAATAAATACATTTTTGGAAAAGGGACATTTTCACGAATTTTAAAAAATCCAAACAGTAAAGTTACCCCAATTTTTTTTTATAATGTGAAAGATGATGTTACGCCGAGTAAATAGATACCAAACGTGTCACGCTTTATAATTGCACGCACTCGTGGAATGGCGACAAACTACGGTACCTAAGAATTTCCATAGGCGACGCTTTCAATTTTTTTTACGGTTACCAAGTTAGAGTTACAGAGGAGGTCTAGTGCTAGAATTATTGCTCTCACTCTGGCGATCGCGGCGATACCTCACATGTGTGATTTGAACACCGTTTACATATGCGTGCGCGACTTCCGTATGCGTTTTCTTTGCTGCGCGAGCTCGCGGGGACGGGGGCGCTTTAAAATTTTTATTTTTTTTTCTTATTTATTTTATTTATTTTTAAATTCATAAATTGTGTTTGAAAAAAAAAATGTTTTGATTACTTTTATTGCGGTCACAAGGAATGTAAACATCCCTTGTGACAGTAATAGGTGGTGACAGGTGCTCTTAATGGAGAGATCGGGGGTCTAAAAGACCCCACATCCCTCCTTTACACTTCAAAGCATTCAGATCGCCGAAAACGGCGATTCTGAATACTGTGTACTTTTTTAAAACCGGCGCCATTGGCAGCCGAGTAAACGTCGCTTCCGCGTTTACAATTTGAAGGCTGGAACAAAGCCGCCCACAGCTTCGTTCCAGCCCGCCCCCAGCCGCCGGAGGCATCGGATTGGTCACCGAGCCTCCGGATCGTCCGGGAGGCCCGGTAAGAGCGGCGGGAGGCGGCGGGAGGGGGGGACGTCCCCTCCCGCTGCTCCGGTAGAACAGCCGAGCGGCTTTTAGCCGCATCGGTTGTTATACACAGATAGCCAATCGCCGGCTCTAAGCAACGGTACCGGGATGATGCCTGCAGCCGAAAGCCGAGTATGCACATCTGCGTACGGATGGTGGGAAGGGGTTATAGCGCAAAAAATAAAGGAGATCAAATACCACAAAAAGAAAGCTCTATTTGTGGGAAAAAAGGACATCAATTTTGTTTGGGTTCAATGTCGCACGACCGCGCAATTGTCAGTTAAAGCGACGCAGTGCCGAATCACAAAAAGTGCTCTGGTCAGGAAGGGGGTAAAATCTTCCGGGGTGGAAGCGGTTAATTGGACAAGATGCTGATTGGTTACCATGTACAGCTGCACCAGATTCTGTGTGCATCAGTTTTAGTAAATCTCCCTCATAATGTCCATAGCACATGTTGTCAACATTAACATTTTTCTTAAGGGAATATCACCCATAATATACATAGATGATTCCAATCATCGATCACAATAAAAGAGAAGGAGGATGAAATCTCCACATTTAATGTGTTTCACAGGTCAAAACCTGCTTCTTCAGAAATAATAAAGATATTCATTCCTTAGCATGTCCTTAGCATGTGCATGTGCAAACATTAAGATCAAAACCAGGAAGACGTTACCATGGTTGGATGGATCTGGGTGAAGTCTTAACCAAGGAACGGGGATAGATTCAAAACAAAAGGTGGGATCCATTCCAATGGGAAGGTCAGTGTGAAAAATATTCCCTTTGTCCTCTCCTCTGTCCTCAATGGAATGGTATGCTTTCAAACAAATGTAGCAAGTGCATGTGATGAAACTAGTGTTATGAGTACTCCACTATAATTGTTACAGTGGAACCTCGGATTACGAGCATAATCCGTTCCAGGAGTATGCTCGTAATCCAATGTACTCGCATATCAAAGCAAGTTTTCCCATTGAAGTCAATGGAAACGAAAATAATTTGTTCCGCATTGACTTCAATGGGATGCAATACCGCATGCGGCCAAAGGCGGGGGGGGGGGCGCCGGAGAGCTTCGGAAATGGCTGAAAAGGCCCGAGGGAAACTTTGGCGGACCTCGGCAAACCTTGGAAATACTCCATTCACAAGTCTTTCCAAGGTTTGCCGAGGTCAGCCGAACTGTCCTCGGGCCTTTCCGTGCATTTCCGAACGGCGCTGATGGGCGACTTTCGGCTCTGCTTTGCTCCGGCGCCCCCCACCTCAGGCCAAAAGTGGTATAAAACAGAGGTGATAAGGGCGCTCTGGTGGAGGTGGGTAGCTGGTCAGAGGGATGATAGTGATGAGATGGCACTTCTGGCAGCACTTTGGTTAGAGGAGAAGCAACTCTGAAGATATAAAAAAGGAAAAGAAAGGCGCCTCTAAGTGCAGTATGTCAAATTTAATAAAGTGCACAAAGGGTTAAAAGCACTTACAAGATTGTTGAGTGTTAAAAGACATGATAAAATCAGGAGTCCTCATCTGTGGCATGTGTCCATCCTCAGCACGGTGGTAGAGAGCCGTGTAGAGCCGTCCAGCAGCTGTAAAGCGTTCTCATGCGTGTTGGAAAGAGGAGGCAGCAGGGAAGCCTGTATTCACTGCGGGACACACAAGGCTGATGGTGTCAGTGTAGAGAAGGGGGTGGTAACGCGTTTCGGAGCATGTGCGGCTCCTTCGTCAGGCCAAAAGTGGTACTGCACACCGCTTTTGGCCTGAATCCTGCTCGTGTCGTGAGACCACACTGGCAAACCGAGTTAGGATTTTTAGAAATACAGTGCTAGGTTTGCGAAACGCTTGTTAACCGCGTTACACGCAAACCAAGGTTCCACTGTATTTCTTGCCTGATCTTTTGCATAAAGCTTTTATCAATCTTAGAGCCATTGTGTCAAAAGACTAATAAAGTTTGCTTTCAGGTACAATCCCCTTAAAGTATAACTAAAGGCAAAACCTTTTTTTTTAGATTTTGATAGAAGTGAGGGGCATTAGAACACCTGTCTTTTCTTATTTGTGTCTGTGCATCCCCCCCCCCCCCCCCCGGTAGGGAGATTCCCCCTCTCTGTTTGCCCTGTTTACCATTATCATTGAAAGTGAAAGTAAAAGAAAATCCAAATTGTTGGGTTGCTGCGTTTGCTTTCCCCTTGACTTGTATATTATGAGAAGTAAAGCCTGTTGTTGACATAAGCGTTACTGATCTAAGCTGGGAAAATTAGTGTTGATAAATAAGGTTCTGTAGAGAGTACATGGCACTGTTGGTGTCAGTTCGCACAGGGGCAACCCGACTTACAGTGTGACTTTGCAAGGCGACTTTGAGCGATTTACAACACAACTTCAAGGACAGGCAACTTTGACTGTGGCCAGTCAGAGCTAATCAGTTCTTGTGACATAATTGTTGTTCCTGCTCTCTTCCTGGGTTTTATTCTTTTCTTTTTCCTGTAAAGTCGCTTCACTATAGATGAGGATCTGACTTGGAGGCAACTTCCATTGAAATCTATGGGTACAAGTCGCCTAGAAGTCGCCTTGAAGTGGTACAGGAACCTTTTCTGAAGTCGGAGCGACTTCAGTAGTGTACACGAAGACGGCTCTCATTAACGATAATGGAATTTCTTATGTCCAGCGACTTGGGGCAACTTGAGGTCTGACAAGTCGGATCCCAAGTCGCTGTAGTGTAAACCGGCACTAACTGTTCTAAGTATATTATAACACAAAGTTTTAGAACATGCTCACAGAGCTCATGCTAACCTCACTGCTCCAAGCCCTGAAAATTAATGACCAAAAGTGTCATAATGCATTGCTTCTGAAGAGCGCTCATACCAGTTCCACTGTTCCAAGTCTGGAGAACTAATGTCAACAAAATATTATAATACTCTGCTTCTGTTAAACGTGACACCCCTGGCAGATGAAGCTGTTTAGCATTTAAATACTTTCCGAGGCCCATGAGCAAGCTAAGCTTTAAGGACGCATGCCAAGGCATACTCATGCATGTGTAGCAAGGTCCCAGGTCCCCTTTGGTCTAATGAGAACCTCCAGAGTTAGGAACAGCTGACATCCTTCTGTGTAGAGTGGGTTACAAGGCATAGGGGGTGTAATGCCAGGTAGATTCTTGGGCGCCAGACACTTCTTGAATGCAAAGAGATTTTTTTTCTTTTGAACAGAACTGTGGGAGAGAGGGTTTAGGGCCAGGACACCCTTAAGTAGTTGCAATGGTAATTAGCAGACTCCAAGACTTCTATAGGTAGACAGCCATGCAGTGAAAAGCATCCAGCAAGACACCACATCTGCATGTGTAGGATCGCTGTCTCCTATGGCAACTGTTGTAATGAACTTCTGTACTTCCTCTACAATCACTTCTAATAGATCTTCACTCTGCTGAGCTCCCAGTCTCTCTCACTGGACTTGCTGATCCACTGCCACTGGATCTCCCCAGCCCTTCCAACCTTCTCATCGAGTATACTCCTCAAGTGTCACCCCCGCTGGGTCACTAGCTAGGGACTCACAGATACTCCTCAAGCCTCACCCCACTGGCCTGCCCGGTCCCTGGCTTGGCACACAAGGCTGCTCTGAAAGCATCACCTCCGCTGGCTGGGTCCCTGGCTTGACACCTGCTGAAGTTTCCCAATTCTTCACCGTCCCCGGTTGGTGAGAATACTGCTCTGGTACTTGCTTCAGCTACTCACTGTGGTCCCTGGTAATAAGGAGGTTGGTCCCTTAGTGGTGACAGCCTCCCCTCTACCTCCTACCAGGACAGGTTCTCCTGCCGGCAGAACCGTCCCGTATGGTTGGACTGCAAGCTGCAGTCCCATCCCTACACTGCTCTCTTGCTTCTGGATAGGCCCTCAGATACCCTAGCAGCCATATGTCCCCGGGATAGGCCTTAGGCTCTGGCCTAGCAGCCCGGTGCAGCACAACCCATGTCCACTTAGACATCCGTTCAGGTGCCAAAGAAACCCCGATCACCTGACCTCACCCAAATAAATAGGCTCTCCCAGTAGGCCAAGGGACCCAAGAAGATCCCTGCCCATTGGCTGAGATACCCCATCTATTCCTAATCTGTCCTTGCAGTGCCCTTGTCTTATCTAATGTCACCAGATACCCGGCCATCTAGTGACAGAAGAGAGAAGTGCAGCAATTCCAAAATTAGGGTGGAATCAATTAATCTCCTATCAATTGTCCAAGGCAACTATACCTGGCAAGTCAATCTACTAGCAACTCTGCCTAACCATCAGGGTGCTACATATGCGATAAGCTATGCCCATCAAAACATGCTCACCCTTATGGATGCAACCAGCCAAAAGGCCAAAAGCTGGCACGCATGTGAAATGCTGCAGACATAACGGGTCATGACTTAGCAGAAGGCCTGGCAGGGTGGCTGGGTAACCCCTTAAAATACTTTTTTCTTTGCAGATTCTTACTTACCTAGGTGGATGCAGCAATGGTCTGATCCGCCTCATCTATTCCCCGCCGGCTCTAACACTGAGAACCGAACTATCAATTCTCACAGCTCCCTGAGCAGCGAGCTGATGACTGTGGGTCACCTGCTCTCTGCCTGCCCCCACCCCCCAAGCTCACTGGAGCACTGGGCTGTGCAGGGGGCGGGAGCGGCCAGCTCAGGCTCTCAGCAGCTTGGGCAGATCCTGGCTTCATTGTTGCGATCTTGCCCTAGCCTAGATCGGCTCTGTGACATCAGCCGACAGCGGGCTTCAGGAATTTTTTGGAGGAATTGTTTTTGACAATTCCTCAAAAAAAAAAAAGTTACACCAACCGACGGACCTGAAAAATAAAAAAAGAAGAAGAAAAGCCTCAGCCTTCGTAGGAGGTCTCACGGCGACTGCTGTCTTTTGGCTTTGACACCTGTTATATAGGCAAGGGCGGGGCCACCCGTTGACGTAACATGACGTCACATGAGGTCAGAAGGGGGCGGGGTCACTCGATTACATCACCAGGTGGCCCCGCCCTTGCCTGTGGATGGAGAGACATCGCGGGACACTTTTTTTTTTAACAACTTAAGGACCGAGCCTCTTTTGAGATCTGTTGTTTATTTTTTTCTTGCTAGAAAATTACTTAGAACCCCCAAACATTATATATATTTTCTTTCAGACAACCTAGAGAATAAAATGGCGGTCGTTGCAATACTTTATGTCACACCGTATTTGCGCAGCGGTCTTACAAGCACAATTTTTTTGGAAAAAATACACTTTTTTAATTAAAAAAAGACAACAGTAAAGTTAGCCCAATTTTTTTACATTGACGATTGACTGTAAAGATGATGTTATGGCAAGTAAATTGATACCCAACATGTCATGCTTCAAAATTGTGCCCGCTCGTGGAATGGCGACAAACTTTGACCCTTAAAAATCTCCATAGGTGACGTTTAAAAAATGTCTACAGATTACCAGTTTTGAGTTACAGAGGAGTTCTTTTGCTAGAATTATTGCTCTTGCTCTAACAATCGTGGTGATACCTCACATGTGTGGTTTGAATACTGTTTTCATATGCGGGCGTGACTTACAGATGCAATCGCTTCTGAGTGCGAGCTTGGTGGGACAGGGCACTTGAATTTTTTTTTTTTTTATTACTTATTTTACTTTTTTATTTTTTATTTTTACACTGTCCATTTTAAAAAAAAAATTGGGTGAATTTTATTCCTATTACAAGGAATGTAAACATCCCTTGTTATAGAAAAAAGCATGACAGGTCCTCTTTAATGTGAGGTCAAAAAGACATGCATTTAAAAAAAAAAAGACTTTTTCTTCAATAAAAAAGATTTCTCATTTAAGACCATTGGGCGGAAATGACATTTGACGTCACTTCCGTCATCCAATGTTATGGAGCTAAGCGGGGGCCATCTTTCCCTCACTCGGCTCCATGTCTCAGATGGGAGAGGACCCGATCGTCTCCGCCACTATCGACGGCTCCGGTAAGTGGAGGGGGGACCCTCTCCTGCCCCCAATAAAAGTGATCTTGCGGTGAATCCACTGCAGAGACCACTTTTATCTGAAAGCGGACTGACCGCTGTTTAAAAAGATACTGGGGTTATGGCAGCTATCTGTTGCCATAACCCCATTATCCAATGTCAAACAGGCGGCATACAATGACAGTCCGCAAGTGGTTAATAAAGGAATTGTCAAAAACTGTCTGTTGTGGTTTTAACTTTTTGACACTTTTTTTGGTGAATAGGTAGGGGTACAATGTACCCGATGCCCATTCACATGCGGGGGGGGGGGGCAAGATTTGGGGGCCCCCTTGTTAAAGGGGGCTTCCAGATTCCGATAAGCCCCCCCGCCCACAGACCCCACACTACATACAGCCGCCATGTAAGCAGCCCTATACAGTGTGGGGCGTGGACTTAGCCCTCTGAGCTATGATTGGCCAAAGGCACCCTGCCTTTGGCCAATCATGGCTCTCACAGCAGATCGCGCTGTGATTGGCCAAAGCATGCAGGTCAGGTGCAAGCTTTGGCCACTCAGCAGCCGTCAATGCCCTGCGATCCCGCAGTGCATTATGGGGTGCACCGCGGTGCTCTAATTTGCTGCAAACACCCCCTATGTTCAGTTCATTTGTAGACAAATGAACACCCGATGTTTGAGTCGAACTTACGTTTGATTTGAACATCAGGACCATCCCTAGTCCAGATGCAAGTTGGAAATGCATGTTGCTTGGCTGTGCAGGAATAGGGGGACCAGTTGCCAGCTGCCCCTGCGGGGGTAGTGCTACACCAGTCCTAATGCATTAAGCCCTGAAATGCAATGTCCAGAAAGAATGAAAATACCCAGCTTCTGTACAGAGTGCATACCAGCCCCAGAACGTGAGTGTTACAAAGTGCAATTTTATATCAGCTCATTTATCCAACTTGGGAATGTTTCATTTGAGACATCCCCACCTTTCATTTCAACCGAATTTTATTTTTTATTTATAAGTACTCTTGACACATTTTTTTTTTTTATTAATATTATGTGCAATATAAGCCAGATAAAAAAAAAACACAATTAATTATGATTTCTATTTCTCATGATAAGGATGATGAATGAATGTGTTACTAACAGACCGAAAAATACAGTCATTTCTCAAACAAGGTGAGTCAGATTCAGTCTAATGTTTATTAATATCTGTACATGATTCACATATTTGAGAAGAGTTGAAAGAAATACCGAGCTCTCTCACAGGTGCTGAGATTTACTGATTACAAATAATCAAATCTGAGAAACGTATTAATCACCTATGATGTTTCCCTATATTTGCACAGGCTCTTGAAGTAACTGATGTGCCAGATGATAAACCTTCTCATTTCTCTTGGGCCCACTGAGGATATAATGGATGGTTCTATCTTTGCAAACATGCTGCATAACAGTGGTGGCTGGTGCTCAAAAAAAAATATATTTTTTTTTTTTGGGGGGGGGGGGGGGGGGCGCAAACAAACTGAAAAATACTTTTAAAAAAACCCATCAATTGCAGCCTCTCTGTGCCATCAATTGCAGCCACTGTGCCCATCAAATGCAGCCACTGTGCCCATCAAATGCAGCCACTGTGCCCATCAATTGCAGCCACTGTGCCCATCAAATGCAGCCACTGTGCCATCAAATGCAGCCACTGTGCCCATCAAATGCAGCCACTGTGCCCATCAAATGCAGCCACTGTGCCCATCAAACGCAGCCACTGTACCATCAAATGCAGCCACTGTGCCATCAAATGCAGCCACTGTGCCCATCAAATGCAGCCAGTGTGACCCCCGCCTGCTCGCTGTCTGACAGGAACTTGCCCCATCTTGGTGGCGGGTCAGGCAGCGGTGAGCTGTGTCCTCCTTGTGTCTCTTCTTGCTTCCTGCTAGGCGTCCAATAGCAGCACCTGTCCTTTCAGCCAGTCAGGTGACAGGTATCAGACCTGCGCTACCTGATTGGCATAGAGGCGGTTCAGTGTTAGAAAAGCAAATATTAATTTGCTTTTCTAACACACCTGGGTGGACTCTGAGCACAATGCTCTGCACTCCGAGTCTACCTTTTTTGAAGCCTATTAGAGCCTATGGCTCTAATCAGGTGCTTCAAAAAAACACCCCCGCCACTGTAAGTCAGGTGCCCCACATCCTAAAAGATGCCGGACACCTGAATAGGGGGTGGCGGCGGTGGCTGAGAAAAGATTCGTGCAGATCATTTTGTGAGATACAGCACTGCGTTACTTTAAATGACAATTGTGTAGTCATGCAATGCTGTACCCAAATAAAATGTATGTCCTTTTTTCCCACAAATAGAGCTTTCTTTTGGTGGTATTTGATCATCACTACATTTTTGCGCTATAAACAAAAAAAAAACAAAAAAAAAAGAGACCAACAATTTAGAAAAAAACAAACAAACAAACAATATTTTTCACTTTCTGTTAGAAAACATCCAATAAAAACATTTCTTCATAAATTTAGGCCAATATGTATTAGGCTACCAGTATGAGTACCAATACTATGGTACAATGCATTGAAAAGTTATCTACAAATTAAAAAAATGTTTTTTTTTACATTTTGTGCTTTTTTCAATGTGAAATGAGTAAACATATGTGAACGCTGTAAAAATATTAACAAGCAAAGCACACAAAAAAAGTTTTAATTATTAATAGCTTATAAAATAGAAGTGAAGAACTAGAAATAAAGTGTTACTGGATCTACTGATTACCAACAATACAGACCTGATCACGGATGTGGAAATATGGGGCAATTTAGGTAACAGCAATCACAGGTCAATTGGCTTCAGTATAAATCACACAAATAGGAAAAATAAGGGGAATACAAAGACACTGAATTTCAAAAGAGCCAACTTCCCTAAACTACGAACCTTGCTAGAAGGCATAAATTGGGATAAAATCTTAGGAACAAAAAAACATAGAGGAGAGATGGGTTTGCTTTAAGAGCATATTAAATAAGGGCATTAGCCAATGTATCCCATTGGGTAATAAATTTAAAGCGAACAAAAGTCCTGGATGGCTTAACTCCAATGTAAAAATGCATAAAAAAGCAAAGGAGAAGGCCTTCAAAAAATACAAGGTTGAGGGATCATCATCAGCATTCAGACTTTATAAAGAATGCAACAAGAAATGCAAAGGTGCAATAAGGACGGCTAAGATAGAACATGAAAGACACATAGCGGAGGAGAGCAAAAAAAAATCCAGAGAAATTCTTTAAGTATGTAAACAGTAAAAAAGGGAGGACAGACCATATTGGCCCCATAAATAATGAGGAAGAACCTCTTGGTACAAAGGATGGGGAGATGGCGAAGGTATTGAATTTATTCTTCTCCTCGGTCTTCACGAGGGAATCGAAGGGCTTCAGTAACCAAAACTGCAGTGTTTATCCTCATGACACAACACAGGAAGCACCTACATGGTTAATAGAGGACAGAATTAAAATTAGACTTGGGAAACTCAACATTAATAAATCACCGGGACCAGATGGCTTGCACCAAAGGGGACTTAGGGAACTCAGTCAAGTAATTGCCAGACCATTGTTCCTAATTTTTACAGACAGTCTACTGACTGGAATGGTACCAGCTGATTGGAGAAAAGCCAATGTAGCACCAATATTTAAAAAGGGCCCAAAATACATCCCTGGGAATTACAGACCAGTTAGCCTAACATCAATAGTATGTAAACTTTTGGAGGGGGTGATAAGGAACTATATACAATATTTAGTAATGAGGACGGTATCATTAGCAGTAATTAGCATCTATTCATGAAGAATTGTTCTTGCCAAACCAATCTATTAACCTTCTATGAGGAGATGATTTGTAATCTAGACAAAAGGAAGGCCCGTAGATGTGGTGTATCAGGATTTTGCAAAGGATTTGACACAGTTCCCCATAAACGTTTACTGTACAAAAAAAGGTCCGTTGGCATGGACCATAGGGTGAGTACATGAATTGCAAACTGGATACAAGGGCGAGTTCAGAGGGTGGTGATAAATGGGGAGTACTCAGAATGGTCAGGGGTGGGTAGTAGGGCAAATGAGGTTCAATGTAGAAATGTAGAAAAATGTAAAATAATGCATTTGGGTGGCAAAAATATGAATGCAATCTATACACTGGGGGGAGAACCTCTGGGGGAATCTAGGATGGAAAAGGACCTGGGGGTCCTAGTAGATGATAGGCTCAGCAATGCCAAGCTGCTGCTAACAAAGCAAACAGAATATTGGCATGTATTAAAAAGGGGATCAACTCCAGAGATAAAACGATAATTCTCCCACTCTACAAGACTCTGGTCCGGCCGCACCTGGAGTATGCTGTCCAGTTCTGGGCACCAGTCCTCAGGAAGGATGTACTGGAAATGGAGCGAGTACAAAGAAGGGCAACAAAGCTAATAAAAGGTCTGGAGGATCTTAGTTATGAGGAAATGTTGCGAGCACTGAACTTATTCTCTCTGGAGAAGAGACGCTTGAGAGGGGATATGATTTCAATTTACAAATACCGTACTGGTGACCCCACAATAGGGATAAAAGGGAGTTTAACAAGACACGTGGCCACTCATTAAAATTAGAAGAAAAGAGGTTTAACCTTAAACTACGTAGAGGGTTCTTTACTGTAAAAGCGGCAAGGATGTGGAATCAGCGGGGAGCATCGATAGTTTCAAGAAACTATTAGATACGTAAATGAACGACCACAACATACAGGGATATACAATGTAATACTGACATATAATCATAAACATAGGTTGGACTTGATGGACTTGTGTCTTTTTTTTACCTCACTTACCATGTAACAAAAAAAATAAAAAATAAATCAGCAAGAAAATATTAATGAAATGGAGAAGGAGAATAAGGAGTTCATAAGGCTCATTGGAGTAAATCATGGGGTTAATAAGAGAAACAATTTAATAAAAAACAAAAAAAAAATTATTTTTTACTTGACAAGTTGCTCTAAACAAGTCTAAACTGACTTCATCTACAGAGGGAAGTTCATCCCTTTGATCTGTAGATGCATAAACAAAAAAGAAACAATGTTTCTTTTTATCTTTCTGTTTCAGCAGCTGAGCAATGTTGTTGATAAACATTGCTGGGCTGCTTTTTTTTGACAATTGAATTGCCGGGACTTCGTTTACACTTCAGCCGTCAACAGGGGAACCCCACTGACAGCTGAATGAGTCATCGGTTGTTAAGGACGTGGCGGCCCCACTCCTTAACAACTGACAATTTTAGTTTTTTTTTTACATTTCAGCTGTCAGTGGGGGAATCTTGCTTACAGATAAAAGAACTGAGTCCGAAAGTATCGGTTTTAGGTATCGGAGCATTTTCAGGCGTACCAATACTCATGCAAATGCTTAGTATTGGTATCAGTGCAACCCTAATATTTTTGGTTAAAAAATCCCAATACGCGTATATTGATTGGTTTGCTCAAAAGTTATAGCGTCTACAAACTATGGGATATATACTAGAATTTTTTCTAATGCTAGTAATGGCAGCGATCAGCGACTTATAGTGGGACTGCGATATTTCAGCGGAAAATTGGACACTAACTAACAATTTTAACACTTTGTGGGAACCAGTGACCCTAATACAATGATCAGAGATAAAAATATGCACTGTCACTGTACTAATGACACTGGCTGGGAAGGGATTAAACAACGAGGGCAATAAAAAGGTTAAATGTGTGCCTAGCCAGTGTTTTTGTGTACTGTGTGCTGCTTTTACTAAGGAAGTGGTGGATTTTCTTTCCCTGCTTTGCAGGGAAAGAAAATCCATGACATCCCTGTTGTCAGGAGGAAGCTCTGCCTTGTTTACATAGGCAGAGCTCTGTTCAGCCTCTCTTCCCAGCGATCGGCGGGGGCCAGAGAACAGTGGTGTCTCCAGCTTTCATATTTAGGGGGGGCACGTGGGGGGACAGGAACAAAAATAGGGGGGCAACCATAAAATGCAATTATATATATATATATCCTGGGGCCCTTTACTACGATCCCACAACGGCCCTTTCACATGTTCTGCAGTGAGCTCCCTTCCTACTGTATTGGGCCCCCCCCCCCAGGGTGACAGAACACAAGAGATATACGTCACCAGCATACCAAGAAAATATAAGGGTCCAAAGCAGTGGGAGAACTATCAGGGTTGCAAAGGTTGTCTTGCCTCCGGGCCCTGGTGTTCTGCCACTGTGGGGTTCCCAGCCTCCTCTTGCTGTCCTGCCCCTGCTATTGACAGCGCTGGTCTGGCATCTCTTGGAATTTACAGGCTGGTTCTCCTGTCGTAAGGACGGGAGAAATCAGTCTGTTTTTTCAGTAACTGAGAGTCCTGGTGGAGTCCTTCCTGCAACTCGCTCTTCTCCCTGCCAATGAGGATGCAGGGGAAGGAGCAGATTGGGCGGCCGTGGTTGTGTGAGCACTCGCATTATGCAGTGTCAGTGAGCAGAGGAAGGGGGGAGGAATCACCTGCAGGAGCTGACTGGGGACACTCTCCCTCTTAGACATTGCCTTTTTGTAAAAAAAAATATGTTTTTTTTTTATTGGGGGCACATGGTGGGGCACAGCATGTTGGGGGGGGGGGTCAGGGCCCCCTCTGGTCCCTCCCGGGGACGCCATTGCCAGAGAATGGATGGACTAATCACAGCAGAAGCGGTACGTGAATGCCCCCTAGGTGGAAGTGTCGAATCACGTATATACACGTGATCCTGCACAGAATGGCTGCCCTGTAGCAGTAATTAATCTGCGATAGGGCAGTCGGGAAGTGGTTAAAGTGTTTGTTTGGGCAAAATCTAAAAAAAATAAATAAAACATGTGCAGTACAACTGCATGGTTCTCTGTGTTTTGTCGTTTAAAAAAATGCAGCAAGTAAAGAAAAATACCTGCTGATCCTGCCAGAAATCTGTGAGCTCCTAACTTCCTGTATGAACTGACATACCTCTGCTGCATTGCTATCCCAGCTAGTGTTTTCAGCCCTGCCCAGTTCTCTTCTGCTGGACTACAGAACACCTTACCACTGTGTTATGGAGATGGGGGATTTGTGTAGTCCAGATTAGAGAAACAGCCAGTACAAACAAATGGCAACCGCCGCAACCTATAGCTGGCCTTTGCAGCAAAAGACAACAAACAAAAATTCCCAGCTCACTCACCAGCCAGCCTGCAACAAACTGAATTACCCTGTCTAACAGTTCACGCTGAAACCAAAGGGTTTAGTTTGCACACATTTGCAAATACATTAAGCGGCCACATCTGGCAAATACATCAGCTGCAGAGTGTGTACTGGATAGCTTCGCTGCCATTGTGCTATTGCTGGGTGTCCAGTGCGTCCCGATACCTTTTAACACTTCAATACCGGGCACTTATACCCTCTTCCTGCCCAGACCAATTTCCAGCTTTCAGTGCTCTCACATCGCCCCCCCCCCCCCCCCCCCGCATTTAGGTGCCATTTATTTTGAACAAGCATGGTGTGATATGTCAGTTTTTCAGAGCGTTTTTGGGATCGCGGGCCATTCTGCTCGCCATCACAAATGTTCACACCGGTGTGACTTTTCATGCAATTTGACAGTTCAAAACCGCATGACAAGTCGCACCCTGTTTGTGCCTATGGAACCATTCAAATTGATGCGACTCCGACTTGAAAAAAGGTTGCTGCGCTATTTTTGGTGATTTCACGTGCGACTTGCATTAAATCGCACAAATGTCGGTAAGCCGCACATGAAATCGCACTGACTGGCAGCTTTGAAATTGCGCTGAAGTAGTGCAGTTTCAAAGCTGCATTCGGTGTGAACCGAGGGCTAAGGGATGCTGTGTTTGCCCCCCAGGACAGGTCCGCAACTCCCCCACATTCCTATCCAGACAGCTTCCCTTTAACTGAGAGTGGAAATATTTTCATTCAGAAAAGGAGGGGTGCAACAATTGCTGTGCAAGAACACGTCTACAACCTCCGTACTGAGAAATATGCCATGCCTCTGCTCTGCCAGACACACTGCTGCGCTGTTTCCTATTGTGATTCATGATTTCGATTCACTTGGGTAATTAGAACAAATAATTAGCTGATTTGGCAGACTGGGTCTACGTGCGTTGTTTAAACTGTTACATTAATATCAATTTGCAGGAGGCGAGCGCTATTTCTGTCTAGATGACATTAGGGAAACCCGGGAAGGGGCACATTAGCGGCACCCCTGCGTCCTGCTATGTCATGGGTAGGTTTGGTGCTTCTCTATCGGTCACTTGTTGGCAGAGACAGTTTTATCCTCTCTATGGTAGTGTCAGTGTGTGGGATCTGCAATGCAGTCACAGTATACAGGTTTGTATAATAGGCGAACGATTTTCAGTCACCCTGGTTACCACCTGTGTTTTTTTTTTTTGCAAACCGCTTTATGTCTCTTAACCACTTCAGCTCCGGAAGATTTTACTATCTTCATGACCAGGCCATTTTTTTTGCTATTCGGCACTACGCTCCTTTAACTGGTAATTGCGCGGTCATGCAACGATGCATGCAAATGGGAATTTATATATACTGTATATATTTTTTTTTTTACACAAATAGATTTTTCTAGTGGCATTTATCTCCTTCAGATCCGCTCCGCGCTATAGACGAATGACGGCTACAGTGCGGATCTGCTTTGCCGGTGTCTTGCCGAGAAAGTTCCCCCGGCGCATAAGGACCCCCCCCCGTACTGCGCAGGCGCAGCGCTTGCGCAGTACGAACTACTAGGAGCCGCCGAACATAGCCGAAGCTGAAAATCTTCAATCAGATGTACACGGCGCCTGCGCCCTGGGTCCGGTTTTACCCCCCCCAGCTAGCGTCCGAGAAGGGGTTAAAAACCACCGCAAATCGCTTTGCCGGCGGTATAGCCGCACTGTCCCATTGATTTCAATGGGCAGGAGCGGTGAAGGAGCGGTGTATACACTCTGCTCCTTCACCGCTCCGAAGATGCTGCTAGCAGGACTTTTTTTCCCGTCCTGCCAGCGCACCGCTCCAGTGTGAAAGCCCCAAAGGGGTTTCACACTGGAGAGACAGCAGCGGCACTTTCGGGTCGTTTTGCAGGCGCTATTATTAGCGCAATGGCGCCTGGAAACCGCTCCAGTGTGAAAGGGCCCTTATATTTTCTCTTTATAGAGTTATCCTTTATACTGCTCACGTCTTGTTTCCCTGAGGAAGCCAATGTCTTGGCGAAACATGTAGGAAAGACTTGACCAGCTTATGTACTCTAGGCCTATACCAGCTCGGCTATTACTATAATTGTTGTGCTCCCTATTTTTAATGTTCAAATTTGATTACTTTTGTATGTATACAATTTGTGTATCTGAGATTTTGTAATAAAATTGATCCTTTTTCTCATATAATTGAAAGATTTTTCCCTTTCTATTTGAGTTAACGTTGGTGCCGTAATAATCCCTTGCCACCTGGCACTTCCCTTTTTTCCATCCACACTTTTGATGCAACTTTGATGGAACCTTTTTTTTTTTCACAAGTAATCTTTGATGGAACCTTTTTTTTTTTTTTTTTAATTGCTTTTATTTTCCTTTTGTAGCAGTGAGGATAATAACAAGGTTACACATTTTACATAACATAGTGCATTTCGAGTGCATGTATCGCCTTCAGTAAGGTTTGATGGAACCTTAACGTAACTTTGGATGGGTGTGACTTGGATACGACTCTGGGGAGCATTATCTCCCTCGGGCGATCCATCTACGCCTGGGTTTGTCCACCTCAGCTCCCGGGATTGGTGTCTGCTCCCGGTCGACCTTCCGGCCCTTCACGCCTTCAGCTAGTCCCATTGACATATCTGTAAGTAGTTGTGGTAAATTGAGGTCTTTTCCCTTCTCCTTTTCCTCTTTACTACAATGATCTTATCATTATACTTTATTCTATAAAATAATTATGTGTTTCAATATATACAGACATCCTTTTCATATTTTCTCCTGAAGAGTGGCAGTCGCCACGAAACGCGTAGAGCCAATAGATGCCTTTTTGCCCATACTGTACTTCACCAACACTACCATATTTACCAATTGGATCGTACCAATGAATTATGACACAATTCTTTATCAGGGAGACACGCTTCTATGAAAATGGCTTTCTATGATGTGCATGATATTAACTTACTATGCTTTCATTGTTGGTGTCACTATCATTGCTATATCAATTTATCTAATGTACTTGGTTTTATACAATGTTCTAAATTATGAACTTACTATGTCATTATTTTATTATGCTACTATTACTATTATTGTTATTTTATATATCAATAAACTATTGACTGCCAATTGTATCGCAATGTTGTCATCCATGCCCATAGTGTTGTTAAACTTAGTACTACCCATTTTCATATATATTGTGATTTCTCCAGGGGTGCATTCTTCATATAAAGTCCCACCTTCCTTTCTCTTTATTGGATACGACTTTGGCTTTGATCAGTGATATTGGCCAACTGTTGCCCTATATAACATTCAGGTACGTCTTTCATGCAACTTTTGGTTTGAGGACACTCTTTTTGGGCCGCACTGGAATTGGATCGCATTGGGTGTTCACCCCTATGTGATCCGATTCCTGCACCATTTGACAGTTCACACTGCGATCTGTGAACTGATCTGGGGGTGTCATTAATTTTACATTGACGCAGGGGTTCGCGGATCTCTTTGTACGCCACTGTGCAATTCTGGTGCGATGCGGGAGCCGGCACTAAAACGCAGGGTTTCCCGCATCACACCATGTGAACTAGGAAGGTTTTGGGTGGGTTTTGTGGCGTCTGTCCCTCATACTGATAGAATGACATTAATCCGTACACGCCGTTTAGTTCAGTGGAAGTTTGCCACCACTGAGCGGAGGCCATAGGGGGTGATCTTTGTGTCCTTGGCCAGTTATAGAAGTGTTCTGTCATCACGGTAGCCTGGAAACTAGCATTTCCAGCAATGGCGGCCTCCATGTTTACCTCAGGAAAGCTTCTTGGTAAAACAATGCCCCCTGGTCACCGTGGTCTGCTGGGGACGGATATCAATAATCATAAAAACAATACAATATAGGGGCTTTTGCTTTAAGTATAACTAAAGTTTTGCATAGAGATTAGAACCCCTTGTCAGATTTTTATTGCCATCAGTGTCTCCATTAGGGAGATTCACCCTTTCTAGTTGTCCTGTTTATTGATATCACTGAAAGTGAAACTAAAAGAAAATCCCTGGAGGGATTTCCTCTCACTTCCTGTTTTAGCTATGGGACGGGAAGTGAAGGGAAATCTCCCCCCAATGGAAAACAGACGACAGAAAAAGCATAATACAATAAAAAAAATGACAGGGGTTATAACCCTCCCTTATTCCCTTAAAAAGTCTTTAGTTCAACTTTGATAACAACTACAATTCTTGCTTTTCATAGCAACCAAAGAGCTGCAGCGGAAACAGGGATTGGCACAGGTTGCTATAGGCAACAGGGACTGACCATATTTGGTCACCTCATGAGCTCTGCCCCGCCCACGAGCCATCAATCATTTTACACAGCTCCGCCCCCCGCCATTTTACCTTCGCTCACATTGCTGGCCCCGCCTACCTGCCTGAGTCCTGTGTCGTTGGCCACGCCTACCCATCCTCTGCCTGCTGGGACCGCCTAGAAGCCAAAACTAAACGCAACCCTGCAGCTGCTGGCACCGCCCACGCACCCCTAGGAGCCTATACCGAACGATGCCTTGTAGCTGCTGACCACACCTACCTGCCTAGGCGCTTATAATGAACGCGGCTCTCAGCTGCTGACCACGCCTACCCCGTAGGAGCCTATAGCGAACGCGGCCCTGTAGCTGCTGACCACACCTACCTTTCTCTGCACTTATACCGAACGCTGCTCTCTGCTGTTGGCCCCGCCTACCCCTGAAAGGGGCGGTGCTGTGTCCTGTGAGGCGCGTCTTACCTCAGGAAGATTAAAGCGGACCTGTCCCCGGCTGACTCCCATTAGGAGGTATATTTTGGTCAGGATTTGAGTCTGTCTTCCTCAGAGGAGAGAGGGGACGTCACCCCCTATTCATTCTTAAGGAGGAACCCCAAAGAGAACGTATGGGGAAGTTTTAGACCCTCTGACAGGATTTTATTACTTCCTGTGTCCCCATTGTGGAGGATTTCTCTTCACTGCCTCTACTTCCACCTGTGACAGGAAGTGAGGGGAGATATCAGGTGGGGACACAATGAAATAAAAAACACCTGACAGGCCACAACCCTCCCTCCTACCTCCCCCGCTCTCCTCAAAACTAGAAAAGTTGGCTGGAGTTTCGCTTTAAAATTTCTCCGCTTACTTGAAATATTTTTTGGCGGGAAAAGTGGATGAAATGATGAGAACTATAGAAGTAGTGTTGTTTCCATGGTGACGGACGGGGGAGGGGTTCACCGTTCTCTGGTTGCTGGGGTAAGTCGTAAGGCGGCGGCTTGAAAACAAAACTGTCTGGAGGTATGCTTATAGGGGAACTCCGCCTTTCCTACATTGCTACACCCCTAGAGATCCTTCTTATAGGCCAGGGCTGTCCATACTGCGGCCCGGGGGCCCTTTGCTTTCCTTTATCCGGCCCTTGGGACAATTTTCCCCCCACTGACACCAATGATGGGGCACTATTCCTCTCACTGACACCAATGATGGGGCACTATTCCTCCCACTGACACCAATAATGGGGCACTATTCCCACTGATACCATTTATGGGGCACTATTCCTTCCACTGACACCAATGATGGGGCACTATTCCTCCCACTGACACCAATGATGGGGCACTTTTCCTCCCACTGAGACCAACAGTGGGGCATAACTCTTGCCACTGACACTAATGATGGGGCACTATTCCATCCAGTAATACCAATGATGGGGCACTATTCCTCTTACTGATACCAATGATGGGGCACTATTCATCCCACTGATACCAATAATGGGGTATTATTCCTCCCACTGAAATCAATGATGGGGTATTATTCCCCCTACTGATACCAATGATGAGTGTGCTATTCTTCTCACTGATACCAATGATGGGGCACTATTCCTCCCACGGACACCAATGATGGGGGACGATTTCTCTCACTGACACCAATGATGGGGCACTATTCTTCCCACTGATACCATTTATGGGGCACTATTCCTCCCACTGACACCAATGATGGGGTATTATTCTTCCTCCTACTGCGCTTCAAATGCTCTTCTAGAAGAATGGTCAAACATTCCCATAGACCAGTGGTCTTCAAACTGCGGCCCTGGGGCCAAATGCGGCCCTTTGCCTGCCTTTATCTGGCCCTTGGGACACTACTCTTCCCACTGATGCAAGACACTATTCTGCCAACTGACACCAGCATTGAAGCACAATATCTCCCATTGACACCAATAATGGGGCACCATTCCTCCCAATGATACCAATGATAGGGCACTGCTTCTCCCCCTAATACCAAATGTGCCAATGTTTACTCCCACTGATGCCAGGAAAATTTCCATAACCACTGGTCAAAGTCCGGCCCCCCTAAAGTCTAAAGGACAATAAACTGGCCCTTTGTTTAGACAGTTTGGAGACCCCTGCCATAGACACACTCCTAAACCTTGTGGACGGCCTTCCCTGAAGAGTTGAAGCTGTTATAGCTGCAAAGGGTGGCCCAATTCAATATTGAACCCTACAGACTAAGACTGGGATGGCATTAAAGCTCATGTGCGTGTAAAGGCAGGCGTCCCAATACTTTTGACAATACAGTGTATGTCCGTTTACACCCACCTACATCTGATCCGGCAAAAACAAGTGGAAGTGGATTCGTTCCCCCTCTGTCCGATGGCAGTCGGGTGTAAATTTACATGCGCTTTGCTTACATCTGCCGCTCCATAGAGAAGAGAGGGCTGTGTCTGTGTCCGCTCTGCATAAGCAGGGAATCAGAGGACGGGGGAACATTTAAAAAAAAAAAAAAAAATTCTTATTTATTTTATCTTTAATTTTTTATTTTTACACTGTTTTAAAAAAAAAAAAAGTGTCACTTTTATTCCTATTACAAGGAATGTAAACATCCCTTGTAATAGAAAAAAAGCATGACAGGACCTCTTAAATATGAGATCTGGGGTCAAAAACAGCGTCTGGCCCGTGTGTGTGTGTGTGTGGGGGGGGGCACTGCAAGGGTATATATTTTTTTTCCAGCTTTAACACCCCTTTTACACTCAGGCAGTTTTCAGGAGTTTTAGCGCTAGAAATAGCGCCTGTAAAGCAGGGTTGCCAACCGCCAGTAAGTTTACTGACAGTTTGTAAAAAACAGTGATTTTTTTTTTTACAACTGCCAGTAAATATCGGGGGCTGATCATTTCACGCTGTGTTGACTTTTTAAGTGTAAATCAAGCAAATGACTTTGTTATAGGGCAGTGATGGCGAACCTTGGCACCCCAGATGGTTTTGGAACTACATTTCCCATGATGCTCAACTAGACTGCAGAGTGGATGAGCATCATGGGAAATGTAGTTCCAAAACATCTGGGGTGCCAAGGTTCGCCATCACAGTTATCGGGTATTGTCAGTGTTTCCATATCATGTTTATACTGTTCAGATATTCACTGTGTTCCTTTTCAACAGGAGTTCTGTCATTTCTCAGGTTGCCAGTAAACACTGTGCTCCATGTTTTTGTCAGTAAAAAAAATGCTGCGGGAGGTTGGGAACCCTGCTGTAAAGGTCCTGAAAACTGCCCCCCATGCCGCCTGAATGTGAAAGCCGGAGTGCTTTTTTACACTGGGGCGGTGCGCTTTTGCGGCACGTTAGAAAAAGTCCTGCAAGCAGCATCTTTGGGGCAGTTTGGGAGCGCTGTATACAGCAGCGCTCCCAAACTGCCCTGCCTATTAAAATGAACGGGCAGCGCCTCCGAAGCGCCTGAAAAGTGCCTCCGAAGCGCCTGAAAAGCGCCTCCGAAGCACCTGAAAAGCGCCTCCGAAGCGCCTGAAAAGCGTGTCCGAAGCGCTGCAAGACGGGCGCTTTAAACCTCTTCTTCGGCCGCTAGTGGGGGTTAAAAGCGCCCTGCTAGTGGCCGAAAAGCACCGCTTAAACAGCGCTAAGGCGCCATTAAAACGAGCGGGGCTTTAGGGCTATCGCGGCCCCCAATGTGAAAGTAGCTTAACAATTCTCTTCTCTAACCCCCCCCCCCCAAAAAAAAGAAGGTTTTGGCTTTGACTATAAAATGTTGGTACCCGCACCATGAGAGTATCGGAATCTATCAGTTCACTCCACAGGGATTTGATGTTTTTTCTATCTTCGCAGCAGTACAGTACAGTGTGCTCCTGATGAATCCTCCATGAAACGGGAACATTGCTTTGCAGATTGCATTGACATTTATTAGACACAAATACCATACATACATATTTATTGACATCCGCTTCGAGGCCGGAATGGCCGGGACATAAATACAATGACAAGAAAATCATTAAAGTGCCGGTGTTTCAAACCCTACACTGCAAGCAAAGAGGTCACACAGACTGAACACCACACCGAATCACAAAGGTCACTTTTGTACAAATATACAACCCAACGAAGGAGGGGGGGGGGGGGGACAGAAAGATACAGACAATAGTGACAATAGTGGAGGCATGAATGTAGAGTCTCCGTGCGGATAACATGCAGGACCCGTACAATTTTCAGTAGTCATATCAACTCTGTATTGCTAATATAGCTCATTATAAATCTCACTTTTTACAGACACGTGAAACCCACCCTGCAGGGCATGCTACATTGGAACGAGATGGGAGGAGCCTCGGGACCACCCAGACAGGTAACATCTCTTTCATGCGCAATGCTTGTGTACCAATTGTGGTGCAGATAAGGGGCCAGGCCGCTCCAAAATTGATCGTTAGAACCCGACACCAACTGAGTTTTTATTTCTTTTTTTTTTTTTTCTTTTTCTTTTTTTTTTTTTATAAAGAAGGACGCAAGGGTCATCACAGAACACTGACATGACATAGCATGCTTGAGTTATTATACAGACTTGGTGGGCCAGGGTCCCTTTTTTTGTCATAACACATTATCCGGAACAGTATAAATTTCTACTTCTCTGGGCTCTTACATTTTATTTTTCATTTGAGTTGGAAACATTCTAAAGGTCAGAGGGGGAAATTTGCTAAAACCGGTGCACACAGAATCTGGTGCAGGTGTGCACAGTAGCCAATCAGCTTCTAATGGCCCCGTATACACACGATCCGAATATCGTACGACAGATCGTACGACTTTTCTCGCTTAATAGTCGCAAGTAGAGATTGAATAGGTAACTAAAGTCACGGTAATTCTCGTACGACATGAAAAAAATCGGAAGCGGTGTCATTTGTATTGTATTTTCGGAGGACAACTATACTGACTAAACGAAAATCGTACGATCAGGTATCGTACGAGGAAAATTTTCGTGCTTGTCCGATCAAATAATATCCGATGAACTGTTGAAAGTAGTGTACACACGATCTGAAAATCGTACGATTCTTCCGGGGGTGACAGTTTTCATACGATATTCGGATTGTGTGTACTGGCCATAAGGCTCCATTCACACTAGCGCATTTTTTGATGCATTTTGCATTTTGCAGAAATGCATGGGAATTTTTTAACATGAGTTCCTATGGAAGATGTTTACATCAATGCCTTTTTGCACCTCTGCATTTTTGGAAAGGGTCAGGGACTTTTTTTCATGCAAAATGCAGCGTTTTGCATGTAAAAGAATTCAATGGACCAGCATCAAAAACGCAAGTGCAGCGTTTTTGCAGCGTTTTTGCAGCGTTTTTGCAGCGTTTCTGCAGCGTTTTTGATGCGTTTTTGGCGTTTTTGTTTTTTTTAATTTTTTTTTTTTTAGACTGTATACAGTCTAAAAAAAACTGTAAAAAACAAACAAACCGCAAAACGCGGCAAAAACGCTGCTCAAAAACGTGGCAAGCATCACAAAAAAACCTCCAAAAACGCTCAAAAGCAACATGCATAGATGTGAATCAAGCCTTAGACTGGCCATACATTATACAATTAATTGTACATTATACAATTTTCTTGTACAATTTTTCTTTAAATTCACCAAAACCATTAAATATGAGGTCAAACCTAAACACTTTCAATTTGTATGCAATCAGGCGGGCCCTTCTACTACATAGTTAGAAGGTAACCCAGCTGTCAGATTTTTTTTTTCACCATCTGTGTCCCATTGTGGAGATATTCCTTTACTTCCTGTCCCAAAGCCAAAACAGGAAGTGAGAGGAAATCCCTGCAAATTAAGGGGATTCCTTGGGTCACCAGGAGTAGTGTCCCCATTGGAGGATTTCCCCTTTATTACTTTTCTGGGGGACAACCCAAAATTTGGGATTTTATTTACTTTTCATTTTCAATGATCATGACAATCAGGACAAATAGAGAGGGTGAAACAGGGGCACAGACAGAAACAAAAAATGACAGGGGTTCTAATCTCTCTCTGCTCCATATAAAACTAAAAAAAAAAAAAAAAAGTTTATACTTTAAGCTTTGACATTAAAATCTGGAAGCTGATTGGTTGCTATGCACAGCTACACCAGAGTCTGTGTGAAATAGTTTTAATAAATCTCCCTCAGAGTGTTAAACCTTTCACATTTCTGATTGGTTGCTATGGATTTCTGCAAACCACTCCCCTTTGCACTGTTATTAAAGTAGAAGTCCAGCTTAAAGAGTAAAACTTTTTTGTTGAAAAAAAAAAGCATTTTATCTGGGTGATCTATGTACATTGCAGGGGTTTTAACAAACTTTGTTGCAAATTCCTATCTTTTGTTATTCTGGAGAAATAGCTGTTTGTTTGTCTGTGTCCATGGGCGCAGTGAGTCTGTATGGGAGTGGTTTTGTACTTACCGATCTGTTGCTGCACCCGCAGGGCTCTAATGAGGGTCTGCATCCCTTTAGATGCGATTTACTTTGGGAGTATCTCACCAAAAATCACATTTTTGTTGCAGGGGGTGTTCAAAATCAAACTTGTAGACTTCTGGGAAAATCGGTGAGCCAATCACACAAGCAGGAAATGATCTACCTTGGGGGACGCTCTGTATACCATCTGTGTACAGAAAGCCTCCAGGTAGCCATATTGTATTGCAATTTTCAGAGAATTACAGCACTGCAGATTAAATAGGAAAGTCAATTTTTAATAACATTCAAGTACAATATGACTTGAGTTGCAATTGTATACACTTTATTTGCTATTTTTTCCCCCACTAAGGTGGAGTTACCCTTTAACCCTTTCATGACTAAGCCTATTTTTGAAATTTGGTGTTTACAAGTTAAAATCCGTATTTTTTGCTAGAAAATTACTTAGAACCCCCAAACATTATATATATATTTTTAGAAGAGAATCTAGAGAATAAAATGGAGATTGTTGCAATATTTTTTAGCACACGGTATTTGTGCAGCGGTGTTTTAAACGCAAATTTTTGGAAAAGTGACACTTTCATGAATTTTAAAAAATCCAAACAGTAAAGTTACCCCAATTTTTTTGTATAATGTGAAAGATGATGTTACGCCGAGTAAATAGATACCAAACATGTCACCCTTTATAATTGCACGCACTCGTGGAATGGTGACGAACTACGGTACCTATAAATTTCCATAGGCGACGCTTTAAAAATTTTTTACGGTTACCAGGTTTGAGCTACAGAGGAGGTCTAGGGCTAGAATTATTGCTCTCGCTCTGACGATCGCGGCGATACCTCACATGTGTGGTTTGAACACCGTTTACATATGCAGGCGCGACTTCCGTATGCGTTTTCTTCGCTGCGCGAGCTCGCGGGGACAGGGGCACTTTAAAAAATTTTTTTTTTTTTTTTTATTTATTTTTGTACTTTTATAAATTGTGTTTTAAATTTTTTTTTTTTTTTTTACTTTTATTGCTGTCACAAGTAATGTAAACATCCCTTGTGACAGTAATAGGTGGTGACAGGTACTCTTTATGGAGGGATGGGGGGTCTAAAAGACCCCCCATCCCTCCTTTACACTTCAAAGTATTCAGATCGCCGAAAACGGCGATTCTGAATACTGTGTACTTTTTTAAATTCGGCGCCATTGGCAGCCGAGTAAACGGGAAGTGACGTCATGACGTCGCTTCCGCGTTTTCAACAAGAAGGCTGGAACGAAGCCGCTCACAGCTTCGTTCCAGTCCGCCCCCAGCCGCCGAAGGCAGCCGAACGGACACCGGTACTCCCGATTGCACGGGAGGCCCGGTAACAGCGGCGGGAGGCGGCGGGAGGGGGGGATGTCCCCTCCCGCTCCTCCGGTATAACAACCGAGCGGCTTTTAGCCGCATCGGTTGTTATATACGGGTAGCCGATCGCCCGCTGAAAACAACGGTACCGGGATGATGCCTGCAGCTGCGGGCATCATCCCGGTATAACCCCGGAAAGCCGAGTACGCATATGTGCGTACGGTCGGCGGGAAGGGGTTAAACCTAAATAGTGTAAAAAATGAACCCCCCCCCCCCCTCGAAACTCGTAACACCTATGCTGACTAACCGGTGTAAAAAAAGATGTATATACTTACTTATTTTCACCCCGCTCCGGTTACATGATCCCCTGTGGCAGCCAGCGGTAGCTGCAGGGGAGAGTGCTTGACAGCTCATAAGCTCCCATGCCAGCCGTTGCCAGCACCCCCTCCTTTCCCTTGCAGCCACCAATGGCTGATACAGGAGAGCCAGATCACATGACTGGACCGAAGAGGGGAGAAAATAGGTAAATATACGCATCTTTTTTACACAGGTTAGTCAGCATAAGTGTTAGGAGGGAGGAGGGGATATTTTTAACCCTTTGGACCCGGTGCCTCCTGGCCCTTTAAACAGGTTTTGGAATGCCGGGAGGCAGGGTAGGGTTTATGATCATGTGACTGCCGTGATTGGCTGTCACGGTGGTCACATAATCAGAAAGCTCGTGATTGCAAGCAGCGATCGGGAGCTTTCCATTAGCTGCCAGTAGATTCTGGCTAAAATGAGAATCACGATTTTTTTTTTTTTTTTGCTTAGAATAAAGATCACGATTCTTGCAGTGTAACATCTTCTTTCACATTATACAAAAAAATAAAAAAAATTGGGCTAACCTTACTGTTTAATTTTTTTTAAATTCATTAAAGTGTATTTTTTGTTTTTAAATTGCGTTTGAAAAACCGCCGCGCAAAATACGGTGTGACATAAAATATTGCAACAACCACCATTTTATTCTCTAGGGTCTCTGCTAAAATAGCAGAAAATAATGATTTTTGCTTGTAAGCAACAAATGTCAGAAAAGGTTTGGTCTTTAAATGGTTAAACTTCCTTCATTTACACGCAGGAGTTCTTTCCTTTGATAAAAGAAGGAACAGATACTTTGTTTCTACTTATTTGCATGTTGTGATTAAACTTGGCAGGCTGTCCAACTGCGAGAACTCTCTGCACTTGTTAGAAATAATCCTGACATGCTGTTTTGACGATCGGGAAGGGAAAAAGATTGCAATCTCGATTCTTAACGATTAAGCTCTAGCTGCCAGTAACTATGTCAGGAGCCTCTTGGCACAGCTGTATTGGCACTAATGCATGCAAATATGCAGCCACCCGGTACTAAGGCTCACCCGCTGAGAGGCGTGCAGCCAGCGCCAGGAGGTTAAGACTAGTTAGGTTTAGACTAGAGTTCTACTTTAGGCCGGGTTGACATATGTGGTTTCTACCCCGGGGTTCAGTGCGTTTCTGTTCACCGGTTCAGGTGCGATTCAGGTTCAAATGTTTGCCCGAATTCGCAACTGAACCGCACCCAAAAAACACACAGGACCCTTTTGGAATCCATCGAGAGCCGCTCACACTGGCATGTCATATAAATTGGATGCGATGAAAAACGCATCCAATTCGCACAAATGTGAACCCAGCCTGAAGGGCCTGATTACAGTAACTGCACGCTAAAACAATCTGTGTTAGTTTGTTGTCTGGTATCCATGTTGGGGGAAGGGGGGGGGGGTGCCCTGCCTTTTTTTCTACAATGTGACTGTTTATTCGTTTGTATGAACTGAAGCTGAGCTGCGGTGCGGAGGTGGACGGAGACGTCAGATGAGCTGTGGTGCGGGTCCCCATCTGCTGGTCTTGTCATGACTTGTAAAAGCCAGAGACATTAAAGTGTCAGTGTTGCCGATAACTACTGGGTTCCGGCCTCCATTTCACCGTCTGGGCGTTTTTCCTACCTCTACTTTAAATACATCTTTTGTACAATCCAAATAAAGCGTGATTAATCAATATTCAGCATTTTCAAAAGATGATGTGCTACGATTATAAAAAACCACTGGGGAGAAGGAGCGAGGGGTGTAAATTGAGAATCGCAGTGAGCAATCATATCAGTAATGTCATTTGTCTGCATCTGGTCAAGTGCAGAAATGGTGTAGACATATATTAGTTCACTTTACTCTGCTATATCTGATTTCAAGGGATTCTGGGTAAACTAAATGGACTTTTTTTTTTTTTATTGGCACAGTTGTAGTGTTTGCCTGAGGCTGAGTTTTGAAAGGTCAGTCTTCTCATACATGGCTGCCGCCTTCACTTATCTCTTATGCCCCGTACACACGATTGGACTTTCCGACAACAAAACCGTGGATTTTTGTCCAAAGGATGTTGGCTCCAACTTGTCTTGCATACACATGGTCACACAAATGCTGGCCAGCAATTAAGAACGTGGGAACGCGGAGATGTACAAGACGTACGACCAGCCGAGAAAAAGGAAGTTCAATAGTCAGTGCGGCTCCTTCTGCTTGATTCCGAGCATGCGTGAACTTTTGTGCGTCGGACTTGTTTACACACGATCGGAAATTCCGACAACAAAGTTTTGTTGGCGGGAAATTTGAGAACCTGCTAGCCAACATTTGTTGGCGGAAATTCCGACAGCAAATGTTCGATGGAGCATACACACACGGTCGGACTTTCAGCCAACAAGCTCACATCCAACATTTGTTGTCGGAAAATGCGATCGTGTGTACGGGGCATTAGACCTCTTTCACACTGGGGCCGCGGCCGCATTAGCGCTAAAGCACCGCTCGGTTTAGCGGCGCTTAAGCGATGTTTAAGCAGCGCTTTTCGGCTGCTAGTGGGGCGCTTTTAACCCCAAAGAAGGGGTTAAAAGTGCCCGTGTTGCGGCGCTTCCGAAGGGCTTTTGAAGCACTGCCCATTCATTTCAATGGGCAGAGCATTTTGGGAGCGATATATACAGCGCTCCCAACCCGCCCCAAAGATGCTGCTTGCGGGACTTTTCCTAACACCCTGCAAGCGCACCGCCCCAGTGTGAAAAGACACTGAAATGTATGGGAGGCGGTTTTTAGTTGCTATTTAGAGGCTATTTCTAGAGCTAAAACTGCCTCAGTGTGAAAGGGGTCTTAAACTGTATCTCTAGGCAAAGTATTTTACATTTTGGTTAGAGTAAGAAAGGGTTAGACCCTTTGCAGGTTTTTATTGCTGTCTATGTCCCCTTAGGGAACATTCACTTCTCTACTTGTATTTGTGACCATTGTCAGCTAAAAAGAAACGTAGAAAAAATTCCAACATTTTAGAGTTGTCCCCACAACAAGAGGTAAGGGGAATCTCCTAATGGGGACACCTGTCCTGGGAATAACTATGTAAGAGGGGAATTCCCCTCACTTTGGTAGATTTTTTTCTAAGTTCCTGTTGCAAACAAACAATATTCCCATCGCACATGTTCCTGGGTTTTTCTAAAAGGTAAATGGGTGCTGCTGCAATCACCCGCTGAAAACTGGTAACATCACAAATGAACATACACTTTGCCAGCACACCTATGATCTTCTGGTAACATCCAAACATTTGTATTCAAAGTGATCACCTGACAGTAGAAGAGTGCAACATTTCAGGGTCATGCAGGACCCCTTCATCAGACATGTGACACATGCCTTACAAAGGGGTTCCTGTGTGGCCCCCAAACCTTGCACTCTTCTACTGTGATGTGATCACTTTGAATAAAAAACGTTTGGATGTTATATGAATGCAAACTACTCACTGGGGGGGAGAACCTCTGGGAGAACCTAGGATGAAAAAAGGACCTGGGGGTCCTAGTAGATGATAGGCTCAGCAATGGCATGCAATGGCAAGCTGCTGCTAACAAAGCAAACAGAATATTGGCATGCATTAAAAAAGTGAATAACTAAATAAAATGATAATTCTCCCGCTTTACAAGACTCTGGTCCGGCCGCACCTGGAGTATGCTGTCCAGTTCTGGGAACCAGTCCTCAGGAAGGATGTACTAGAAATGGAGAGAGTCTAGAGAAGGGCAACAAAGCTAATAAAGGGTCTGCAGGATATTAGTTATGAGGAAAGGTTGCGAGCACTGAACTTATTCTCTCTGGAGAAGAGATGCTTGAGAAGCGATATGATTTCAATGTATAAATACCGTACTGGTGACCCCACAATAGGGATAAAACTTTTTCGTGGAGGGGAGTTTAACAAGACTCGTAGCCACTCATTAAAATTAGAAGAAAAGAAGTTTAACCTTAAACTACGTAGAGGATTCTTTATTGTAATCAGGATGTGGAATTCCCTTCCACAGGCGGTGGTCTCAGCGGGGAGCATCGATAATTTAAAAAAACTATTAGATAAGCACCTGACCGACCGCAACATACAGGGATATACAATGTAATACTGACATATAATCACACACATAGGTTGGACTTGATGGACTTGTGTCTTTTTTCAACCTCACCTACTATGTAACTATGTTACGAAAAGATCCTTGGTGTGTTGGCAATGTGTATGTCCATTTAGGACAGGAAGTGAACAGAAGTTTTTCCAATGGTACACATAAACAAAAAATCAACTGGCAGCTTTTAACCCTTCTCTACTCAACACTTAAAGGAGTTGTAAAGTCTAGAGGTTTTTCACCTTAATGCATTAAGGCGAAAAACCTTCTGTGGTGCAGGTGCCCCCCAGAGTCCCTCTTTTTCTTACCTGAATCCGATCTTTCCAGCGACGAGAATGAGCCCAGCAGCTCCACTGCTGTCTCGGGTCCTCATTGGGTAGACTGAAAGCAGCAGGAGCCATTGGCTCCCATTGCTGTCAATCAAATCCAGTAACGTGGGGGGGTGGGGCCAAGTCCTGCTGTCTGTGTCAATGGACGCAGCAGCAAGACTCAGGAGCACTCCCGCACGACCCCAGAAGAGGAGGATCGGGGCCGCTCTGTGCAAAATCCTTGCACAGAGCAGGTAAGTATGACATGTTTGTTATTTAGAAAAAAAAACAAAAAACAAACCTTTACAATCACTTTAAACTTAAAAACATTTTACCCTAGGTTCACACCTCCGCATTTGCACAGGCATGGCAGCCCATTCAAATTAATGGGCTGCTGTGCCTGTGCTTCTGCAAAAGAAAGGTGCATGTGCCTTTTCAAAAATGCGGCCGCATGCAAAAAACTATGCCGTTCCCCTTGCGCTTCCCGCACCCGCAAACGTTCTGCGTGCTGAGATGCGTGGGGACAGCCCCGTGCGTCTCCTAAGAGCAACGTGATTTGGCTGCGGGTACAGATGCGATTCCCGCACCTGCAGCCACACGAATAGGTGTGACCCTAGCCTTAAGGATTCCACTAGTGAGATTCCCTTTCCCTAGCTATGAGTAAGGCTCTGTAGCCGAAACGCGTTAGTTTGATGTATTCTTATCATGTAGAAACGGTTACATTACGGATGACACAAAATTGCCGGCTTGATCTGCCCCTGCCATAGTTCTCAGGAATGTATTAAATTCAACTCCAGCAAAAACTACTGTCAGGTTTTTTTATCGCTCTCTTTGGAAGGGGTTCTCTGTCTGATTTTTATTGCTGTTGCATTCCCTTAAGGGGGAATCCTCCTACTTGCTTTCACCAACTGAGGCATACAAAATAATACAACTCTGATAAAGGTTCTAAACCTTCCCCATGATATCCCAAAAAATTATAGTTTTTATTGAAGTTGCACTTTAAAGTCTCAATCCTGTTTCTGCAACAGGGACCTTCTCTTTTTTTACTGCTGTATTCTTCATAATGTAAATTAAAAATTGAGCAGGCAGAGGGGACCCCTTCATAATGGCCGCAGTAAGTGTGCAAAGCAGGGAACTCCAGCCCATTCACCTAGAGTTCTCTAGACACTGAAATATAACCGTTGAGTGCTGTAATTCTTTAAAGTGGTTGTAAACCCTTACACATACCCAGTGAAGTGACTGGCCTCAGGTGATAGACAGAGATTAAACAAATCCTCCTACATAATATTCTTGGGGAAGAACCATTATGGAGGTGAGTCTCCATTTATTGTTGTCACTGTCCCATTATATCATATACAAAAAGGTAAGTACCCCCCGGTACTAAAAACGGACTTTAAGGGCAAACTATTGGAAAAGAGTATACAAGCGGTTAGAAAAATAGAAATTTTTCTATTTTTCTAACCGCTTGTATACTCTTTTCAAATAGTTTGTCCTTAAGGTCCCTTTTTAGTACCAGGGGGTACTTACCTTTTTGTATATGAATCCTCCTACATAAGTGTACCTGTTTATTTGCAGCATTCTCTTTTCTATTCAAAGTCCAGAATTTAAAAAGTGTCTGAGTTGTCAGAAAACAGGGGGTGGAGCACTGGAATTACACTCTTACACTCTGCAGAACTCAGTGAGGAGAGCTCTGAGAGCTGATTGGAGGGAAGGGACACGCCCCCTTTACACAGAGCTGAGGCTGTTAATCAAAGGCTGTGTGCTGGAGATCCCTCCCCTGACACCTTTTTATCTCTTTTGGCATTAAGAAAACTTGTCAGAAATGACTTTTGCTGATAGCAGAGGATGGAGGCAGCAGATATAAATGACACTTAGCGCTCTTAATTGAGACACTATAGAGCAGGGATATGCAATTAGCGGACCTCCAGCTGTTGCAGAACTACAAGTCCCATGAGGCATAACAAGACTCTGACAGCCACAAGCATGACACCCAGAGGCAGAGGCATGATGGGACTTGTAGTTTTGCAACAGCTGGAGGTCTGCTAATTGCATATCCCCGCTATAGAGGGATATGCTTTGCTCATATTTCATTTGTGAGGTTTAAATCCACTTTAACCCCTTCCCACCACCGCCTCCCAGATCTAAATGCTGGGAGGCGGGCATTCCAATCATGTGACTGCTTTGATTGGCAGTCACAGTGGTCACATGTATGCATCAGCAGCTTTCTGGTACCTGTCCGTTACTGTGCTGGGAGTGCGCAGGGAGTGTGCCATATATATATATATATATATATATATATTTATATATATACCATATATGCAGACACTCTGTGTTAAAGCCCCACCCAGAGTCCACATATGTATATGCGTAATTTCGGCAGAAAGTGTTAAAAGGATTTTGGCAATTTAAATGTTATGGCAATTTTTTTTCTGTTACGTTCATTGACGGACACAGCTCCAATCTTGACCATAGGGTTATATTGCCACCTACAGGAGTAGGACACTAGGCAAGTGTTATGGTATTTTTTTTTTCCCCTTGTATCTGAGCCTGATGTACATAAATAAACATTCAATAAGGCAGCTCAAAGCATAGAGACTACTTGCAACCAATCAGATGTTAGTTTATTGACAGTAGGTTATTTTTGATTGGACACCATTTTACTTTGCACAGCCCTATTGAATTTGGCCATTGGTATATGAGAAGGGAAGTGTATTTGTTTCCTGTAGCAACCAATCCAATTCTTATTGTTTTATTTTCTAGCCTGCTCAGGAGAATGACATCTGCGGTTTCCTCTTTGCTCACACGACACGAAATTCAAAACAAGCGCTTTCTGTTTTTATATCTTTTGAAGCTTGAGGCCTCTGCCATTACCAGTGATGCAGAAACCCACAATAACCAATCAAAGTTTATATTCTATTCACCCCGCACAAAACAAAAAAAAAAAATCTGCTTTTTTGGTCAGATAATACATCTTACAGCACAGCATCGCTCTTTGCTCTTTGAATTCTGTTTACAAAAAAGGGAGGAAAAAGAACAAAACGATTTCACATTATATTAGCAACCAATCAGATTCAAGCTGTCCTTGTTCACCGGCTTCCATGAAGAATCCTGGAGTTGGGTACGTTGATAAAAGTTGCACACAAGTTTATATGTGGACACTCCTTTCCAAAGGGGAGGGGGGGGAGGATGACATAGTTTTTCCATAAGTTCTTTTTTTAATGCTACTTATTCCTGATGCTGATGTAAAAGTTTCTAAAAACCCATCACAGTGTCAAACAATACTGGAAATATCATATCAAAAACACACCAGAAATTTAGCTGTAAAGCTAAGGCTGATGTCACACAGGCAAACTGGATACAGGCGACAAATCCCTGGTGTCAGGACTGATTGCCAGCCTCTATGCGATTGCTGACTTCCTAGCAGGCCCAACGAAATGTCGCTCTCTCGCTGATTCATCGCTAACAAGGGATCTGCAGCAGTGTTCAGGGCCAGCAAGGGAGCAATCACATAGCGGTAAGTGGAAGGCGCTCCCATGACTTTGCCGCTGACAATGCGTCACCGGCAGTAGAATTGCTTATGTGAAATCAGTCCAGTGCTGTGAAGGAGAAAGGTAGGGGGTAAATACTGTTATTTTTTGTTTTTTTGGGGGGGGCGGGTGGGTTATTTTAGAAGTTTTTTTTGTTTAAACCTAAGCTAGTAAAAAAATAAAACTGGTGAGTCCAACTATGTATTAGTTACAAAGTACAAGTCTGTATACTTTTGTACCGTGGCACTAAGATTGGGAGAGGGAGGGGTATTGGTAGGAGCCAGTAAAAGGCCATACAATACAGCAATCATTTTTTTTTTAAAATTCAACCACTAGGTTGAATGAAAATAAATAAACTAGATTCCCCCCATCTACACTTGCGAGGTGGATGGGGGAATTTCTCCTGCTGTGCTATTGTGTTCTGACGGAAAGGAAACCTTCCCGCCATCAGAATGCGCTGATCAGTGATGCCAGCAATAGCCATTAGCAGTGATCATTCGGGAAAAACCCAACAGGTTGGTTGTATAGAAGTTGATTGGTAGATCAGTTTATGTATTTACAACTAGCCCACCCATATAGACAAATATCAGGTCTGCTCAGATTTCAAAACTCTGGCAGGTTTCTATAAATGTATATTAATGGTTTATTTATCTTCTTGCCTGTAAAGGAAGTTTAACAGGCTCCACTTTCATTTGGTATCTCAGAATATCACTGTGGCCTATTCTTTTATTTTCTTACCTTCTAACAGTGGCCATATGACATGGGAGACTTAGGGCTCAGCTGGAATGAGAGCCACTACTTAAAGTGGAACTAAACCTATTGATTTAACTGTATGCCAAAACAGTTACATTCAAAGCATGCCGTCAATGATAACTGTCACATTTGCTTATGCCTTTAACGGAACTGTCAAGCCATCAAATGGCTGGTGTCAGAAATTATTATTGTGATGCACCATGGTGACCGCACAAAAAACAGAAGCTAAGATGGGAGGTATCTCTGCTGTAGAGGATAGATGGGTTTAGTTCAATGGCTACAGTTTAGTTTAATGGCTACAGGAGGTGAAGCCTAAAATCAGCCTTCCAAAATACTCGAAGACCTACATAATTAAGAGCAGAATGCTGCAGCCTGCCTTCCCTACCGACCTCCTTTGCAGCGCATCATTTTCTCCAAAACCGCAGGTGACTTTAAAAGAAACACTAACGAGGTCTTAGAAGTTCTCAACTTTGCTTTTCCTTGTGGAGGCGTGGTATCAGTTCATCATTTGGAGCATCTACCATCTTTACACTGTCCCCAAAATCACTGTAAACAACAATAAATAATAAGAATAAAGTCATAAAGTTGTAACATCCTTCTTTGAAAGAACCAGTGCAATGCTTGTCTACTAAACGTCTCTGCTTAGAATTACTGTCCATGGGTGACAAGCCCCCCTCCTTAACGCAATGATAGGTTTTCATTATATGGACATCACCAGGTGGACCTTCGGAACACCAGGTGGACTTTCAGCCCATCAAGAACTCATTTGGAATAGAGTAATTTTGGGATAAACAGAATTATCTTCCCGCTATGTAGATGTTCGGAGACCGTATTCTGGCAAGTACGGGCCAGAAAACCTTAGGAATGAAAGAAGGAGGACACTGTGAAGCTCATGTTGAATAACACACACAGACAAGTCTTGGAAGTGCTGGATGACTTATCTCATTGTTTTCAGTATGGAGTTTCCCTGGTGATTTGGGTGGAAAATGTATGGTTGGTGCTGGAGATGCTGTTGGACTTCCTGGAAAAACCCGGGTGCTTTTTCTTCCTTCTCCATGGTGGGCATAAAAAACTTAGTGTGGAGACAAAGATCTGCCGAAAGTTTGCTGACACCAGATTATAAAGGATCGGGTTGACGGTGGAGCTGACGTAGAAGAGGACGTTGGTTAGCATGTAGAAGTAGTGGTAGAAATCATTGAGTTCGCTGCGGAAGAAAAAAAAAAAAGGCAAGTTAAGTACTTAAAATATCTAACAAAAGAAGAAGACATCAATGTTTTCAATTTCAAAGTCCCCTACACCATTGTTCTCTGCTTGCTGTACAGATTCCACAGTTCAGGTCCTCTTTAAAGCTCAACTCCATGATTCACCCCCTTTTTCCCTATCGGCCTCCACCCACCCCCAAAGCGCTCCCCACCCCTTTTTTCTTCAGGCCTTCTAGAAGGTCTGGTCTGCAGCTTCATCTTATTCTTCCGGTGGGAGCAGGCATTCTTCCAGGACAGATTGGCGTTTATGGAATAGTGTCCAAGCACTACTCAGTCCTGGAGCCCAACCTGTGAGATGATGTGGGGAACATGTAAATGACTCACAAGAATTGGGCAGGGCAGCATGTCATTTTGCCCTGAAAAGGAACCTGTGGTGCTAGACCGGGAAGGAAGCTAGGAACATCACTGGAACATGACGAAGGTAAGCAGAACTTGGAAATATTAATTTTTTATATGGGGGGGATACTTGGGTAAAAAAATTAGGTGGAGTTCTACCTTAATCCCTGTTTCTCAGCACTCAGCCCTGTCTCTGATCATATGAACCTCCTTTGCAGAGCAAATACACACCAATGCAGCAAAATATTTGTTCCTTATATAGATGGCATCCTCTACAGCATACAGAAAAGCTGTCTGACATGTCACAGCTCATCATGTATGAATGAAACTAATCTTTCTATGAGTGATGCATTTTGCACAGCCTTCCTGAATGAATTTGTCTAATAGAACTGTATGCAAAGAATCTAGTAGGTAACAAGATTTATTTTCTCAATGCCATTTGAATTCTGTAGTAAAAGGGTCCCTTGCGTTTTACACTATCATTTATATATTGTGAAGACACAGAGTTTTACTCCTTGGGACAACATAAGTACACAAATATAGTAATTATAAAGATTACAGCTAAACTCCGGGGAGCATCAAAAGTTACCCTTGCAGTGCGACTTCCCCTGAATTACAGGTGTTAAATGCTCGTTTTTGTCTAGAGCGGGGTCTCCCAACTTTCCAAACGGCCAGTTTACTGTTCTTTAGATTTTAGTGGGGGCCAGACTATGTTCAGCGAGAATATAAAAGAACTTGTTCCATCATACCCCATTGAAGCTGTTAGAGGGAGGAATAGTGCCCCATCATTGGTGTCAGTGGGAGGAATGATGTCCCATCTTTGGTGTGAGTGGAAGGAATAGTGCCCTATCATTGGTGTCAGTGGAGAAATGGTGTCCCATCATTGGTGTCAAAGGGATGAATATTGCCCCATCATTGGTATTAGTGGGAGACAATAGTTGCAGGAATACTGGTTCATTGTTGGTGTCCAGTGACAGAAATTATGGAGAATAGTGCCTTTTACCAGAGGGATGAATAGTGCTTCAAGTGCCGAATATAGATAACCAAAGGGCAACATCCGGTCCCGGGCCGCAGTTTGGAGACCACTGTTCTAGAGGGAACGCAAAAGCTGTTTTTTTTTTTTACCTCATCCTTCATTCCGGCAGGCTTCTTCTCAACTTTACGACTGGTGCCCGGAGCTGCTTTCTCCTGCCACTCTGTTGGTTGCAGGCAGTCCCAACATCATCCTGTGCAATGCTGGACCTTGATGTTCAGCATTGTAAGTGAGGACACCGAGATCCCTCCCACAACCAGGAGCAGCAGAGAGAAGAGTAGAGCAGAAGTTGCTGGGGGGGGGGGAAGGATAAAGTACGTAAAATAGCTGCCCCACCCAGACCAAAACAAGCTTTTAACCCTTGAAATGCAAGGGGAGCCCTACTTCAAGGGTAACTTTTAATTGTACTTGGAGTTCAGCTTTAATAATACTTGAAGTACCTCCCAAATGCTTTACTTACTCTGTCCAGAGCTCCTCCGGGACGTAACAAAACATCAGTCGCCGCACATGATATGGGAGCCAGCAGACCACAAATGCTATGACTACGACGCCTGTAAGGAGAGAAGGACATGGTGATATGGAAACTGGGTATACTGTTTTAAAATGAGGACATTTTGAAATCATGGGATACAAGCATCTTTCCTTATAATTGGAGAACAGCTAATATGGGGGGGGGCCTCTTCTGCACCTGACAGCACAGCTTGCCATGCGGAATAGAGAAATCTCCCAGTGCATTATGGGAGTAGAGTTTTTGCTTCTGATTCAGACATGCTCAGTTGTACCATGTCAAACAGAAGGTTTACATCCAGGTTTACATTCAGCTCTTTTCAAATATTTCTTTTAGATGTGTCTTGCTGTTAGAGTTATGGGAGTGCCAACAGGAACAGACATATTCGGCAAAGCACTGCCAAGTACAGTATCTTATATCAACCAATCTTTGTGTTTTCAGTCAAAAATAAGCAAAGTTTGCACTTTCTTAAACTAGTTTTCTTTTTTGTTATGTAGAAGTACAGTTCATTTTTTACCTTGTACCTACAGGTAATCCTTTAATAAGGGTTACCGATAGGTACAGTGAATATATCCTAAACTTGCACTGTTTAGGAGGTATTCACATAGCATGCAGCCGGTGACGTCACATGCACTCTGAAGGGACGACATACCCATGCCATACCTTTAGAGCTCTGTGCCGTTGCCAGTGTTCTGTCAAAAGAGCTAACTCATCAAAATCTCCAATTACATCACTTCTGTTGACTCTCCAGCAGCAGTAATTGCAGATTTCGATGACTTGGCTGTTTTCACAGAACACTACAGTACATGGTATAATGAGTGGACATTGTTAGTCCGCCCGCTAGTAACCAACAACATGGCTGCCTCCAAGGCGGTGACAACTTTTTTACTCCTTAGCCAGTGTTCTGTCAACTCGTCATGTACTGTAGTGTATATGCTTCCGGTGTTCTGTGAAAACAGCCAAGTCGTCGAAATCTGCAATTACTGCTGCCGGAGAATCACTGGAAGTGACGTGATTGGAGATCGAGTTGGCTCATTTGACAGAACACCGGGGCCCTGTCCATTCGTATAGCCGGAGTCCGGTAACCTGGAAGGAAGACCAGGTGAAGACGGAAGCGCTGGAGAGATGTGACAGCGCTGTGTTGGAGGGCTCTGTGTCCAGGTAAGTCTATCATAATGTGCTAGTATGCAGCACCATATGTGTGGTCCCGGAAATCCATGAACCATAAGTGTGGAATCCCCCTCCACCTGCACATGCGCAGTCCACTTGCCCCCGCAGCTAACCATATTTATGAGTAGAAGAATGGACTGTGCATGTGAAGCAGTAGGCTGGTAGTGCTCATTGATGGGTTGCCAAAGCTTCGCCTCTAGCGCTGGATAAATTGGGAAGGACAATGGTGGCAGCAGCTGAAGAAGCTGGCATTTTTTAGGGAAACAGAGCACTGCGTTTTACTATGTTGGGGACACTGTTGTGCATTAGGACCTTTTTTGGGAAATGTGTGTAAAGGTGAACTTACCCTTTAATAATTAACAATAACTGAGTGACAGCTGTAAGTTGATAGGTCAATCTCCCATTTGGAAAATTCTTATGTGTGAGGTGTGAGGGAAAATCAATAGCACATATTCTTCTTCATATATTGGTCTGATTCTACTTAATGAAGCCTCATTAGAGGTTACTTTATTATTCTCTGTTATACATTTCTGTATTCCGCTGATCCCCTGTCTGGGAATGCTTCCAGCATATTCATAAAGACATACACTATTGTCTGTTATGCTAATCACTAAGGCTACTTGGCTTAGCTCATCTTGCAGAAACCAAAATGCACACGTGAAAAAGATCCAAATGGTCTAAATTACAAGGAAAGGCAGTTTAGGGTTTTTTGTCTTAATATCTAATTAAGGTCATTTCTATGTTAGGGCTCATTCAGACAGGGATGTTGGTTTATGCAGGAACTTGCTGGCAACAAGATTCTCTGTAAAAAGTTGTCCGTTTGTAATGTTTGTGCATTGGACACCACCCATGTTGACGGTATGTGGCCTGGTATGGTTTGGGAGGTGCTCGCTCAACCCCCCTTTCCTGGCCTGCCGGGCTGCATGCTCGAATGAGGGTCTGGTATGGATTTTGGAGGGGACCCCATGCTATTTAAAAATAAAAAATTGGCATGGAGGTTCCACTGAAAATTCATACTAGACCTAAGGGTTTGGAATGGATTTGGAGGGGACCTCATGCCATTTAAAAAAAAAAAAAAAATTGGCCTGGGGTTCCTCTTAAAATCCATACCAGACCCGAAAGGGCCTGGTATGTAATGGGGGGGAATCCCCATGCCGTTTTTTTTTTTTTGCAATTTTCTCAGTGGGGAAACCCACTGAGATCTGACGAGTCATCAGTTGTTTAGGACGTGGCAACCGCCTTCCCGGCCTGCTCCTTAACCCCCAGATATTGTTAAATACGCCAGTGGCCCTATGGCTCTGAAAGCATCCCAGAGACAAGGTGTTCTCCTGCCATTCCAGGTCTTATGCTGCCCTCTCCAGAATAGACTATGAACTGGCCACGGGTGACCTTTTACTCTGTGTCCAGTCCATAGCATATTTGTCCCAGACGGTGTCTGATCATTCCATAATACAGGTGGGTTTGACTTTGGGCTACAGACCCTCATTTCGGGCTTGGAGACTCAGCCCTCTCTGGATCTCCACACCGGAAATACTATAGTCCATTCCAACTGACATGGCCAACTACTGGTCCTCCAACTCTGACTCAGCTGGGGGCCCTGTCTGGGATGCCTTTAAGGCGGTGGTCAGGGGTTCCTATATATCATGTATTAAATGTTATACATCCATTGGGCGGGCCACGCAAGAGGCTCTCCAAAAAGTACTGGATGAGGCACGCTCCCGTCACATGGGTAGCCCTTCCTCCAAGATTCGTGGCATGCTGACAGACGTTCATTGGGCACTGCAGCTTCCTATGGTGTATTTGACTAGGAAGCAACAATTGTACCTCTCTGCTCGTATCCATGAGCATGGGGAAAAAAACGGTAGGCTTCTTGTGTATCTCGCCCACACAGACTTTCAGGACAATTCGATTGCTGAAATTCAACTTCCAGACGGGTCAACTACCTCTGACGCATTGACTATTAATCAAACCTTTGCAGAATTCTATTGCTCTATGAGGATAGGACTGTACATTCAGAGAAAGCCTTTATGGGTTTCTTTGAATCACTTGACTTTCCAGCACTTAGTACCTCCCAGCAACTCCTCTTAGATAAACCTATTACGCTAGAGGAAGTAACTACGGCCATACGTCTATTACCAACCAGTAAAACTCCGTGCCTAGATGTCCTCCCCTTTAGAATGGTAACAGGCACACATAGAGGACCTGGCTCTCAGGCTCCTTAAGACATTCCAGGACTCTCTTAAGCAGGGGAAACTTCCTGACTCTATCAATGAAGCACTCATTGTTGTCATACCCAAACCTGGTAAGGATAGGCTGCAATGTGGGTCCTATCATCCCATATCTCTCCTAAACAATGATGCAAAAATACTAGCAAAGATTATCGCTCTTATTCCCCGTACACACGGTCGGATTTTCCGGCGGAAAATGTGTGATAGGACCCTGTTGTCGGAAATTCCGACCGTATGTAGGCTCCATTACACATTTTCCATCAGATTTTCCGACACACAAAGTTTGAGAGCAGGATATAAAATTTTCCGACAACAAAATCCGTTGTCGGAAATTCCGATCGTGTGTACACAAATCCGACGGACAAAGTGCCACGCATGCTCAGAATAAATAAAGAGATGAAAGCTATTGGCCACTGCCCCGTTTATAGTCCCAACGTACTTGTTTTACGTCACCGCGTTTAGAACGATCGGATTTTCCGACAACTTTGTGTGACCGTGTGTATGCAAGACAAGTTTGAGCCAACATCCGTTGGAAAAAATCCTAGGATTTTGTTTTTGGAATGTCCGAACAAAGTCTGACCGTGTGTACGGGGCATTAGACTTCAGACGGTTATTCTATTGCTCATACCGCCGGACCAATCCGGTTTTATGCGTGGCAGGAGCACCTTTGATAACATTCGTAGGCTATTCTTACATGTCCTTAGTGCATCACATGCGAAACATGGTGGATTGGTTCTATCCATAGACGTGTTAAAAGCCTTTGACACTGTGAGTTGGCCCTTCCTATGGGAAGCTATGGCACGGATGGGTTTTGGTTCGCACTTTGTCCAGTGGGTTTGGCTATTATACGCAGACCCGAGGGCCAGAGTCCGCACCAACAAAGATATATTTCTGGGTGATTTTCCTTGCAGAGGGCTACCAGGCAGGGGTGCTCTCTTTCTCTACTTCTGTTCGCACTGGCCATTAAGCCCCTGGCCCTGGCGGTGTGGCAGACGTCAGAGATAGGGGGCATCCGCTCTGGTTCAATAGAAGAGAAGATCTCTCTCTACGCGGATGATGCCCTTATATACTTGAACAGTAGAGAGAGCTCTTTTACTAAACTGCTGCATGTAGTGGAGGAGTTTGGTGCGTTTTCAGGGCTTCAGGTGGGATGGGAAAAATCTCAGGCATTTTCCATAGGCCCCCCTTTTTCTATTGAATATCTACAGAGGTCATGTCTCCAATTAACGTCATCCTTTAAATACCTATGCATCCAAATACATGGCGATCTCTCTGAATACGAAGAACTCAACATCACGCCTATAGTTAAACAGATGATGGAAAGGTTTCATACCTGGACGTCACTGCCCCTCAATCTAATTGGCCGCATAAATATATTTAAAATGATTTTCTTACCAAAATTTCTGTATTGTTTTCGAGCTGCCCCAGTTTTTCTCCCTAAAATTTTTTTTGCAAAAGTAGACTCCACCCTTTCTTCCTTTGTCTGGAATGGTTGCCAGCCTCGTATAGCCAGATCCTTACTACAGGCAGCTAAGGCGGTGGGAGGTCTGGCCTGTCCAAACTTAAGGAATTACTTTTTTGCTTCCCAACTCGCCTACGTCCATGCTTGGTTAAACTCTGACCCCCAAACTCCCTCCACAGTGCTCTTGTTGACCCTCTTTGGATTCCCTGCCTCTCTCAGGGACGAACTACATAGGTCAAGGAGATCTGGGGGCTCCAGATTTTTCACCTGTTGATGTCAGTTTTATGGCTTGGAGGGAGGGAGGAAAAATTCTGACACAGTCCTCTTTGGGTATCTCGCCACAGACCCCCTTGTGGCAGAATCCTAATTTCACTGAACTTTTTGGTCACCCGGACTCGCCATGGTGGGGTCGATTTGGAATTACTCATCTCTCCCATATAGTTGAGGATAATACCTTACTACCCTTTGACGCACTCAGACATAAATACAGTCTTGACAATAAATTCTTTTTTGAATATCTTTTACTACGACATGCCATTCGGGCACAATTTGGGTCATTGACCATTGAGCTCATAGAATCCTCTATAGAGGACCTCTTATCGTTTCCGGAGATTGCCAAGTTGGTGACGACCTTCTATGGTCGCCTTCAGTTGGTAGGGGCGAATCCTTTCCAGAACTCTCATCACAAATGGCTGCTGTCAATGCCTGAGCTTTCTGAAGAGGACTGGGAAGAGGCAACCAAGATATGCTTTCAGGATATAATCAGCACTGCTGACCTACTGATCCAATTTAAGTTCATACATCACCTGCACTACACACCAGCCAGGCTGCTTCGGATGAGATTGGGTCAGTATATTGCATGTGCTAGCTGTGATATGATTGCTGCCGATTTTTTTCATATGTTTTGGAGCTGTTCTGGACTCTCGACCTTTTGGAAGGATTTATTTGCTTTTTTTGACCACAAGCTTCATTTACCGATACCTCATACCCCAGAGGTTGGACTATTAGGAATTCTTAATGATCATGTTCCTTATACACACGCCAAGACTTTGTTACGTATACTGTTATTTTATGCAAGTAAAACCATCTTATTGCATTGGAAGGATGTAGGCCCTCTTTCGGCCCATGCCTTCTTCTGTAACGTTCATGTGGTTCTCCCCAAATTTAAATTGATATATAAAAGTAGGGCATGCCCTAAGAAATTCACCAAAATATGGCAACCATTGCTAGATGTCTCGGAGGATTTCGGGGGGGGATGTCCTTTCTTCACAACTCACTCAGTGAGTCTTATACTAATGTAACTCAGGAACAATGGTCTGAAGGTTGCCTACACACTAACCTGGGATTGTTCTGTGTGGAACTTTCCACTACATAGGGGGACCTTGAAAATCTGCTGTTGATATGGGGTTGTATGTGGTGTGGATTTGAAGGTGTGTCTGTATGAATGCTGTTGGGGTCTTTCTGTTCCTTCATGGACTACTGGCTTGGTGTACATTAATGATTACATGACTTGGTATAGTCATAAGCACCTTACACACCAGTGGCCATCTGCTCCAAAAATTCAAATCTGAACCATTTCCAAATCGCAGCTGAACCGCTAAACAGCTGCTTTGGAAATTCGCAGTGGAAACGGAGGGGAAATTTACACCAGACATGTGTGAACCTAACCTTAAACATTGGATGTGTGTATTTAGCAGTGGTGGTGCCACTGACAATGCATTGGTGATATTTACATGTTGGCCTTTAGCAGCAACGGTGGCAAGTAGGGTCCATGTACTTAAAGCGGAAGTAAATCCATCCATAAAACAGTTTCATTTCCGGCATGTGCCGGAAATTTAACACTCCCATTGGTTGTGCTCTCAACCAAACTGTCAAACCATCCAATGGCTGGTGTCATAACTGATCACATGTGCAGCATCATGGCAGTTGTAGATTAAACAGAGGCAAAGATGGCAGCTTCCTTGCCTGAAAATGATAGGGTGGGTTACTTACACTTTAAAGTGGAGTTCCACCCACTTTTACAACTCTTCAGCATCCCTCACTAAACTGTGCACTGTAAACAAATTGGATATTTTTTTATTTTTTTCTCAGCACCTACTGTATATCTGCTGTATTCATTTTTCACTTACTCCTCCCTGGCTGCGGCCCATCGCATCATTTCCTGTTTCCAATGCCTTCTGGGAAGGGGCGGCAACTTCCGCTGAAACTGCCGTTGCTATGGAAACCTGACCTGAAACCTATTACACTGCTTGTGCTGCACTGAGCATGTGCAAGGATGAGATCCAGGAAGAAATACAGTCTGGCTTCAGATGCCCACACTTAAGATGGCCACGGCCTGCTGTAAGTTTGTAAAATAACAAACTACTGCTATAAACTAACAAAACAGACCTTAGTTTACAGACTAACTTTACTAGAATATATTAAGCTTGTGTATTATAGGGGTATTTTTATTTAAAAAGTATAATTTCGGCCGGAACACCACTTTAAGCATTGAATGTGTGTAAACAGCAACACATTGTTGATATTTACATGTTAGCCATCAGCAGCTGCCAATAGCATCCATGTACACCATATGTTATGGTGTATGCCTGCAACTTTAACAAAAAGCTTTACATGCGTACAGTAGAGTTGGCATCTCATTTCCTTTAAAACCGAATACATATTTACTACACAGGTTCTGTGGCTGATTAAGGTGGTAATTAAACTCACTTGGTGCCTTTATCTGCATTCAATTAGCCTCAGAATCTGTGTAATTCATATGTGTTTGGGTTTAAAGGGATGAGGTGGCAACCCTAGCATACAACCCAAAATACGGTCCCAGTACAGCCCTGGACACAGCTTTGTTCTATTTTTTTATGCTGATAAATGCAGCGTAACATTATGCTGCCAGATGTAGCTGTGTGAGTAATCCCATAATAAGCCCTTCTTTACTGCTGCGTACATATGAGAACAAAACTATGCTCTGTTTGTATTTGTTCACATTATCTTTGATGTCTGTATGACCGAGCACTTAAATCGATATTTCCATTTTTTGTGTTTGTTACAAAAATGCATTCACATACTGGATTCTTTTACAGTTCTCAAGCTCTCCAGTGGTGAGATGTCCCAATTGCTAAGAGAATTCTAATCCCCCCATGAATGTGATGCCGTCCCATTCCTTCTATTAATTGTGCAATATTATTATTTCATTATTATTATTTAAGGTACTTTTATATAGCGCTGTCAATTTACGCAGCGCTTTACATATACATTGTACATTCACATCGGTCCCTACCCTCAAGGAGCTTACAATCTAAGGTCCCTAACTCACATTCATATAGTAGGGCCAATGTAGACAGGATCTAATTAACCTACCAACATGTCTTTGGAGTGATATAAATGTATGTCCTCGCCTTCACTTCTAACAATTGCCTTCTTCCATTTATGGTTCTGCATTCTGTCTGCCTCATTGCGCCACATCTTCACTGAATTGCAGCTGGCAACATAAACCTGCCAGCTACAGCTGCATGCTATCTGCTCTTGCCAGGTCCTCTGATCTAGTGAGAGGGATGGCACTGAATCTTCCTCCAGCAGTTTGTGGTCAGTTGGATGCTCCATGGTCTGTCTGCACAATGTCATCCAGGGAAATTCTGCTCACGAATCCATGCAACGCTCCTTCATGGTAGACTTGGGAACTTCAGCTTAAAAAAACAAATTCAAAGTCAGCAACTACAAATACTGTAGCTGCTGACTTTAAATAAAAAAAACACACTTGCCAGCCTAGGGGTCCAGTGCTGTCTTCACCTGGGCCCTCACCCGACTGTGGGTCTTGGGAACCGCCATGTTGACTGTAGGAAGCCAGCTGTGACTCCCTGCAGTGTCCCCACTACACATGTGTGAGCAGCACTGTGCCCTGCGAATGGTCCCATAGCCTCCTGGGACCCAGGAACGTGTCCCAAGAGGTTGCGGTAGGGTTGCCCATACCTCCCAACCTTTTGAGATGGGAATGAGGGACACCTATCAGCAAAAGTAGGCAGCCATAGGACACACCCCTTGCCACACCCCCTTAAAGGAGAATTGTATAAAAAAAACGAGATTGGTTAAACCCACAAGTGCTTTTTTTATACCACTACTATTCCTTTATATTGGCTTTTGGAATTTACAAATACAGCAAATTAGAAATCAGGTGAAATGTTTAGTGCTGGAAAACACTTTTTGATAGATAAAAAATGCATTTTATATACAGATATATAGATCAGACCAAAATGAGGGACAAATGAGGGGGGATGAGGGACAGAGGGACATTGCTCCAAATCAGGGACAGTCCCTCGAAATCAGGGACAATTGGGAGCTATGGGGTTGCCACCTCATCCCCTTGAGGCTGGGTTCATACTGTTGTACAAAGCGGATCATGGCAGGGGTCCGGTGCGTCCCTGTTCACCTTTTCAGGCCCGAATTCAGTCCGAATTTTTGACTGAATTCGGACGTGAAATGAACAAGAAAACGCACAGGACTCTTTTGCAAACCGCTCTGCAGCCATCTCAAAGCTGTGTAAACCAGGCCCATTAAAAGCCGGTCACAGTCTCCTGACATGCAAAATAGATGTGGGGAAAACCACATCCAATTCGCACCAGTGTGAACCCAGCCTAAAACCAAACACGTTTTAATTACACAGGTTCTGTGGCTTATTAGGGTGGTAATTAAATGCACATGGTGCTTTATCTGCATTAAATTAGCCTCAGAACTTGTGTAATTCATATGTAATTAAGCCCCCGTTCACATCGATGCGATTTGACATGTCAGATCATATGCCAAATTGCAGCCTATTGCTGGCAACGGCACCGTACCAATTGGTACGATGCTGACTTATGGGGGCCACACCGATTTCCAAAAGTAGTTCCTGCACTACTTTTGGCGACTTTGGGGGCAATTTTAACCACTTCAATACCGGGCACTTATACACCTTCCTGCCCAGACCAATTTTCAGCTTTCAGCGCTGTCGCAGTTTGAATGACAATTGCGCGGCCATCCAACACTGTACCCAAACTAAATTTTTATAATTTTGTTCCCACAAATAGAGCTTTCTTTTGGTGGTATTTGATCACCTCTGCGGTTTTTATTTTTTGCTAAACAAATAAAAAAAGACCGAAAATTTTGAAAAAAATAAAAGTTTTGCTTTTGTTTCTGTTAAGAAATTTTGTAAATAAGTAAGGTTTCTCTTTCACTGATGGGCACTGATAAGGCGGCACTGACAGGCACTGATAAGCACAGATGAGGTGGCACCAATGAGCGGGCACTGACGATGAGCACTGATATGCGGCACTGGTGGGTGGCACTGATATGCAGCACTGAAGGGCATTGATAGGCGGCACTGATGGGCACTCATGGGTGGCACTGGTGGGCACTGATGGGCACTGATAGGCAACACTGATGGGCACTGAAAGGCCGCAAAGATGGGTTCTTATGGGCGGCACAGATGGGCACTGATAGGCGGCACAGATGGGCACTGATAGGCGGCACTGATGGGCACTGATGGGCACTGATGGGCACTGATACGTGGCACTGAGGGGCACTGATACGTGGCACTGATAGGCATCCCTGGTGGCACTGGCAGTGGTAGGCATTGTGAGTGGTCACTGAATGGCAGCTGCCTGGGCATTGATTGGCAGCTGCCTGGGCACAGATTGGTATTTCCCTGGGGGTCTAGGGGGCATACCTGGTGGTCCTGGGCGGCTTCCCTGGTGGTCCTGGGCGGCTTCCCTGGTGGTCCTGGGTGGGATCTGAGGGGGGGGCTGTGCTGATAAACAATCAGCACAGACCCCCCCATGTCAGGAGAGCAGCCGATCGGCTCTCCTCTACTCGCATCTGTCAGATCATCGGCTCTTCCTATTTACATCGTGATCAGCTGTGATTGGACACGGCTGATCATGTGGTAAAGAGTCTCCGTCAGAGACTCTTTACCTAGATCGGTGTTGCGGGGTGTCAGACTGACACCCCACAACAACGATCGCCGCGATGCGCGCCCCCGGGGGTGCGCAGCGGCTCAATATCCTGCGGACGTCATATGACGCCCAGTCAGGGTATTGAAACCACTTTGCCGCCGTCATTCTGCTATATGGCGGAGGGCAAGTGGTTAACAGACATCTGTGCAGGAACCCACACAGATATCTTTCAAATCACCCCCAAATTCACACTGAAATGTCGGTTTGAAATCGTGTGATTTCAGCTGAACTTGCACGATTTCAAACCCATGTTCAGTGTGAACGAGGGCTAAAGGCATGAGGTGGCAACCCTAGGTTGTGGGTGGTGAGGGAGGGGCTGAAAAATGCATGAAAAAAGCATCAAAAACACAGATGCACAAGTGTTAACCTAGCTTGACATATTGGGGTTGATTTAACAAAGGCAAATAGGCTGTGCACTCTGCAAGTGCAGTTGCTTCAGAACTTAGTAAATGAGATAAAGCTTCACTTTGCAAAGAATACCCAATCACGTGCAAGGAAAATACAAAAAAAATGCATTTTTGCTTGCACATGGTTGGATGATGGAAGTCAGCAATGCTTCTGCCCATTTACTAAGCTCTGGAGCAACTGCTCTTGCAGAGTACTACTGCAAAGTGCACAGTCAAATAGGCCTTTAGTAAATTAACCCCATTGCATCTTTTTTTTTAGCAGGACAAATATAGCCTCAGTTTTTTCACATAACTAGGTACTTACATTTTTTAGTTGTTAAAAAAGAAAAAAACGTAAAAAAATAATATTTTTCCAGTAAATGGTGCAGCCCTGGTGTTGGGGTGACAACCCAGGAGCACAATTAGAAGACGGGGACAGAGCATTGTCACCCTATAACAGGAAGTACCTGAAAAAGGACGTTTATGGCAGGATCACCAAGAAAACTTCAGATTTAAAAAATATTGAACATACCCTTTTGAAATTACATTGTGTTAAAGTGTATGTGAGTTTTTACTGATTGGGCTTACATATACTATTAAGTGGTTAACACAGTCTAGTGGGGAATACAGCACAGTCTATCCACGTTAGGCTTTACCGGCCCTATTTACAAGTTGGCTGCTGACTGTAGCGGATCGAATCCCGAGAGATACATCGCTATCCATTCCTCGTTATTGCAGAAACAGCTTTGTTGCCGCAACAAATGTGATTATGTAGTTTGCCTCTCTACAGCACCACCTGGAACAATGTAATCCAATCCCAAGACCAGCTGCAACTCACACACCATCTGTTGTTCCATTTAATGCAGAAACAGCAACCTGTGTTTAGCTTGATTTGTAACAGAGGATAACACAGGGGGGCTTACTTTGTTTTTCTCCTGTAAATACACCTGCTGAAACACTGCCAAAATTGGCTACACAGCCTAATAGCGCGATATGTATTTTAGCTCGTGCTGCCTATGCCTATTAGATGTTTGCATCTGCCGAAAAACACCTGCGGCCATTCACACTGCAAAGTTGAGTCATTTTTGGAATTTATCAGTTGTGAGTGTGGCTTTCACATAAACCAGGGAACAGTGGTGGGACAAGGTCATCCAGAGCCCAGGGCAAAGATGTCAAACTGTGCCCCCAGTGTGGGCAGGAGGTCGCCTGGGGGTGTACGATAACAGAAGAAACAGTCCCAAGCTGTCAGTGCACCTGTATGCAGAAGCTGGCAACTGTGGCTACAAGAGAACTGCACTGACAGGAGGGAGGAGCTGGAGGTAGAGAGAGAGAGCACGGCCCCGCCTCCTCCTGTCTCTTTCCTCCACTCTCGGCTCTCTTCTTGACATTTTTGCGCTCAGCCGAGGGCCGTGCTCTCTCTCCCCCCCTGGCAGTGCAGAGCTCCTGTGCGGGGAGAGAGAGAACACAGCCTGCGCGCTTTCCGGCTCTCTCCTCCTCTCCTCGCTATTCCCAGCGCTGGCCTGACAGGAGTAGTGATGCTGCTGTCAATACTCCTGTCAGCCTTGTAACATAAAAAAGGCGCCCCCATCCCTACAGTTAACCATTGCACCCAGGGCAGCAGCTGCTCCTGTCCACCCCTTGTCCCGGCCCTGCCAGGGAACATCACATACACTAGGGCTAGCTATAAATGTAAAGATCTTTCTCGTTCAGCCTGTGGGCTGAAGAAGAGAATTGAATACGATTCCTCATGCATGCTAAACAGAATTGAGGGATCTTCTCTGCCACCTATTGTATTCTGCCAACCACTACTCCCTTGAACAGTGACTGCAGCTGATTAACTGTAGTCATTGGTTGGCATAGGTGTGCAGAGCCTATTGCATTAGGGTGTGCACCCTTAAGCTCAAACACACATGCATGTGCGGGTATCTACATATATATGACCCCGGCACATTGATCTCCCTGCCGGCACAGTGAAAGAGAAGAGCATAAACACTTCTCTTATGGCAGAGCCGGTAAGAGGGAGATCTTTCCCCTGTTTCTGATGCTACACAGAGCGATAACACTAATGTGCAGGGGGTGATTAGGGTGTGCCTGGGCACACCCGGCACACCCTGTCTGCACGCCTATGTTGGTTGGCAACATTTTTGCACAGCTACTTTGATTTCAGATTGAAGTTTGTTGAGCCAGATGGTACCAACAAGGCCATCTATGCTTCGAATTTCAGCTGATTCCACAGGAATCGTCCAAAATTTGAGCCGTGTATGGCCAGCATTAGAACCTCTCCTTTTAGAATGCATCTTTTCTGTACAAGCCCTGCATTTTTTGATATGATAATTTACAGCAGCCATTCCTAATCAGGGTTTCTCCAGAGGTTGCTAGGGGTTCCTTAATCTATGGCTGATTGATGTATCATTCAACAGTGTCTGCATAGTTCTAATGCCAACGCCACATTCATTCGGAACCAGCTGCATGGCAAGAGTAATCTTGTTAGCTGTGGGTGGCATTCTGTCTACCACTGAAAAGTGTGTGGGGGGCATCCTTCCCACTGGAAACAATGTAAAGGGCATTTGACCCTGATGAATTAGTCTTAGCAGGGGTTCTTCGAACTGGAAATTATTTCAAGAGTTCCTCTGGGATGAAAAAGGTTGAAAAAGATTGATGATTTAAAGACTTAGACAGCTTTTTCTATTTTAGATATTTCCACATTTGGTCTGAACTCTTGTAATGCTGCAATAACTGTCTGGTGCACACTGAATGATCTTTGGAGACAAGCTGTTTAGCATCAAAGAAGGGAATGCACAAGCTTGAAATGGTTGAAGACAAAAAAAAAAGATGGTGAAGAAAGCAGGTAAAGCAGACATAGTCAAAATAAGGCCTACTATTTCCCTGTCTCCCAAACGGAGCAGAAGACCTTACTCTGGGACCACATAACCAAAGGCCCTGAAGCCTTCTTCAACCTTTTACCCCAGAGGACAGAGGAGCACCTAAAATAGTTTTCAGGTCTCGGGGAACCTTTACTAATTAAGGGGTCATAAGCAAAAATACATCTAACATTGCTAGCCAGTAGGAAGAATGAAACCCTAATGCCCCGTACACACGGTCGGATTTTCCAACGGAAAATGTGTGATAGGACCTTGTTGTCGGAAATTCCGACCGTGTGTAGGCTCCATCACACATTTTCCATCGGATTTTCTGACACACAAAGTTTGAGAGCAGGATATAAAATTTTCCGACAACAAAATCCGTTGTCGGAATTTCCGATCGTGTGTACACAAATCCGACGGACAAAGTGCCACGCATGCTCAGAATAAATAAGGAGATGAAAGCTATTGGCTACTGTCCCGTTTATAGTCCCGACTTACGTGTTTTACGTCACCGCATTCAGAATGATCGGATTTTCCGACAACTTTGTGTGACCGTGTGTATGCAAGACAAGTTTGAGCCAACATCCGTCGGAAAAAATCCTAGGATTTTGTTGTCGGAATGTCCGATCAATGTCCGACCGTGTGTAAGGGGCATTAGAGTGGTGGTCCAAATGCCACCCTTACACAGGCAGCTAAAAATATTAGTTTCAATCTGCTTGCTTTGCCATGTGGCATTGGCCCCAGAACCATGAAGGCAATGAAATAGGGGGTCAATCAGCCACAGCTCAAGTAACACCTATCAACCTCTGGAGGAACCCTGGTTCAGAATAGCTGGCCTAGAAATTTGGCCATGTTATTGGTATTAGGGAGGATTAGCCACTTTGAGGTTTAAATCTCCTTTTCTTCAAGAATCACATGCCCAAATGATTAAGCATTTGAAGTGATGAGCTGTTTGACTTCCCCAGAGAAGGGACTTTTGCGCCCTTTAATTGTATTGCCTTTAAAAGTCCTATCTAGATCAAAGAAGAGAATCATTCAATTTCTTATATCACATATGTCAAATCCAAGGCCCATGGGCTGAATTTGGCCCACCAGGTCTTGTCATATGACCCTTGCACACAGTTTTACAGCCAGAACGTCGCGGAACTACATTCCGTGACCTCCGGCTCTTACCGTCCGCTCCCCGCTGTCACTTGTAAACACAGAAGCCTTCTGTGTTTACAAGGGACATCTTTTCTCCCAGTAGCTCCCGGAACTAACCGATCCCTGCATGCACTCATGACAGGTCTCCAGAATCTGAGAGAGGCGATGCAGGGCCACCTACACAGGGAGCTACTAGAACTGCACCAGGTAGGAGAGAAAGATGCAAAGAAGATTTTTTTGTTGGGGAGGTGGAGGTTAACTCTGTACATAGCACAACCCTGAACTCTGCACTCTGCACCCCTGGACTCTGCACTCTGTACATAACGCACCTCTGGACTCTGCACTCTGTACATAATGCACTCCTGGACTCTGCACTCTGTACATAGCGCACTCCTGAACTCTGCACTCTGTACATAGTGCACTCCTGAACCCTGCAATCTGTACATAGCTCACCCCTGACCTCTGTACATAGCGCACTCCTGAACTTTGCACTCTGTACCTAGCACACTCCTGAACTCTACACTCTGTACACAGCCTCCCCTGAACTCTGTATGTAACACACTCCTGAACTCTACACTCTGTATATAGCACATCCCTGAACTCTGCACTTTGTACAAATCGCACCCCTGAGCTCTGCACTCTGTACATAGCTCATCCCTGAACTCTACACTCTGTACACAGCCCACCCCTAAACTCTGAACTGTACATAACGACCTCCTAAACGCTATACTCTTTACATGGCCCACCCCCTGAACTCTGCACTTAGTACATAGTGCACCCCTGAACTCTGCACTTTGTACATAGCTCACTCCTGAACCCTACACTCTGTACACAGCCCACCCCTGAACTCTGTACGTAACGCATTCCTGAACTCTAGACTCTGTACATAGCGCACCCCTGAACTCTGCACTCTGTACATAGCGCATTCCAGAACTCTACACTCTGGACTTTGTACATAATGCACTTCTGAACTCTGTACATAGTGCACTCCTGAACTCTACACTTTGTACACAGCCCACCCCTGAACTCTGTACATAACGCACTCCTGAATTCTACACTCTGTACACAGCCCACCCCTGAACTCTGTACGTAACTCACTCCTAAACTCTACACTCTGTACATAGCGCACCCCTGAACTCTGCACTTTGTACACAACGTACTTCTGAACTCTGTACATAGCACGCCTCTGAACTATGCACTCTGTATATAGCTCGCCCCTGAACTCTACACTCTGTACATAGCGCACCCCTGAACTCTGCACTTTGTACACAACGTACTTCTGAACTCTGTACATAGCACGCCTCTGAACTATGCACTCTGTATATAGCTCGCCCCTGAACTCTACACTCTGTACATAGCCCACCCCTGAACTCTGCACTCTGTACATAGCGCACCCCAGATACAACCGACTCCTTGAAGGTCAAGCATACTGCTGATGCGGCCCAAGTGAAATTGAGTTTGATGCCCCTGCCTTATATAGTTTCGTATCTGCAGTTTTTCCAGATGGAGCTCAACTTTAGAAACAATTTAAATGACACTATGGGGTTAATTTACTAAAATTGGAGAGTGCGAAATCTGGTGCATCTCTGTACAGAAACCAATCAGCTTAGTTTTTTTTTTTGCCAAAGCTTAACTGAACAAGCTGAAGTTAGAAGCTGAAATTGCGCCCGCGAAATCGTGGTAAAATTGCTCGTCTTTGAAGTCGTATAAGTGTGAAAGGGGTCTTAGTATCAACCCCCAATTCTCTACTGAGGCTGCATTGAGCTGTAGTATCACTATAACTACACCTTACAGCATGATTAGGCTGGTTGCAAGAGTCTGGTATGAATATTTGGATGTCCAGTAAAATCTGAAAAAGTGTATGGGGCTTAAAGGACAGAACAAAATGAAGGATCTTGCGACATTAAAGAATGCACAATAAATACATTAAAGGATTGTAACTGTGAAATGAGGAATGTATGCTTAAGAAAGCCCAAATTAATGGCGAAAAATACCATTTATATTAATCTGCGCTCACGTTTAAAGTAATCCCAGCATATCTCATTAGTTTATGGGGCTCTACTTTGCCAACATGGTTTCTAAAGCTGAGATGCATTTTAATATGCCTCAGTGATAGCCGGCTGTTGTCCACCATTCACCCATCGCCCACTGATTATACGCTTTCATGTTTGCAAAACGCAAATGTACATTAACCAACAAAAGCTGCCTCATTTTTTCCCAGAGATTCATTGTGTACAGCTTAAGTCTATTAATCTGCATAATCAATTCTTTTTAATATTCCTTGAGCCTTTAAGGCACGGCTCTCCTCACAGCCAATTTGTTGCTCCTTTTTTTTTTTTTTTTCTGTAAAAGGCGATTCTAGATAAATTATTTTTAAACGGGAAGCAATTAACTTGAGGCCAATAAAACACAAACCCCATAAATTCTGCAAGAATTCTAAGGATGTAAAGAAAAGAGCCAGATTTACGGTGGATCAGGATGTTGCAGCATCTTGCCCAGCTTTTTGGCACGATAAAGGAATTATTTTCCCATCTGTGTGTTACCGCAGGGTTCTACCTTTTTGTACAAGCTGACTCTTTCCTTCTCGTCAGTCCCCAAGCCAGACGCTCCAGTCTGTGACTTGTAGACTGCAGTGCAATCCCCAACTGGGCTCTCGTTATTACACGGAGATGGAGAGATGAGGAAAGTCAAGACGCCTCTTTCCCTCTTCATCTCATTGATCTTCATCATTTTTCATATCACGGAGGGTAACTGAAAATTCAATTTTCTCATCATCCAGTCTACCAGTAAATCCCTTAGTTCAGTAATATGATTTAAATACAGCACAAACTAGTCAAACCACTGCCTGGCCTGGAGTAATGTTTACTTGATCCTTGACAGGAACCGTGGAAGAGTTATTATTCATGTATTGCAATTGTTTAAATCTGTGCTCAAAGGGCATTAGGCCTGAGGCTAAAATTTCAGGCATAAGCAGACACCAGTGGGCTGAATCAGCTACCGCCTACTGTTACCGCTCACGTTGCAGGATCTCTCCATTGTATTTTCTGAATTTGAAAGTAAATAAAAAAATCCAAAGGGCTCTTTCACACTGACAGGAATACCTACCACTCTCTAAAAACCAATCTGCGGTAGAATGCTTTTCAGAGGGCGCATACACCATTGGCTGGCAGGCGTTCAGGAGGTGCCCCTGCTACTCCTAAAAAAAACTGTTTTTTTTCTTCTATTTTTTACTGTTTTTAATTGGCAAGCTTGCAATTTTACATTGCAGGACGGCATTGCATTCCAGTCGTTTGGCTCGCAGTTGTGGTTCGACACCATTGATCTTAATGGGCGCGATGGATCGGTGGTGTCACCTGTCAAGCTCTGCAGCCCAAGTAAAAGCGGATCTTCCCCCCCCCCTCTCTTCTGTTTTTTTTTTTTTCTTTACCCCAGCTTACCAGGAGGTGGGTTTTGCACATTTTATACACCCACCCAGCGGATCCAGCCACTGAGATCCTATGATCCCCTGCCACTGCACGGCCCCATGCCACCATGTTGTTTCTGATGTTATCAACTGGCCCTCCGGCTCTTCCGGGTTTAGCAGGCGGGGTTTCCTGATGATGTGCCACTAGGCCCGCCCCAACCGCCTTTGTAATTTAAACACTATGCCTCCTGGGATATGTGACATGCATATACCAGGAGACACAGCGGGCATTGTACACGTCATTCGCCTAAGCGAGTGATGTGCATGGGGGTGAGACCGAGCAAAACAAAAAAGCTGCGCTATCCATGTACAGGATGGAAGAAGGGGTGAAAGAGCTGCCAATGGGACCCAAAGGTAAATTAACACATCTTTGTCATACCTGTAGCAGATGGACAAAAATTGACACTTTCTGTTTTGGTCTGTTAAATATACCATTGAAAGCATTTTGCTATAATTGCTTGATAAGCGCAAAAAATACCTGTTGGTCCTGCCAGAAATGTTGTGAGCTGATAACTTCCTGTACATAGGGTTGCCACCTCATCCCTTTAAACCCAAACACATATGAATTACACAGGTTCTGAGGCTAATCTAATGCACATAAGGCACTAGGTAGGTTTATTTACCACCTCAATCAATCACAGAACCTGTGTAATTATAATGTGTTTCGGTTTAAAGGGATGAGGTGGCAACCCTACCTATACAGCCTGCCTCTACTGACTGTTATCAGTTATGCCCTGTAGACAAGGTCGGATTTTCCGACAGGAAATGTTCGATGGGAGCTTGTTGTCGGAAATTCCGACCGTGTGTAGGCTCCATGAGACATTTTCCATCGGAATTTCCGACAAACAAAATTTGAGATCTGGATCTCAAATTTTCCGACAACAAAATCTGTTGTCGGAAATTCCGATCGTGTGTACACAATTCCGACGCAATTCCATGCATGCTCGGAATCAAGCAGAAGAGCTGCACTGGCTATTGAACTTCATTTTTCTCGGTATGTCGTACGTGTTGTACGTCACCGCGTTCTTGACGTTTGGAGTTTCCGACAAGATTTGTGTGACCGTGTGTATGCAAGACAAGTTTGAGCCAACATCCGTTGGAAAAAAACATGGATTTTGTTGTCGGAATGTGCGATCGTGTGTAAGCGTCATTAGAGTTGTACACAGTTCTCTAGTTCTCTCTGTGCTGCCCAACAAACACTACAGCTGGGCTAAATTAAAAAAAGTTCACTACTGCGGTTCAGAATCTAGACAACACCTCACAGGGTGACTGGGCAAGAACTTCCTGAAATTGGTACTATGTAACTTTTTTTCTCACACTGCTTTCTATATCACCAATCACTTTCCACTTTTCAGAAGTCAAGACTTTTTTTTTTCTAAATTAGGCTTTCTATGTGACATCAGGGTGGCTGCGGTGGGTGTGTTTTAGGAATCCCTCCATTGCTTTGCTAGCAGGGGTTCCCAGCCTATCAGAATACCAACAAAATGGATGTAGGGTAGACTGGCACCTTACAGCAGTGCTTAATGAAGAACTTAAGTTTTACTTTATATCAGGGCTTGACAATTTTGCTTTGAATCTAGGAGCCGGCTACAAAAATTAGGAAACTGTTTTTTTTTAACTAACAATCCTTATGGGTAGAACACATAGCATGTTCCCGAAGGTGGATTTATCCTTTAACCCTTTCACAGCCAGAACCGTTTTTGCACATGTTTAAAAAATCATTTTAGGCCGGAAAATTACATAAAACCCCCAAACATTATGTATTTTCTGAAAGCAGACGCCCTAGAGCAGTGGTTCTCAACTCCGGTCCTCAGGACCCACTAACAGGCCAGGTTTGCAAGATAACTGAAATACATCACAGGTGATATCATTTGCTGCTCAGTGATTGCAGTATTCTAGTCTGCATCTCCCCAAGGTAATACTTAAAATCTGGCCTGTTGGTGGGTCCTGAGGACTGGAGTTGAGAACCACTGCCCTAGAGAATAAAATAGTGGTAGCTTTTTATGTCACACGATATTACCGCAAAGGTCTAGGAAACACAAAATTTCAGTACAAACACATTAAAAGTTAAGTTTAGGGGTCAGAAAAATGCAATAAATTATCCAATTATTGATAAAATATAAAAACTGACGTTGCACTGAGTACATAGATACCCAACATGTCAAACCTCAAACATGTCAGTACCCTATATTTTCCATAGGCGACGCCTTAAAAGCCCCCTATAGGTCATTAGTTTAGCGTTACAAAGGAGGTCTGGTGCTAGAATTACGGCTCTTATATTGCGATATGTAAAATGTGTATTGCAATTGACGTTTTGAGGCATAGGCACCCCGCCGCGTGCGTTTACGTTTGTATGTGCGTATATGTGGGGGTGAGGGGGGCCTCAATTTTTTGTGTGGGGGGGGATTTTATGTGCTTGAGTGTAACTTTAATTTTTTTACAGTTAAAAAAAATCATTTTACATCACATAGGGGGCAAAAAGTCCCCTATGTAAAGGTTTTTTTTTGACAGGTGTTCTTTACTCCTTAGGTTTTCTCTCCCCTGTGCTCCATTGAATGTAATGCAATGCACATCGCACTTGATGGCCAGGGAAACCTTTAACGGGGACCCGAAAGTGACATAATACATCACTTCCGGGTCAACAACTAGAAGGGGAGGAGAGCGGATGTGTGTCCCCTCTCCTCCCTCCGCAGCACCCGTTATGCCGGTCCCGGGCCCACAGATGGGCAAGCGGATCTTAGGACATAGTAGGGGGGGGTGTGCTTCGGGGTGTGGGGACCATTCGGGCAGCAGCCCAGGTGCCAGGGTGTAAAGTATTGTCGCCATGGAGTTTGTCAAGCCCTGCTTTGTATGACATAAAGGCATAGGCTGCAGAAAGCACTTTAGCGGAGTGATTAACAACACATATATATATAGGTAGACTGCATCAGACTACCTTCAAATGACATTCCAATCTATGCAGCAGCATCTCAATATGAAAAGAATATTACCAGCTATGCCTGGATTCTTCTCGCTGCTTTATCACTACAAGGAAATGTCATTTTTTCTGGCTCAGTGCCACATAAAACGTGAGCGGGGTATCAAATCTGATGGCGTAGAGATATATCAGTATGTGGCGGCCAGTTGAAGCGTGTCCTAATAATAAATGTCGCTGACAAATAATAGGCTGTCAGCAGAAAACATAAGAAAAGAAGTCATCTGTGGAAACACAAAAAACTTCATTGAATGTTTTAGTATTTTATGTAATGGGATGTTGAGGATCTGCAGAGCCCCTGTACGTGCACACTGTATTGCACGTTGTACATCTTCTTAGATTTGACTGACCTGAGCCGGGAACTATCAGAAACTTCTACTATTTTTTGGACTGCTCTGGTGCTTTTCTCAGCAGAAAACCTCTTTAGGTTTGCTTTGCATTTCCACCTACACTACAGGCCACAGCTCACGAAAGGGGCCACAGAGAGCTCCACATAGAGCAAATTTCTTCATGAAAGCTGTCTAGTAGAATAGCACTAGGGAGCACCAGCAGTAGCTCGGGACAGAGACAGTTGAGATAGGCAGGTTCTTTTTTAGCCCCTACTTTAGATATCTATCCATTTTGGAAAAAAACAAGAGCCAGGGTATCGGTATGCTGCTGTAGAGGAGTGCTCATGTACTCACCATGCAGGTGCAGACCCTTTTAGTAGAAGTGCCTCTACTTCTCTCCCTTATACAAATAATCCCATGCGAGTGCCAAACAAATATCTAATAGTCCAGAGTAATTTATTGATTAAATTGATTCATGGCAGAATAAAGCCAACGCGTTTCAGGAACCAAACACAAGCTGCCTTCACCAGGGTTTAAAATTTGTGCTTAAATTGACCCAGGTGAGCAGATACCAAATAAATCTGTGATTTACAGCAAGGAACAGTTTCAGGAGGGTAAGTTGTGCCAGTGTTAGTAAATGCAGCAAAAGGGTGGTCCCCATTTTGTGGAGTGCTGCTGAACCAGAGCCAGTGTCCCCAATGACAATTTAAGTGACCCTTGAAAAATCTGAATTCAACGCCCTATCTGTAAGTGATTTTGCAGCCAGGTGAGAGGCCCACCACTGTCTGAACCGACATGTGGTCACGCTACCGCCTGATAATATCATGCAGTTTCTGTGGGGGGCACCTCCCCAACTTTTACTAAAGAACTGCAGTTCCAGAGAGATGGCTCCCCTGTGCCCTCAGGTTTGGGACCCTTCCAGCTATTCACCTGAATTACCAGAGTTACCTTGGACTTCACTGAGAAAGTAAGTGATTATGTTCTGAACTGTTCTAGTGAAGTACAATAGTGATTCTCAGCTAGACTCTCTGTTGCTGCAGAGTCTTATGGAGACTATGCTACCGTGTTTCCCTGAAAATAAGACCAGCTCTTATAATAATGTTAGTGGCCTCCCCAACTTCCAAGGGCCTGCTAGTGACCCCCAGAGCCAGGGAGAACTGACATTCCTCCTCAAGGTGCAGGTTACAAGTCATAGTGGGTGAGGTGCAAGGTAAAAAAATTGGGCGCCAGTCGCTTTTTGTAAAAATGAACAAAGGGAGTTTTATTTCTCTTAACAGGAACGGAGGGTTAGGGCTCAGGACACCCTTAGGCAAATGCAATAGCAACTAGGCAAACTTCGTAGACAAAAATAGAACTAGGGAGACAGCAATACAGATAAAGGGCCTTTAAGCTGAATGCAACCATCTGTATCTTGTAGCAACTGCTGTCTCCTATAACAACTTCTCTCACAGTATTCTACTGTAGATCTTCCAGTTTAACTCACGTGGCTGTCCCTTTGTGGCAACTGCTTCTCCTTTACCCCCGGCATCAATCAGGCTCCCCTCGGCTGAACCTCTAACACACGCGGTTCTGCCCCAGGCTTCAGGATTAACCTTTGCTGCTTCTCCTTTGCGGGACCCTGAACTACTGGATAGGCCTTACGTAGACCTAGCAGCCAGGATGACTCCTGGATAGGCCTCAGGCTTCAGGTCTAGCAACCAGCAGTTACTTGATACACACACACCCACCCAGGCCGCACCCCCAGGCAGGAAGAACACCGAACTCCTGACTCCCCCTGAATAAATAGCCTGTCCCAGCATGCGCAGCGGCCAGAGACACTCCTGCTTATTGGCTGAGACAACTTATTTACCTATCACCTGAATTTGCTGTAATCCATCATCCTAATGCCAAAGGCAACAGTGCTACCTATTGACAGAAGAGAAAGACTACCAATTAAACTCAGACTTAGGACAGAAATCAATGGATCACCCAGGCTAGTTATCACCTAGCACACCTAGATTTATTAGCAGCCATGTTTAGGACCAGGGTGCTACATTAATTTTGGCTACAAAAAAAAAACACACTAGGGCTTATTTTCAGGGGATGTCTTATTTATTTACGGTATGTATAAAAAAAGTTCCTCCCTTTGTCAGCTCAGGAGTCAACATTGTGACATTCTGTAATCCCAAAAATAATCCTTAGTTTAAGGCCTTCTAAAATCATGTAATCTGTTCTGTAAAAAGATTATATAAGGTGTCCCCTTGTGTAACTATATTGTGGAAAATACCTTATTTACAGCACCGTTGGGCGCTCACGTGACCCACCAGAGATCTTCTTCCCCGCTCCAAATACTGCAGAGGGAGGGGCAGAGATCCCCGCTGACGTCAGCCCGCTCCGAGCACTGCAGAGGGATAGGCTGCTGACGTCAGCCAGGAGGAGAAGAGAAGAGCTCCAGCAGGTCACATGAGTGTCCAGCAGTACTGTAAATAAGGTATTTTCCACAATAAAGTTACACAAGGAGACACACTGCACATTATATAATCTTTTTGCACAAAGGATTACATGATTTTACAAGGTCTTTAACTAGGGCTTATTTTCGGGGTAGGGCATATATTGCAGCCATCCCAGAAACTCATGTTAGGTCTTATTTTCGGGGTAGGGGTTGTTTTTGGGGAAAAAGGGTATGCAGCGACATGTTAGCCTGATTGAGTAACAGAGACTTTCCTGTGTAGATGTGTCTGCAGCTTTCACAATCTGTTCTGTATTATTCTGCAGTATATGTATGCGCTTCGCTATCCTGAACCTGTTTTACTTATTGATTATGAACTTGCACCTATTTAATAAACTGCAATTTACAGTTACCGTATATACCCGAGTATAAGTCGAATTTTTCAGCACATTTTTTTGTGCTGAAAGTGCCCCCTCGACTTATACTCGAGTCAAGCACTTTTCTGCAGCAAAAAATTTCATTTTCCGAACCGACTTTGGGGCCCTGTATCTCAGGGTCACTTGATGCTAGGAACCCCAAATTTGGTGTGCAAACCCAGTGGAACTGGTACCACAACATATCCAAAGCTGGGGTTCCTAGCACCAAGTGGCCCTGAGATACGGGGCCCCAAAATCGGTTCAGAAAATGTCATTCTCCTGCAGAAAAGTGCTTGACATTTTCTGAACTGATTTTTGGGGCCCTGTATCTCGGGGCCACTTGGTGCTAGAAACCCTAGCTTTGGAAATGTTATGGTGCTAGTTCCACTGGGTTTGCACACTAAATTTGGGGTTCTTAGCACTAAGTGGCCCCGAGATACGGGGCCCCAAATTCCTTCAACTGTGTCCATCTGCAGCAATGTAATTTCGGGACCCTTTGGGTTCAGAGACCCCAAATTTTGGCTGCAGCTAGGGGGCATCTAGGAACCCTTAACTACTGAGTTTGAAGTTCAGGGGACCTATGGCTGCAAATAGGCACAGTGAGGCATGCAAATGGGCGCAGTGATGCTGCAAATGGGCATTGTTGACCCCCTTTTCCACTTACAGTAGCTGTGCATTTCTCACCCTCGTCTTATACTCGGGTCAATACGTTTTTCCCATTTTTTTTTGTGGTAAATTAGGGCCTCGACTTATACTCGGAACGACTTATACTCGAGTATATACGGTACTCTTTGTCTGATCATTTGACCAATTACCCCCAAATGTTACAATACCGGAAGGCCTCCGGTGCCAATTTACTACAACTTGGCTGGGTCATTATAAAGAGGTACAGTGGGGCAAAAAAGTATTTAGTCAGCCACCAATTGTGCAAGTTCTTCCACTTAAAAAGATGAGAGAGGCCTGTAATTGTCATCATAGGTATACCTCAACTATGAGAGACAAAATGTGGAAACAAATTCAGACAATCACATTGTCTGATTTTTGAAAGAATGTATTTGCAAATTATGGTGGAAAATAAGTATTTGGTCACCTACAAACAAGCAAGATTTCTGGCTCTCACAGACCTGATCTTCTTCTTTAAGAGGCTCCTCTGTCATCCACTCATTACCTGTATTAATGGCACCTGTTTGAACTTGTTATCAGTATAAAAAGACACCTGTCCACACCCTCAAACAGTCACACTCCAAACTCCACTATGGTGAAGACCAAAGAGCTGTCGAACGACACCAGAAACAAAATTGAATCTGCAATAGGCAAGCAGCTTGGTGTAAAGAAATCAACCGTGGGAGCAATAATTGGAAAATGGAAGATATACAAGACCACTAATAATCTCCCACGATCTGGGGCTCCACGCAAGATCTCACCACGTGGGGTCAAAATGATCACAAGAACAGTGAGCAAAAATCCCAGAACACAGGGGGGGACCTAGTGAATGACCTGCAGACAGCTGGGACCAACGTAACAAAGGCTACCATCAGTAAAACACTACGCCGCCAGGGACTCAGATCCTACAGTGCCAGACGTGTCCCCCTGCTTAAGCCAGCACATGTCCGGGCCCGTCTGAGGTTTGCTAGAGAGCATTTGGATGATCCAGAAGAGGATTGGGAGAATGTCATATGGTCAGATGAAACCAAAGTAGAACTGTTTGATAGAAACACAACCCGTCGTGTTTGGAGGAGAAAGAATGCTGAGTTGCAACCAAAGAACTCCATACCTACTGTGAAGCATGGGGGTAGCAACATCATGCTTTGGGGCTGTTTCTCTGCAAAGGGAACAAGACGACTGATCCGTGTACATGAAAGAATGAATGGGGTCATGTATCGTGAGATTTTGAGTGCAAGCCTCCTCCCATCAGCAAGGGCATTGAAGATGAAACGTGGCTGGGTCTTTCAGCATGACAATGATCCCAAACACACCGCCCGGGCAACGAAGGAGTGGCTTCGTAAGAAGCATTTCAAGGTCCTGGAGTTGCCTAGCCAGTCTCCAGAACTCAACCCCATAGAAATCCTTTGGAGGGAGTTGAAAGTCTGTGTTGCCCAGTGACAGCCCCAAAACATCACTGCTCTAGAGGAGATCTGCATGGAGGAATGGGCCAACATACCAGCAACAGTGTGTGACAACCTTGTGAAGACTTACAGAAAACGTACTGAGATAAACTTTTGATATTGACAAAATACTTATTTTCCACCATAATTTGCAAATAATTTCTTTCCAAATTAGACAATGTGATTGTCTGGATTTGTTTCCACATTTTGTCTCTCATAGTTGAGGTATACCTATGATGACAATTACAGGCCTCTCTCATCTTTTTAAGTGGGAGAACTTGCACAATTGGTGGCTGACTAAATCCTTTTTTACCCCACTATAATTCTGTAAGGAACTTGCTTGAGGTGATTGTAGCCATATTAGTGCACTTGCGACAGAAACAATTAAAGTGATTGTAAGCCTTCATTTTTTTTTTTAATTTAAAATGACAAACATGTCATACTTACGTCCACTGTGCAGCTAGTTTTGCACAGAGTGGCCCCGATCATCCTCTTCTGGGGTCCCTCGGTGGCTCTCGCGGCTCCTCCCCGCATCAGATATTCCCCTAGGAGAAGCGCTCTCCCGGGGGGGTTACCAAGTCCAGCATTCAGCATCCATAGACACGAATGCCGGACTTGGCCCCGCCCCTGCATCATTGGGTTTGATTGGCAGCAGCGGGAGCCAATGGCTTTGTTGCTATCAATCTATCCAATCAAGAGCGGGGACCCCGTGCAGAGAGGGACAGCGCGTCTCCGCTGAGGGAAATATAGGGCTCAGGTAAGGAAAACGGGGGGGGGGGGGGGGCTGGGGGGCCGGTCACTGCCAGAAGTTTTTTCACCTTAATGCATAGGATGCATTAAGGTGAAAAAACACAAGGGTTTACAACCCCTTTAAGTACTGCCCATGATACTTTTTTTATTTGCACTAACATACAATTTTTCAGAACAAGCTTTTCTGTTATGTCCCCTTCTTCAAGGTCCAATTATTACTGCTTGGACCTTGAAGAAGGGGACATACCAAAAAGCTTGTCCTAAAAAAATTTATGCTTTTGCAAATAACAAAAGTATCACGGACAGTACTTAAAGCGGAGCGCCACCTAAAAAAAAATTTTTAAAAGTCAGCAGCTACAAATACTGCAGCTGCTGACTTTTAAAACATGGACACTTACCTGTCCAGGGCGCCCGCGATGTCGGCACCCGAGGCCGAAGCGTCTCTCCGTCCTCGGGTGCTGCCGCCTCCATCTTCGGTAAGGGAATCAGGAAGCGAAGCCGTACGGCTTCACTTCCCGGTTCCCTACTGCGCATGCGCGAGTCCCGCAGCGCAATCCGGATGGTCCCTGCTGCCTCTGGGACCCGTGTGTTTCCCAGCAGGCAGCGGGGAGGGAGCAGGAAGTGGCGTAAATACCCGCAGATTCTGCGGGTATCTATGCCGGAAGTGGGTACAGATACCTGTAATATACAGGTATCTGTACCCCCCTCCCCCCTGAAAGGTGCCAACTGTGACACCGGAGGGGGGGAGGAATCTAATGAGTGGAAGTTCCACTTTTGGGTGGAACTCCACTTTAACTGTTTCTGTAAGGAACTTGCAATCTGTACAAGTCAGTGTTTTTCAACCTTTTTCCAGCCAAGGAACCCTTTAGCCTGGATTCAAACTATTGCAATGCGGGAACCAGCGCGATTCCAGTGCCGGTTCCGGCATCTACCAAAATTTTTGTTTCTGACAGAAAATGTTGTAAATAAATAATTTTTCTCTTTTACTGATGTGCGCTGATAAGGCGGCATTGATGGGCACTGATAGGCTGCACTGATGGCACTGTTGAGGCGGCACTGATTAGGTGGCACTAATGAGGAGACACTAATATGCCGCACTGATGGGCACTGATAGGCTGCACTGACGAGCACTGATGAGGTGGCACTGATTAGGTGGGTCTGATGAGGAGACACTAATATGCCGCACTGATAGGCGGCACTGATAGGTGGCACTGATGGGTGGCACTGATAGGCAGCACTTATGGGCAATGATAGGTGGCACTAATGGGCAGCACTGATGGGCACTCATGGGGGGCACTGATAGGCACTGATGGGTGGCACTGATGAGCACTGAAATGCAGCACTGACTGGCATCACTGATGGGCACTGATTGATGCCACTGATGGACACAGACTGGCATTACTCCTGGGCATTGCTGTGTACTGATGATCAGTGCCCTGATTACCTGTACAGGTCTCCCCTACAAGGAAATGCTGTTGATCTGCTCTCCTCTCCTCACACTCTGTCAGTGCGAGGCAAGGAGAGCCGATAAACGGCACTTTCATGTTTACATGTGAACGGCTGTGTTTGGACACAGCCGATCACATGGGTAAAGAGCCACGTCATCGGCTCTTTACCGAGATCGGGGTGTGCGAAAGCAGTGACACTGGGGCGACGTCATATGACGTCATCCCAGAATGAGAGGGGATCCCGATTTCCTATAGGGCGGGTGGGAGGAGCTTAAATTCTTATCACTTCTACCTAGCAGCACTAGGGTCGTCGGTTCGAATCCCAACCACGGCACTACCTGCCTGGAGTTTTCATGTTCTCCCTGTGCCTGTGTGGGTTTCCTCCGGTTACTCTGGTTTCCTCCCATAATCCAAAGACATGCTGGTAGGTAATTTGGCTTTAGTATGTGTATGTATGAATGCAAGTTAGGCACCTTAGACTGTTAGCTCCTTGAGGACAGGGACTGATGTATATGTATAATATATATGTAGCACTGCGTAAATTTACGGTGCTATATAAGTACCTGAAATAAATCAACTATCAATGAAAATCCACATTCCTGCATGTGGTATATCGATTGAATGGGTGGTCAACTAAAAATAGGTTATTCCTAACGGGAAAGAAATTGATGATTTACTGATACATGTATGGCCACCAATATGTGCTGTAATCAGTATCTAAACCGTGGTTTCACCATCCATCCCTAGATTTGAAATGTAAAAAAAAATGTTATTTTTATTTTTTCCTTTAATGCGACATGAAGATGTAATTTTACTTCATATACGGTATATCTAAGCTTGTCATCTTCAGTATACTAAACTCCCAAGAGAAAAATGGAGATAAAACCAAACAGATTTTTATTATCCTATAAATTATTTAAATTACGGCAAATTATTGCCGCAGGAAAGCTGACAACTTATTTACAAAATAAAGGCGGTATCAATAAACCCTAATGCACAAAAATAAAACTTTAAATGCCATTGAAATTACCATAGACAGGATACCAATGATGGAACAGGGAGGGAAAGGGATCCTGGAAAGGAAAATATCTATTTGTCTCTCTCTCTTTTTGCACTGTTATGTCAGAGCTCATTAAACACGCTTCTTATTAGCATGTTAATGAGACACGGCAACGCAGTCTAATGAAGAGTGTATAAAGTAACAATGGGCTCCATTTTTCCTACATCTCTCTAGTGTGTCTGTACTGAGAAATTTGCTTCATTGACTTTAGAGCTTTTGTCTGATACAAGGAATTAAGTTAATTCCAAAAACAATACAGGTTGTCTGATGTGTAGCTAATGCTTCTTCCTTTTTTGTGAAGACAGAACAGCACACTTCAGAAAAAAAAAATGGATTTGCTAGTCAGAGAACAGAAGAGGTTGACACAGAGAGGAAGAAAACAAGACTTGGAATGTTTGCTGTCATGATGCCAAGAAAACCTTTTCTTCCATATTGTACAATAGGTAAAGCTGAACTCCAGACACATTGGAGGGGATTTACTAAAACTGGAGCACAGAGAATCTGGTGCAGCTGTTCATCTTAACTAATCAGCTTCTAACTTCAGCTTGTTCAATGTCCAAATCATTTGGTGGAAGGGGGATTATGGTGTTGGGTTGTTTTTCAGGGGTTGGGCTTGGCCCCTTAGTTCCAGAGAAGGGAACTCTTAAGGCGTCAGCATATTAAGACATTTTGGACAATTTCAGGCTTCCAACTTTGTGGGAACAGTTTGGGGATGGACCCTTCCTGTTCCAACATGACTGCACACCAGTGCACAAAGCAAAGTCTCTAAAGACATGGATGAGAGAGTTTGGGGTGGAGGAACTTGACTGGCCTACACAGTCCTGGCCTCAACCCGACAGAACACATTTGGGATGAATTAGAGCAGAGACTGCGAGCCAGGCTTTAGAGAACAAAAAAGTCTGGACAGCCGCACACCGGAAGAAATTTCATATGCCTTTTATTCGTAAAACAGGATCATGAAGTACACAGGGCACCACGGCAAGGTGGTACACAGTTTGTATTACGAGCCAGGCTTTCTCGTCCCCATCAGTGCCTGACCTCACAAATGCACTTCTGGAATGGTCAAACATTCCCATAGACAGAAGAGTTGAAGCTGTTGTAGTTGCAAAGGGTGAGCCAACTCAGTATTGAACCCTACGAACTAAGACTGGGATGCCATTAAAGTTCATGTGCGTGTAAAGGCAGGAGTCACAATACTTTTGGTAATAAAGTGTAGTTATAGTGTCCATTTGCCATCTCAGAAAGTCTTGAAGTGTGCAACTATGAGAGTGAACAGTCTACTAAACTGGTGAGACGTGGCACCCCCTGAGAAAACATAGTTCCCAACTGTCCCTGATTTCGAGTAACTATAGTGGATATAAAAAGTCTACACACCCCTGTTAAAATGTCAGGTTTCTGTGATGTAAAAAAAGAGACAAAGATAAATAATTTCAGAACTTTTTCCACCTTTAATGTGACCTATAACCTGTACAACTCAACTGAAAAACAAACTGAAATCTTTTAGGTGTAGGGAAGTGAAGAAAATAAAAATAAAATAACATGGTGCATAAGTGTGCACACCCTTAAACTAATACTTGGTTGAAGCACCTTTTGATTTTATTACAGCACTCAGTCTTTTTGGGTATGAGTCTATCAGCATGGCACATCTTCACTTGGCAATATTTGCCCACTCTTCTTTGCAAAAACACTCCAAATCTGTCAGATTGTGAGGGTATCTCCTGTGCACAGCCATCTTCAGATCACCCAAAAACTTTTCAATTGGATTCAGGTCTGGACTCTGGCTTGGCCATTCCAAAACTTTATTCTTCTTCTGGTGAAGTCATTCCTTTGTTGATTTGGATGTATGCTTTGTATGCTTCATTGTCATGCTGAAAGTTGAAGTCTCTCTTCATGTTCAGCTTTCTAGCAGAAGCTTGAAGGTTTTGTGCCAATATTGACTGGTATTTGGAACTGTTCATAATTCCCTCTACCTTGACTAAGGCCCCTGTTCCATCTGATGAAAAACAACCCCAAAGCATGATGCTGCCACCACCATGCTTCACAGTGGGTATGGTGTTCTTTTGGCGATGTGCAGTGTTGTTTTTGCACTAAACATATCTTTTGGACTTATGGCCAAAAAGTTCAACCTTGGTTTCAAAAGGCCATAACACATTTTCCCATATGCTTTTGGGAGACTTCAGATGTGTTTTTTCAAAATTTAGCCAGGCTTGGATGTTTTTCTTCGTAAGAAAAGTCTTGCCACTCTACCCCATAGCCCAGACATATGAAGAATACGGGAGATTGTTGTCACATGTACCACAAAGCCAGTACTTGCCAGATATTCATGCAGCTCCTTTAATGTTGCTGTAGACCTCTTGGCAGCCACCCTGACCAGTTTTCTTCTCGTCTTTTCATACATTTTTGAGGGACGTCCAGTTCTTGGTAATGTCACTGTTGTGCCATATTTTCTCCACTTGATGATGACTGTCTTCACTGTGTTCCATGGTATATCTAATGCCATGGAAATTCTTTTGTACCCTTCTCCTGACTGATACCTTTTAAAAATGAGATCCCTCTGGTGCTTTGGAAGTTCTCTGTGGACCATGGCTTCTGCTGTAGGATGCGACTAAGAAAATGTCAGGAAAGACCTACTAGGAGCAGCTGAACTTTATTTGGGGTTAATTTGAGGCACTTTAAATGATGGCAGGTGTGTACTGACTCCTATTTAACATGAGTTTGAATGTGATTGCTTAATTCTGAACACAGCTACAGCCCCAGTTATAAGAGGGTGTGTTCACTTATGCAACCAGATTATTTTAGTTTTTTATTTTTACTTTCTCCCCCTAAAAGGTTTCAGTTTGTTTTTCAATTGAGTTGTACAGTTTATAGGTCACATTAAATGTGGAAAAAGTTCTGAAATTATTTATCTTTGTCTCATTGTTTTACATCACAGAAACCTGTTATTTAACAGGGGTGTGTAGACTTTTTATATCCACTGTATATAGTTGTATATAAAATGCACTATTTATCTTTCAAAATGCGTTTCCCCGTGCTAAACCTTTCATCCAGTTTCTATATTCCTGCATTGGTAAATTTCAAAAGTTTTGATGAGGCAGGGATTGGGGGATTGGCATTGTATAAACTCCTAGTCCGTCTGATCCAATAAAAGACAAAAAAAAGGAAAACCTAGTGCTGAACAGCACGGTAATACCCCTCTGGATTTTATAGACAGACCAGGTGATGTAGTAAGAAAAGGGTATTTTATTATAAACATACAATAAAATTGCAAATAGCAAGAAAAGTACAGTTACATAAAAAATGTGTGTAAGAAATAACAAATATACTCAGGTATGGAACTCAGCTTTGGTATGGAACTCAGCTGTCCTGTAGACAAAGTTGGGCTAGCGAGAGCACATACTGCAAATGATGCCTAACATGTTTTGAATCTTGTAGTCCTTTTCCGGAGGCTTATGTCATTTTTATATAGAAAATCATGAGTATTCTAGAATATAGATATAATAATGCATTAGTAGGATAAAAACAGTTCTATCTATAATGATTGCACAAGAAAAGAGAGTGCTTTTTAGTCAAAACAGACATACACCTCCAATCACATTTGATATCAACATAACAGCAAGAGAGACTATACTTACAAAGATGAACAAATCGCTGATAAAAGCAACCAGGGGGCCAAGACTAGATTCTCACGGGGTGAACGCAAAACTAAGGCCTCAGATATATACCAGATGAAAAGAGATGGGTATGCACAGGAGGGCGAGAGAGCAGAGAGGTGGCAACCGTCCCAACTGCAAGGACATAACTTTTCTTGCTATTTGCAATTTTATTGTATGTTTATAATAAAATACCCTTTTCTTACTACATTACCTGGTCTGGCTATAAAATCCAGAGGGGTATTACCATGCTTACCATTCAGCACTAGGTTTTCCTTCTCTTGGTAAATTTCAAAGGCCAATATAAAAGAATAGTAGTGGTTAAAAAAAAAGCACTTGTGGGTTTAACTAATCATTTTTTATTGTATAATTCTCCTTTAAGGGGGCATGGCAGGGGGTGTGTCATTTTGCTGATAGGTGTCCCTCATTCCTGTCACAAAAAGTTGGGTGGAATGCCCAAAACACCAGGGAGCAAACATAAACTGCAGCTTCCTGGTTACACTTCTTTGGGTCACCTCCTCCCACCCTACATGTCAGTCAGGCTACCTTGCTATGGGTCACAGCTCCCTGTGTCCATTCAGACAACAAGCCCCGACCCTGCCCTGCCCCCCCCTCTCTCCCCCGATTAGCTAGCTGACTTTGATAGACAGCAGCGGGAGCCAATAGCGCCACTGCTGTGTCTCAGCCAATCAAGAAGGAGAATCTGGGATGGCTGAGGCACTCGTGAACATCGCTGGACAGAGAGGGACCTCAGGTAAGTGTTAGGGGGGCTGAGGGGTGCTGATGCACACAGAAGGTTTTTTATCTTAATGCTTGATGTGATTGTGAACGTATTAGTGCAATTGTGACAGAGAAAATTGAGTACTGTCCGTGATACTTTTTTTTATTTGCACTAACATACAATTTTTCAGGACAAGCTTTCGGGGTATGTCCCCTTCTTCAAGGTCCAAGCAGTACTGCTTGGACCTTGAAGAAGGGGACATACCCCGAAAGCTTGTCCTGAAAAATTGTATGTTAGTGCAAATAAAAAAAGTATCACGGACAGTACTCAATTTTCTCTATCTTAATGCTTAGAATGACAACCCCTTTAAATTTGCTGTCAAAAACAAGGGAATCTACCTCAGATCTCTGCGATTATCTCTCCACATCAATTCACAGCGCTGCCACCTTACTTTAATATTAATGCTTTTGCTGCTTATTTGTAGGCTTTGGATAATGTTGACTTTAATGTGACAAGCAATGCTAGCTGTTATAATTAGGGGGATTTGCAATAACAGTCGTTATATTTAGTTATAAGTACTGGAAATAAACACATGGCTGAAAATAATGATGGTTATGACAGATAATACAGACTGGGCTGATTTCATGGCATGGATTGGGGAGTGGATGTGATCAGTCACACTGAAGAGAATGCCCTTAAAGTTGGAGTAAACTCCCTTGTATAATTTTATCCTATAGGTAAGCCTATAATAAGGCTTACCTATAGGTTCAGTAAATATCGCCTAAACGTGCACCTCTCAGGAGATATTTACTTTAGATACATCCGGTGACATCACCGGCGTATGCGCGCTGAAGGAACAGCATACCCGCGCCGTTCCTTCAGAGCTGTGCCGTAAACAGTGACTCCTGCGTGCATGTTCGGGAGTGATGTCATTGCCAGCTTTACCATTCATATTACCGAAGCTTGGGATGATAAAAGCGCCTTCAGCGATGACAGCACTCTGCTGGATTGCTTCGTTTTCAGATAAGTCTGTCATAATGTACTTCAGTGCTTCCAGCTCCCATACTATACTATACTGGCTCCCTGTTGAATTGCTTGGTTGGTTGGTTGGTTGGTTGGGCTTCCTTTATCTCAGATGACACAGTGTGCATTGGCTAGTGTGATCCTAAACCTCGGTATTGCAGGCAGCCTTGGGATTACAGCAGAGAGGATCATTTGTTTTTTTAAGGCTGAGTTTCTCCACATCCAATTCGCATGTCAGGAGGCTGTGACCGGCTCTCAATGGAGCCGATTAACACAGCCCTGAGACAGCTGCACAGTGAATTGCACAGGAGTCATGTGCGTCTTCTGGTCCATTAAATTTCGAATTCAACCAAAAATTCGGACCGCAAACGGACCTGAAACAGTGAACAGGGACGCACCGGACCCCTGCTGTGAGCCGCTCCGCACAACAGTGTGAACCCAGCCTAAATCCAACCCCAAAACACATTCCTTATGGCCCAGGGGTAGTTGCTGTGGAACACTCTCTGTAGTCGGAGAAAATCTTGACTTTGTCCAGTGTATACCAATCTCAGTTACTTGCTCTCGGCTATCAGCATGAAACATTAACACCTTCTCATTAAATAACCATCATTTTTTAACACAGTACCCGCAAAACATTTAGTCCAATGAATTATTTTATATCTGTTACCACCCTGTGGGAATGGGAGCACACAGTGCTACGTGTATGATGTAGAGTTACAGGGAAAAAAAGTTCTTTGGCTGTTGCTAAATATTTATATCAGCATATCTAGGGCAGAACATCTGCATGCAAATTTTCTAATAGTTTAAAATTTATATATATATAAAAAAAGGGCATGTTTCTCTTTTGAAATGTATAATTTCTCAGTCAGTTTGATGCAAGTTATGACAAATTCTTACTTTGCCAAAAAAATAGGAATTTTTGGAGCTACTCCATAAAAACAACTGACCTGGTTAAGTGTCTGCTCTGTTCCCGGGACCTGACACTTCTCTCTTTCTAGCTAGTCAGCTCCAATGTGTATTCTAAAGTTTCACCAATTCACTCAGCATCCACCCCCAGGTGCCTGCTTGAATCTTTATCTCCAAAGCATCCAGGTAGCAAGTATATACAAATATAAACCAGAGCTTTCATTGTCAATCCCTGGCCCATGTTACCTGCCCCCTAAACCTTTCGTATTCACCATTAACACCAACAGGCTTTGAAGATAAACTAAGGATGGGAAAGGGAACCTAGACAAGCTTTCTGAATGGTCCTGGGCTCACCTTAGAAAAATAGATAAAGTGAACCCAGAGGTTCACAATAAACATTATGCTAGTCCTCTTGCTATCCCTGCTATCAGTACCCATGTGCCAAAATAAAGGCCAACTGTTTTCCTGGAATCGAATATCTCTCAAAATAGCCATACTAGAAGTGACAGAACAGTCCAGGAGGACTTCCCCAGGAAATCGCACATCTATGCTGTCCTTCTGCAATGAATGGAGTGGCAACCTCAGTCTGGACTCCGACCAGGCCACGCCCCCAACACATTTTACTCTGCCCCTCGGAGCTTTGACAAGGGGAACTTCCAATTTAATGCAATTGTTTTCTTGCATAAAACAATAATACACCAAGCAATGTTCTAGTGGTCCTTCTCGGGGTCAAAGGCTCCACAAGTCCCAATAAGCAATAGAGCATATCTTGGGGTACTTGAATAGCAGTTGTCTCAAATATAAATCAAAGGATAGGAATTCAAAGAATTATTCAAAGAATACAAAGCTCCCTCTGAAAAGCTGCTCAGCCTGACTCCGTTTTGTTCCAAGATTGGGAAGGGAAGTTCCAATCCTGCTGCCAGAATGCACCACTGTATACTGGTTCTAGCCGAGGCTACATACAGCTTATACAGCATACACAGCAGTCATGGCCCGTCCATTAGGGGCACACAGAGTCTTGTCAGATGGCATGTCGCGTGATAAAGGTCAGGAACCATGAATCAGACCGAGACAGAAGTATAGTTAAATCACACTTGTTTATTAATAATAATAATAATAATAATAATAATAAGGTAAACAGAGTAAGCGTAGTCAAAAAAAAGCCAGAGTTCAGTAACCGGATCGATTAGTCAGCCAAGCAAATGTCAGAGAGCCAAGGATAAACGTAGTAGTACAGCAAGCAGGATCAGGAGCCAGAAGGAACATCTGCCGAGCAAGTCTTCAACAGGAACTCAGGAGAAAAGTCTCTGTGATGTTGACAAAGGGAAGGCAGAGATCAAGTGAGCTGGGCAACTTTAAGTAGGCAGGACTGACGAGTCGAATCAACAACAGCTGGGTAACTGTGGAGAGAAATGGGAGCTGGTTAGCCGACAGCTGAGAGGCCAGCTCAGAGAAGGAAGGGCTGAGCCCAGCCCTGACAAAAGGGCAACGTCTGGTAACGCCATACCTCCCAGTAGTTTTGGCAATCATAGCATCGTTTGGAGGAAGAGGCTTCTGAGCCCAGAGGAATAAGACAAGCGCTTGATTGACCGCTCAAACAAAAGGTCCCGGGATATGTATGGGAAGAGCCTGAAGAGGATAAAGCAAACATGGTATGATGTTCATGTTGACAATACTACATCTTCCAAACCATGAAAACAGACCATGTTGCCACTTAGAAAGATCTTTTGTGATGGTTGTCAGAAGAGGCAGAAAGTTTAGGGCAAAGATGTCTTCAACCTTATCAGGAAGAACGATGCCTAGGTATTTTATGTGGGAAGTAGCCCATTTGAAGGGGAAGTCAGTCTTAAGAAGAGCGGCCATGGAGGCTGGCATGGAAATGCCTAGCGCCTCTTATTTTTGATAGTTAACCCTAAAAAAGTATAAACCCTCACTGGTCTTCAATTCTGACATTAAATTTGGAAGGGCAACAAGAGGGTTGGACAGAAAAAACAGCAAGTCATCAGCGTAAGCTGCAACTTTTGTCGAGAGTGTTAAATCAAGATGCATACCTGTAATGGACCAGCCTTTTTCAACCAGCATGCACCAGGCTCTCTGGGGTGCCATGAGTTTTCTTCAGGGGTACCTTGGCAAAATGCCAAAAAAATTATCAAAAATTGTATACAAGCCAGCAGGTGGATCAAGCCTGAATTTTAGTTAGACAAAGCCACAGGTTTTCATTATGCGCCATGCTGGGGGTGACATTAGCTGACTGATGGAGAGAAATTGAGGGAGAAGAGAAACATTGGAAAACTAGTCAGTACTAGTGTGCAAACGCGTATTTGCTTTGGAAGAATAAATCACCTCTAACGTTGGGTGTCCTATGTGTGGATGTTGCTCCATCGTGTAAAACTATTAGAATAGATTTTTACATTTTAGAATGGGGTGCCTCGAGACTGTCCAAAATTGTAAAGGTCGCCTTGAGATTGTCTATAATTTAAAGGATGCCTTGACTGAAAAAAGGTTGAGAAACACTGGTTTAGAGGCGTTTATGAAGAGGGGAGGAGAAGGGAGCCACAGGACACCTCTAACGCCAACTTATCTGTACGGGACCAGTAACAACTGGAGAATTATGTCAAACGAGCAAAAGATCGTTATGGTCACCCAGGATTGTCTGAAGATAACACAGACATTAGATAGTTCCTTGGTTCAATCATTTATCTCAAGTCCACAGATTTCCTAGATATTAGATCTGGCAATACCTGGCAAGACAGATAAAGCCTTACTGGTAAAACCCCAAACACACAAAGGTAGCCTGTCTTTTACAAGTTGCAACAGAATGATTTTTGAAAGTGTAAGAGCAGGATAATGAAAAAAAATACTTAAGCAGTAGATGTTTCTTTTTGAAAAAAGACAAAAAGTCTCAAAGTTCAACACAAGACGTTTTTTGTTCCGATCATCCACCGCCACTCAAGCTCCAGTCTTGTGCTCTCTGGTCTATAGCATCTAATAGCCTGTAAAGTATATAATAATAAGGTGTAGGGATCCGTTTATGATATCATGAGATAAAACCTCCCAGTTATCCTCCGGCACAGCATGAGGGATTCATAAATCCTGCTTGACCTATTAAATCAATAAAGCTGTTGAGAATTTCGTTTGCCGGTTGCTATGAAGTTGCCGCTAGCGAGTAAATCTTCTATAGACGGAGAAAGGAGGAGGCCAGCCGCTGTTGGGTGACGTCTGAGCTTTTATTGTTGGAAAGAAAGAACCTTGCACACTATTTTTTTTTTCCTCCAGTCTGATTCAAGTGGCTAAGTGGCTTTTATTAATGTATATAAAATCCTATCCGTCCCCCGTAGCCTAGGATTGGATTATCTCAATCTTGAGATTCAGAAAAGGGAAATTGAGTAAAACATAATTACTGCACAGGCTATACTAGATCAGAGGACTATAATCCTAATGACCAGGGTGCCGGGTAGAATGGCACAGAATGCTCATTTATATAGGTAGCCTTATTTATTTAAAGGAAAACTTCAATTTTCTTTACTCACTTATCCCTTTGGCCCCTTTTCTCTGACCTAACCTAACCCACCCTCCATCAATTCATACTTACCTCAAAATGACGGCCGCAGTTCGGCTATTTGACCCAACCCAACGGACCCTCTCCCTCCACAGATGCCTACCTACCTGGATCTGACAGTGACATCTTCTGATGTTTGTTTACATTCAGCGCCACAAGTCTTCACTGTCCTGCCCACGCCTGTATATTACAGTCCCATAGACTTCTTTAGGACTATCCCACTTTGTTTCTGACCTCAGAACATAGCCCTTTAAAAGTCTATGGGGTTGTAAGGCACAGATGCTGCCAGGACAGTGCTGACACCAGAGGCAGTGACAGTCAGATTCAGGTAAACATGCATCTGTGAAGAGGGAGGGGGGTTGTGAGGGGAGAACAGACCACTGCAGCTTCTAACAGGGTGGCAGGGTTAGCAGGATCAGGGTTCAACCACCAGACAGCCGAGACTAACTGTGTAGCCAGATAGTATTTGTAGCAGTCTGGGAAAGCCAGGCCCCCTTGTGAGGTGGGTCGCATTAAGGTAGACAGTTTATTTCTGGGAGATTGAGGACCCCCAAAGGAAGGAGGAAAAAAATGTGGTTAAGATGCGTGAAGAATGATTTGGGGAGACCTGTAAATGTTACCGGACTACAGAGAAAAAAAAAACATTCTCCTGCCCTGCAGGCCTGTGCTATGTTATATCGCGTACACACGGGCGGACTTTTCGACCGGACTGGTCCGACGGACTTTCAACGGACTTTTGACGGACTTCCGACGGACTTTTGAACGAACGGACTTGCCTACACACGATCACACCAAAGTCCGATGGATTCGTACGTGATGACGTACGACCGGACTAAAATAAGGAAGTTGATAGCCAGTAGCCAATAGCTGCCCTAGCGTGGGTTTTCGTCCGTCGCACTAGCATACACACGAGCGGATTTTTCAACCGGACTCAAGTCCGTCGGAAAGATTTGAAGCGTGTTTCAAATCTAAAGTCCGTCAGATTTTCGACTGGAAAAGTCCACTGAAGGTCCGATGAAGCCCACACACGATCGGATTGTCCGCCGGACTCGGTCCGCCGGACTCGGTCCGTCGGACCAGTCCGGTCGAAGAGTCCACTCAAATGTACGTGGCATAAATCTCGCAACTGGATAGACAAATGATCCTTTGGTAAAATGGTTCCCATATATGTTCTATGTCTATAGCTGCTTTCCTGCAGTCCAGCTGTAAGCTGGCATTTTAGTGCATGTCAACTTTCTTTCGCCACTTTTTTCTCAATTTATGCATACCACCTGAAATTTAATAAAAAAGTCTGGGATTGGGAGTGCCGTTTAAAGAATATGTAAGCCCAACACTTCATATTCCTGATTTGTGCCTGCTGTACCATTTACTTGTATGGAAAACTATCCTGCTCTCTTTGTATCTCTTCCTTTGTGTAAAATCCCTGGTGTTACTGCCAGTCCCTCTGCTTTCCTATTAATAACTGACCTCACTAAGCAGGAAAACACAACGTGGTCAGTTCTCTAGATATGTTGGGAACTCACCCTGCTCACCTCCAATGATCAGGCTTGTGCTTACCCCCCCATCCGGACAGCCATTCACTGGGAAGACAAGTGTGCTGCTGTTTCTCCTCCCCCCAGCTCTTATGCAGCTGAGATCAAAGATTATGTGATTACAAAAAAAGGAAAAAAAATTATTTTTATATGTATACACAAATGTTTTGCCTTTAAGTTCTATTTCTAGAGTTTCTCTTTAAGCCCTGCACAGAAAGCAGTGAGTCCGTAGAAGGAGCCGGGCTCTACTTCTCATTGCTGCTCAAGATATTAAGGTATAGACTTTTCAATTTAGCTCTGCAAATTACCAGTCAGTGATTTCACTGATTTAATATTATTTGTTAGGGCAATTTCCCAGACTCCTCTGTTCTAAGTGTACCCTGAGGACTCTACTTAATAGTTATGGGGTGATTTCTCACCTTTCATTATACCTAATGTGAACAAACTCCTTCCTTAGAATTCAGCCCTCTAAGTATGTCTCCCTGGAACAAATGATTCAGACACACTTGACCTGAAGAGCTTACACTTACTCATCAATTAATGTTCTTCTGTTCCAGATGAGTCTTCTGTATCAAAAATAGCATCTAATTATCAAGCACAGAGAGACCTTTGTAGCCTACACCATTACCTGATGATTGCCCGTTGCCATAGGATATATTTACCCTTTGATTAACTCCGTCATGACTAAAGGCTATATGTGCCGTTATGAGTAGAGTTGTAACTCCTGTTATTGCTATGTGTCGGGAGCCTGCCTTCTAAAGGTTGAACCCCTGCATCCAACTCCGGGCTGGTAGATTTCCCTTTCATCTGTCTGGGAGTGCCGAATATGATTGGGGGGGATTCCCCATAACTGCTTGATTGACTCAATACATATCGGTATATGAGTCCACATCATCTGGTAAGCATGCTGACCTCACATTATGGTGGTGGATCACACAGTGATGGTGAAGTTTGATTATATTTTGTTTCTTCATGGGTGACTTTATTCAGCTTATAGGATGTATTTCCTACTATGGACTATTATATACTAAGATGCTTTTGATTTACTCATGAATTTTTGGATCATACCACATCATTTGCATATCCGGGATTTTCGAGATTTTTTTCACATATACTTTGTTTTGGACTTATTTTTTCATGATTTGTTGAAATTTCCGTTATTATATCACTGGCTTACTGTCTTAAGAACTCAAAAAGCACTCTGAGATAATTCACCTCTCTAGGTTAGCCTGTGTGTCCTTACACACATAGGCATTTACAGGCGTTCAGAGGCAGAAAAAAACCTAGAGCCAGCACGCGCAGTAAACGTCTGATGTGCATAAATCTGTCTAAATTAATGTAAACGCACCTGCTAGGTGCATTTAGTGCTGGAGCGTTCATTCATTCCAAAGGCCAGAATAAATAAAAGTGTTACGAAAAGCATTTTTTTAAAATTAAAATAATAAACATGTTATACTCACCTGCTCTGTGCAACGGTATTGCACAGAGCCTACCTGAACCTCCTCTTCTGGGGTCCCTCACCAGCAATCTTGGCTCCACCTTTCACTCCCCCATTGAAAGCATAGTTGCCAACATTGCAAAAAAAAAATGTGTGACACTTTTTGGCTGTAGGCAGAGCCGCATAATAATTAGGGGGCGGGCATACGTTTGTAGGTGTGGCTTAGGAATAAAAAATAAAACTGCGGAGCGCTTCACGGCGAAAAATGGGCGTGGTTTACGCGAAATAGTGGGCGTGGCTTAAAGGGGTGTGGTTAGAGTCTGAGATGAATAAGGGATGGAGAGGGAAAGGGGGAGAGAGGAATGAAGGGACAGCAGCCCCAGATCCTACACAACAATAGAAATATGTGTATTCTAGAAAGTTTAACAATCAGTAGTATAGATCCTTCTCCCTCAGTACAGACCCCACACTAAGTACAGACCCCCTCCATCAGTTTAGACCCCCTCAGTATAGACCCCCCCCTCATCAGTATAGACCCACTCAGTACAGACCCCTCTCCCTCAATACAGACCCCCCTCAGTGCGGTCCGCCCATCTATCAGTATAGACCCCCTCAGTGCAGACCCTCCTCCATCAGTGCAGACCCCCTCAGTGCGGTCCCCCCATCTATCAGTATAGACCCCTTCAGTGCAGACCCCCCTCCATCAGTGCAGACCCCCTCAGTGCGGTCCCCCCATCTATCAGTATAGACCCCCTCAGTGCAGACGCCCCTCCATCAGTGCAGATCCCCCTCCATCAGTGCAGACCCCCTCAGTGCAGATCCCCCTCCATCAGTGCAGACCCCCCTCAGTGCAGATCCCCTCAGTGCAGACCCCCTCAGTTCAGACCCACCTTCATCAGTGCAGACCCCCCTTCATCAGTGCAGACCCCCTCAGTTCAGACCCCCCTTCATCAGTGCAGGCCCCTTCAGTTCAGACCCCCTCTTCATCAGTGCAGACCCCCCTCTATCAGTGCCAGTGTAGACCCTCCCCTCCCATAACGCCCCCCAGCACATGTCTATTAGAGCAGAATGGAGCACTATGTGATCATGGAGTGGGACTGACTGGCAGCACTACGGCCCCTGGGAGGAACTTGTATATTTTCTTTTGTTGCCGTGCTGCAGATACTCGCTCTGCCTGTCCACCTCCATGGCGGCATTTCCTCTCTCTTGACGGGCTGTTTGGGAGCCGTCATTGTGTTTGTGGCTGTGTGCTGTGTCTGGCCGCCGGCGCCGTGTGTTCAGTGGAGAGGGGAGGGGCCGATCCGTGCAGCTAAAGAAGCCGATTCATTGGCTGCACGGATCGAGCCCCCTTTCTCTCTCCATTGAACACTAGGGGGAAGATCTAGCGGCGGCGCCGGCGGCCATTTTGCTGGAGCCAGCTGCTCAGAAAATAAAATAAAAAGCAAACATTCCCGATTTTCCCGAAAATCCCGATTCGGGGCAGACTCCGATCGGGACGAGGGTCCCAAAATCGGGATTGTCCCGGGAAAATCATGACAGTTGGCAACTATGTGAAAGCCGCTTGCTATGGGGACACATGTGCGTTCTTGCTCCCAAGCTGTGTGTGTCTATGGAGCCGTGATCTCTTTACAGGCACAGTGCAGCTTGGCCCCTCCCCTGCGTCTTCCTGGCAGCATTTGATTGACAGTAGCAGGGACCAATGGTTCCTGCTGCTGCTCCTGCTGCTGCTCAAGTCTTTGTGTGAAGAAATGAAAAGGGAAAGAGGAGAGAATAGATGGAGCCGCGCACAGCACTGGATCGATTGAGAAGACAGCGAGCCATAAAATGTTTTTTTTTTTTACCCTGAAGCAGAGATTGTATTAAGGTTAAAAATGTTTTACCTTTAGAATCACTTTAATATTCTGGCCAGTAGAAGGAATGAAGGCATGCCCAAGTGCTTCACGCACCTAAACATGTCTAAAGGCATTTGCAAAAAGCTGCAAGTCTGTTGATTAAAATGACTGATTTTTTTTCTTAAATCAAGTGATTTTATTTTAATTTTTCCATTATACAACAAAACTCAAAACACACAAAGCATTTCCATCAATCAACCCCACTACAACTAACAACCGAAAAAAAAAATTTGCACCTACCAGATTATACTTTGCTTAACCTCCCTGGCGGTTTTCCCGAGTGTGGTTCGGGGTTAAATTTCAGCACCATTAGCGGTAACCCTGAGCCACACTCAGGATTACATCTCCGGATCCTGGTGCAGGTTACTTACCTTGTCACCAGGATCCTGCGATGTCCCCCTGCTGTGTCTGCGGGCTCTGTCCTCCGCCCAATGCCTCTGTGTGTCGGGCTCCGTTCCCTGCGAGCGTCGCGACGCACGGGGGCGGAGCCCGGCAGCACATTCAAAAAAGTGAAAATCATAACACATACCGTACACTGTAATCTTACAGATCACATTACTGTATGAAATTATTTCACATCCCTTTTGTCTCTAGTGCTTTGTCCAGTGCCCTGCATGCAGTTTTCTATTATATACACTGTTCTTTCTGCCTGAAAACTGGTGATTGTCCATAGCAACCAAAAAGTGTCCCTTTACGTCAAAAGTGGTTTTAGACCAGCTAGAAAACAGCGATAGTAAATTAGCACACCTGCAGAAATGAGCGATAGTGAATCGTGGGGAAATTAATTTTATTATATTATTATTTTTTTATAATTATTTATTATTATTTATTATATTATAATTTTATGATTTTGTGTTTCAAACTTCATCATACCCAGGATTTCTACTAGACTCTTGGTGGACAGATTTAAGTGTGTTATTATCTAAGAATTACAGGCCTACAATATAAAACGCCAAATTTCTATGCAAAATAATTGTACCGCTTTGAGAAGCAAAAATCTGACATAATCATACCGCCAGGGAGGCTACGACCCTTTATTATATCAAATTTAATACTTACCTTCTTCCCACATGAGATTTGGGGCTAACCAGTATTTTCAATTGAATTATTACACCTTAATGCAGGGATCCTCAAACTACGGCCCTCCAGCTGTTGCAGAACTACACATCCCATGAGGCATTGTAAAACTCTGACATGCACAGACATGACTAGGCATGATGGGAATTGTAGTTCCTGAACACCTGGAGGGCCGCAGTTTGAAGACCCCTGCCTTAATGTCTAATATACATCTGCAGTTATCCCCCTCCAAAGATCTCATTATTAGCTTTCCTCCACATCATTAGTATGCTCAACTGACTGTTCAGACAGGTTGGAGACTAGCCACCAAGACCAGATTTTCACATATTTTTTAGGGTTCCTCCTATGTTTATATGTCAGTTCCTCCCGTCTTAGATTAATTGCTTCGACCCATTGATCTATTGTTGGCAGATGATTTAATATCGATTTTTGTAATATAAGTTTACGAGTTATATACATAGATCTCAACCGCGTCACCTGCATTTCAGTTGGGATAGTGCCTTCCGATACAATCCCTAGCAATGCCATTTATGGAATCAGGGTGAACCTGTGTAAAACATACGGTATTTAAAGTATCAAAGACACACTCCCAGTAGGGATGCAATTTAGGACATTGCCATAGCATATGTATAAGTGTACCTGTATCAGTAGTACACCTTGGGCAATTTGATGTAGTTGCTTTTCCCCAGGTATGTAGCTTTAACCCCTTACGGACCACCTGCCACAGTTTTACGTCGCTACTTTGATGAGGAGTACCGTTGTTATGGCAGCAGCTATCCTCTTCTTCAGTGGGCAGTCCGCTTTCAGATAAAAGTGGTCTCTGTGACGGATTCGCCGCCAAATCACTTTTATTGGTAGCGGCAGAAGGCCCCCCCCTCCCGCCGTGCTCTGGTGCCCTCAGCCGCTTACCGAAGCTGTCGTTAGCGGCGGAGGCGATCGGATACTTCTCCTGGCTTGGTATGGAAGTGAGGGAGGGGAAGATGACCCCCATTCGTCCCCATATCATTGCAGGGCGGAAGTGACGTCAAAACGTCACTTCCGCCCATAGCTCTTAAAGGGCCATTTTTTTTTCAATTTTTTTTTTTATTGCATTTTAGTATAAATATGAGATCTGAGGTCTTTTTGACCCCAGATCTCATATTTAAGAGGTCCTGTTATGCTTTTTTTCTATTACAAAGGGATGTTTACATTCCTTGTAATAGGAAAAAAAGTAACACATTTTTTTTTTTAAAGAACAGTGTAAAAATAAAAAATGTAACTCAAAACATACAACCTTTACATTTTTTAAATGTCACCTACGGAGATTTTTAAGGGTAAAACTTTGTCGCCATTCCACGAGCGGGTGCAATTTTGAAGCGTGACATGTTGGGTATCAATTTACTCGGTGTAACCTTATCTTTCACAATATAAAAAAAAAAATTGGGCTAACTTTACTGCTGTCTTATTTTTTAATTTAAAAAAGTGTATTTTTTCCAAAAACAGTGCGCTTGTAAGACCGCTTGTAACAGTGCGCAAATACGGTGTGACAGAAAGTATCGCAATGACCGCCATTTTTTCTATAGGGTGTTAGAAAAAAAATATACGGTATATCATGTTTGGGGGTTTTAAATAATTTTCTAGCAAAAAAATAAAATGTTTTTAACTTGGAAACACCAAATCTCAGAAAGGGGCTCGGTCCTTAAGTGGTTAACCAAATACGGACCGCCCGCCGTCGTTATACGTTGGTACTTTGAAGAGGGATATAGTTGTTATGGCAGCAGCTAACAGGGCATCCCCCTGTCAGAACACAACAGCTCAGTGTGAAAGTAGCCTAAGTTAAGATTAGGTCAGGTTCGCAAGAGCACAGAGTTGCAGGGCAGACAATTTTTCACGGGTTTGCACGCTGCAGATGAGGTTTCTACACAAAACAGCCATGGGGCAAAATTAATTACAGATAAGTGATGAGACTGCATCTAGAGGGGGAAAAAATATTGTTTAAGTACATTTCAGCTTTAGGAATATGGAAATAAATCAATGTCTATAGACTGACTGACCAGATTAGCTTTAAAGTGGGGCTTTAGTCAAACTTTTTTAATAAAGCTTTAAAAATTGTTAGTACCTCTGCCGAGTGTTTATTGTCGCCTGGGTACGCATTGGTGAGAAAATCTGCAAAGAGCTTTGAAGACCAATAAGTTTATGAAAGTTGGAGATGTTGCTGCCATTGCTTATCTCAGAAAAGAACAAAAGAAACTGGAAAGGTATTTCCACCCTGTTTGCTCGAGGCTCTCCCTTAGATCTGTTGGCCGCCACGTGTCTGCATGCCATTGTAAAGCAACAATGGCAGGCATCAGATTGATCAAAAAGGAAAGGTGCACCTGAGTACAGCAATATAAAAAGCAATGCAAAACTTTTTCAACATCTAGAATTTTTGTTACATGCATTTTCAATTACATGTGAAGCCACACTGCACTGTCAAGGCAGCTTCAACCGTAGATATGAAAGTGCCTCCAGACAGCCTGAAGGGGTAATTGTCTATGGACTGTTTAAACAGCCATGTATACACAGTTTGTATACACTATGTTGTCAAAAGTATTGGTAGACCTGCTTTTACACGCACATGAACTTTACTGGCATCCCAGTCTTAGTCCGTAGGGTTCAATATTGAGTTGGCCCACCCTTTGAGTTGGCCCACCCTTTGCAGCTATAACAGCTTCAACTCTTCTGGGAAGGCCGTCCACAAGGTTTAGGACTGTGTCTATGGGAATGTTTGACCATTCTTCCAGAAGCGCATTTGTGAGGTCAGGCACTGAAGTGGACGAGAAGTCTTCGCTCTAATTCATCCCAAAGGTGTTCTAGTTGATGTCAGGACTCTGTGCACTGGTCCAAATCATTTGGTGTAGGGGGGATTATGGTGTGGGGTTGTGTTTCAGGGGTTTAGCTCAGTTTTTTTAGTTCAGTTTGGGGATGGCCCCTTCCATTTCCAACATGACTATTCCTCCCACTGATACCATTTATGGGACACTATTCCTCCCACTGATACCACTTATGGGACACTATTCCTCCCACTGATACCAGTGATGGGGTATTATTCTTCCTCCTACTGCGCTTCAAATGCGCTTCTGGAAGAACAATCAAACATTCCCATAGACACTCCTAAACCTTGTGGACAGCCTTCCCAGAAGAGTTGAAGCCGTTATAGCTGCAAAAGGTGGGCCAAATCAATATTGAACCCTACAGACGAAAACTGGAATGCCATTAAAGTTCATGTGTGTAAAGGCAGGTGTCCCAACACTTTTGACAATATAGTGTGTATATATATATATATATATATATTCTCAAATTCTTAGTTTTGTTGCAAGAAAAGCTTTTGGGCCCATTCAGGCTACTATGTGTTACATTGCATTATAATGTATTAGGACACACTGCATTAAGACAGGCCATTCATTTTGAAGATTAAATGGCACTGCAATGCATTGCTGATTGTGTTTTCAAGCACAGCATGGTAAAATACGCATTATATCGGGATGCAGTGTGAATGGGCCCTAAAACAAAATTGTGTCACATCCAATGGCCTTTGTCTGGCTGATTCTGGAGCACAATCCCCTGTGTGTACATTTTGAGTAATTATCTCCAATGTCCATAACTGTCGACTTCTTTCGGACTGAGGTCTGAAATTTTAATTGTGGATTCCACAGCCCCTGATACAACAGCATGAATGTAGAAATTTTTAGCAATTTCTGAATTGTTTCAAAATAGTTATTTTAAGCTGATGTGTCTTAAGTGCCGGTTCACACAGGGGTGGCTTCAAAGTCGCCCGACTCTCCTCCGACTCTGAAGCCACCCCGTACAGTGCAACTTCAGCGCGGCTTGCAAAATGACTTCTATATAGAAGTCAATGCAAGCCGCTCCGAAGTCGCCCCAAAGTTGTACAGGAACCTTTTCCTAAGTCGGAGCGACTTGAGTCGCTCCTATTAGAACGGTTCCATTGCAATGCATGCAAGTCGCCTGACAGGTCGCCCCTGTGTGAACCGGCACTTAAGGGACTGTAAATACTTAAACCTGTCATTATTACTGTTTAAATGTTACCATTAAAAATAAAATATTATTTCAGCTCTTTGTTCTGGGTGACCTCTTCTAAGTGCTTTGCTGGCCACAGCTTCATCGCTGCAGTAAGCAACTGTATAAATATACTCCCAGACAGAGCACACTGGTTTATACAAAGCGCCTGATGCATCGCCTTAGGTGCACAGGAAGAATTCAGTTCAACATCTGTTACGTTCTCCTTCAATTCCGTACTGCACAGTGTAGATTTTGCTTCCTGCAAGGCACAAATGCAAGATGCCTCACTTGAGAGCAAGAGGAAGGCTGGAAGTAGGATAAAGTGTGACTGGAATTGGAACAATGCTGAGATAATTAAATTATATATTATACATTGATCAGCCATAGCATTATGACCACTGACAGGTAAAGTAAATAATATATTAGGAAGCAAGTGAACATGTTGACCCTGAAGCTGATGTGCTGAAAGCAGAAAAATTGACAAGTGTAAGGATCTGAGTAACTTTGAGAAGGGCCAAATTGTAACATCTGGGCGACTGGGTCAGAGCAACTCCAAGACTGCAACTCTTGTGGGATGTTCCTGGTTTGCAGTTTTGAGGACCAACCAAAAGTGGTCCTAGGAAGGAAAATCGGAGAAGTGACGTCAGGGTCATGGGTGGTCAGGGCTCATTGATGCATGTGTAGAGCGAAGGCTGGCCTGTGTAGTCTAATCCCATAGAAGAGGCTCAAATTGATGAAAAGTTAATGCTGATTGTGATAGAAAGGTGTCAGAACACATACTGCCTCGCAGTTTGTTGTGTATGGGGCTGTGTAGCCGCAGACTGGTCAGGGCGCCCATGCTAACCCGTGTCCACAGCCAAAAGCGCCTACATTGGGTACGTTGAGTATCAGAACTGGACCACGGAGCAATGGAAAAAGGTTTCTTTAAGATGTTGGCTTGACCTCCAAATTCTCCAGATCTCAATCCAATCGAGCATCTGTAAGAAGTGCTGGAAAAAAAAGTCCAATCCATGGAGTCCCCACCTCACAACTTACAAGTTTTGAAGGATCTGCTACTGAAGGCTTGGTGCTGGATACCACAGCATACCTTCAGAGGTCTAGTGGAGTCCAAGCCTCGACAGGTCAGGGTTTCAGGTGGCAGAAGTGGGACCTACTTAATCAGGGCCGATCCTAGGGTCACCGGCGCCTGGGTGCAGAAATATTTCTGGCGCCCCCACATGGGCGTGGTCATCTTACCAACTCCTCCCCTTTACAAATGTTTCTATGGCAACGACTCAAACACAGAGATGCTCCCCTAAGAAGTCTTTGTTACCCTGGGATCCTCCTGTGATCTTTTAATAAAGAAAATACAGGAAGAGGGTACACTAATGAGACCTGGAGGGGAGTCTCTCTGATGCACACAGAGAGGGCTTCTGTTAGAGAGTCTGTTAGAAAGAGCCCCCAGACATAATACAGAAGATGGTCAGAGACTGCAGACATGGTACAGGAGATGATCAGAGACTGCAGACATAATACTGGAGATGATCAGAGACTGCAGACATAATACAGGAGTTGATCAAAGACTGCAGACATACTACAGATGATCAGAGACTGCAGACAGGATATAAGAGATGATCAGAGACTGCAGACATACTACAGGAGATGATCAGAGACTGCAGACATAATACAAGAGATGATCAGAGACTGCAGACATAGTACAGGAGATGATCAGAGACTGCAGACATAGTACAGGAGATGATCAGAGACTGCAGACATAGTACAGGAGATGATCAGAGACTGCAGACATAGTACAAGAGATGATCAGAGACTGCAGACATAGTACAGGAGATGATCAGAGACTGCAGACATAGTACAAGAGATGATCAGAGACTGCAGACAGACATACTACAGGAGATGTTCAGAGACTGCAGACATACTACAGGAGATGATCAGAGACTGCAGACATAGTACAGGAGATGATCAGAGACTGCAGTCATACTACAGGAGATGATCAGAGACTGCAGACATACTACAGGAGATGATCAGAGACTGCAGACATACTACAGGAGATGATCAGAGACTGCAGGCATAGTACAGGAAATGATCAGAGACTGCAGACATAGTACAGGAGATGATCAGAGACTGCAGACATAGTACAGGAGATGATCAGAGACTGCAGACATAATACAGGAGATGATCAGAGACTGCAGACAGGATATAGGAGATGATCAAAGACTGCAGACATAGTACAGGAGATGATCAGAGACTGCAGACATAGTACAGGAGATGATCAGAGACTGCAGACATAATACAGGAGATGATCAGAGACTGCAGACATAATACAGGAGATGATCAGAGACTGCAGACAGGATATAAGAGATGATCAAAGACTGCAGACATAGTACAGGAGATGATCAGAGACTGCAGACATACTACAGGAGATGATCAGAGACTGCAGACATAGTACAGGAGATGATCAGAGACTGCAGTCATACTACAGGAGATGATCAGAGACTGCAGTCATACTACAGGAGATGATCAGAGACTGCAGTCATACTACAGGAGATGATCAGAGACTGCAGACATAATACAGGAGTTGATCAGAGACTGCAGACATAATACAGGAGATGATCAGAGACTGCAGACATAGTACAGGAGATGATCAGAGACTGCAGACATAATACAGGAGATGATCAGAGACTGCAGACATAATACAGGAGATGATCAGAGACTGCAGACAGGATATAAGAGATGATCAAAGACTGCAGACATAGTACAGGAGATGATCAGAGACTGCAGACATACTACAGGAGATGATCAGAGACTGCAGACATAGTACAGGAGATGATCAGAGACTGCAGTCATACTACAGGAGATGATCAGAGACTGCAGTCATACTACAGGAGATGATCAGAGACTGCAGTCATACTACAGGAGATGATCAGAGACTGCAGACATAATACAGGAGTTGATCAGAGACTGCAGACATAGTACAGGAGATGATCAGAGACTGCAGACATACTACAGGAGATGATCAGAGACTGCAGACATAATACAGGAGATGATTAGAGACTGCAGACATAATAAAGGAGATGATCAGAGACTGCATTTCCTATGAACGTTAGTAGATAATGGCCGATCGGCCCTCTCACCTGACCCAGCGATACAGCGGTGGTTCCTCTGATCAGGAGTCAGCTCACTCTGAATTGCCCGTGGCGACTCCGCTGTGTAGAGCCCAGATCTATATTCCGGCAATGACTCCATTCCTTTCTCTGCCAGGGATGGCGCTAGGCTGTGTGGCTTTCCCTCTGGTGGCGCAGGTCAGCGGGGTTCTCTCAGCACTGTCCGCTCCCTCTGGAGTCCTGGGTGTATTTCCCTGAAAGCTTTCCCAGGCTCCTGTATCTCTCTCTCTCTCTCCCATTTAGCTGAGCATGCTGTGTGAGCTGCAGTTTCTGTGTTACAGTGGGGCTGCCAGTCCTCGGGACTACATGTCCCACAATCCTCTTCTCTGCTCCTTTTTCTATTCTGTTTCTTCCCTGGGTATATGAAGGCAGGGGAAGATACATAGTGGGCAGCTGTGCTGGCAAGCGCTGCTCACTAGTACAGCAGCGTGCGCAAGAGGGAGGGGGGAGAGGGGAAAGAAGAGCCCGCAGCTGCATTGGCATCACTATGGTTGGGGTCACCCCCCTTCCACCAACTATGATCGCCCCTCAGTACAGACCCCCTCCACTAAGTATAGACCCCCTCCACTAAGTATAGACCCCCTCCATCAGTGCAGAACCTGCACTAAGTATAAACCCCTCCCTAAGTACAGACCTTACACAGTGCAGACCCCCCCAGGAAAACCCCCCTCCATTAGTATAGACCCCCCCAGGACAGACCCCCCCCTCCATTAGTACAGACCCCCCCAGGACAGACCCCCCCTCCATTAATACAGACCCCCAGGACAGACCCCCCTCCATTAGTACAGACTCCCCAGGACAGAGCCCCCCTCCATTACTACAGACCCCCCAGGACAGAGTCCCCCTCCATTACTACAGACCCCCCAGGACAGAGCCCCCCTCCATTACTACAGACCCCCCAGGATAGAGCCCCCCTCCATTACTACAGACCCCCCAGGACAGACCCCCCCTCCATTACTACAGACCCCCCCAGGACAGACCCCCCTCCATTACTACAGACCCCCCCAGGACAGACCCCCCTCCATTACTACAGACCCCCCCAGGACAGAGCCCCCTCCATTACTACAGAACCCGCAGGACAGAGCCCCCCTCCATTACTAAAGACCCCCCAGGACAGACCCCCCTCCATTACTACAGACCCCCCAGGACAGAGCCCCCCTCCATTACTACAGACCCCCCAGGGCAGGACCCCCCCTCCATTGGTACAGACCCCCCCAGGACAGAGCACCCCCTCCATTACTACAGACCCCCCAGGACAGAGTCCCCCTCCATTACTACAGACCCCCCAGGACAGAGCCCCCCTCCATTACTACAGACCCCCTCCATTACTACATAGCACCCAGGGCATGAGCCCCCTCCATTAGTACAGACCCCCCAGGACAGAGCCCCCCACCATTACTACAGACCCCCCAGGGCAGGACCCCCCTCCATTACTACAGACCCCCACTCCATTACTACAGACCACCCAGGACAGAGCCCCCCTCCATTACTACAGACCCCCCAGGACAGAGCCCCCCTCCATTACTACAGACCCCCCAGGACAGAGCCCCCCTCCATTACTACAGACCCCCCAGGACAGAGCCCCCCTCCATTACTACAGACCCCCCAGGACAGAGCCCCCCTCCATTACTACAGACCCCCCAGGGCAGGACCCCCCTCCATTAGTACAGACCCCCCCCAGGACAGAGCCCCCCCCCCTCCATTACTACAGACCCCCCAGGACAGAGCCCCCCTCTATTAGTAATGACCCCCAAGGGCAGGACCCCTCCTCCATTACTACAGACCCCCCCCCTCCATTAGGGTACAGTACATAATGATAAAAACACCCGGGCGGCAGCTGGAGAGGAGAGTGTGCAGCCGCGCCGCCCGGGTGAAGAACAGAAGAGTACACAGCAGGAGTGAGAGACACAGAGAGGAGGAGAATGTGTCAGCACGGACCGCTCCGCTCCCCCTCCCCCCGCGACATCATTCACTGCATGGCTGGTCTCTCTCCACACAGAGACCAGCCGCTCTGCCTCCCTTCTCATCTTTGGCTGGCTGAAGGAGGGAGGGGCTTGAGCACTGAATACAGCGGCGCCTTTCTTCTTAGAACACCAGCGGAAAGGCGCCGCAGGACACAAACAAGAGGAGGAAGAGGGAAGGGAGCACTCTGGCGCTACAGCGCCCCCACCTCTCTGGCGCTGGGGTGCACTGCACCCCGTGCACCCCGCCTCGGACCGCCCCTGTACTTAATATTATATATATATCTATAATATAATATGATATAATATATATATAATTTAAAGTCATGTTATGGTGGGTGGCCATAATGTTTTGGCTGATCAGTGTATGTATGTGATATATTAGTCTGCTCCTATCGATCCTTCTCTTCTCTTTCCATTAGCCTTTTCTATCTCTTCACCAGGGGCGGTCCGAGGCGGGGTGCACGGGGTGCAGTGCACCCCAGCGCCAGAGAGGTGGGGGCGCTGTAGCGCCAGAGTGCTCCCTTCCCTCTTCCTCCTCTTGTTTGTGTCCTGCGGCGCCTTTCCGCTGGTGTTCTAAGAAGAAAGGCGCCGCTGTATTCAGTGCTCAAGCCCCTCCCTCCTTCAGCCAGCCAAAGATGAGAAGGGAGGCAGAGCGGCTGGTCTCTGTGTGGAGAGAGACCAGCCATGCAGTGAATGATGTCGCGGGGGGAGGGGGAGCGGAGCGGTCCGTGCTGACACATTCTCCTCCTCTCTGTGTCTCTCACTCCTGCTGTGTACTCTTCTGTTCTTCACCCGGGCGGTGCGGCTGCACACTCTCCTCTCCAGCTGCCGCCCGGGTGTTTTTATCATTATGTACTGTACCCTAATGGAGGGGGGGGGTCTGTAGTAATGGAGGAGGGGTCCTGCCCTTGGGGGTCATTACTAATAGAGGGGGGCTCTGTCCTGGGGGGTCTGTAGTAATGGAGGGGGGGGGGCTCTGTCCTGGGGGGGGGTCTGTACTAATGGAGGGGGGTCCTGCCCTGGGGGGTCTGTAGTAATGGAGGGGGGCTCTGTCCTGGGGGGTCTGTAGTAATGGAGGGGGGCTCTGTCCTGGGGGGTCTGTAGTAATGGAGGGGGGCTCTGTCCTGGGGGGTCTGTAGTAATGGAGGGGGGCTCTGTCCTGGGTGGTCTGTAGTAATGGAGTGGGGGTCTGTAGTAATGGAGGGGGGTCCTGCCCTGGGGGGTCTGTAGTAATGGTGGGGGGCTCTGTCCTGGGGGGTCTGTACTAATGGAGGGGGCTCATGCCCTGGGTGCTATGTAGTAATGGAGGGGGTCTGTAGTAATGGAGGGGGGCTCTGTCCTGGGGGGTCTGTAGTAATGGAGGGGGCTCTGTCCTGGAAGGTCTGTAGTAATGGAGGGGGGCTCTGTCCTGGGGGTCTGTACTAATGGAGGGGGGTCCTGCCCTGGGGGGTCTGTACTAATGGAGGGGGGTCCTGCCCTGGGGGGTCTGTAGTAATGGAGGGGGGCTCTGTCCTGGGGGGTCTGTAGTAATGGAGGGGGGCTCTGTCCTGGGGGGTCTGTAGTAATGGAGGGGGGTCTGTAGTAATGGAGGGGGGCTCTGTCCTGGGGGGTCTGTAGTAATGGAGGGGGACTCTGTCCTGGGGGGTCTGTAGTAATGGAGGGGGTGCTCTGTCCTGGGGGGGTCTGTACCAATGGAGGGGGGGTCCTGCCCTGGGGGGTCTGTAGTAATGGAGGGGGGCTCTGTCCTGGGGGGTCTGTAGTAATGGAGGGGGGTCTGTCCTGGGGGGTCTTTAGTAATGGAGGGGGGCTCTGTCCTGCGGGTTCTGTAGTAATGGAGGGGGCTCTGTCCTGGGGGGGTCTGTAGTAATGGAGGGGGGTCTGTCCTGGGGGGGTCTGTAGTAATGGAGGGGGGTCTGTCCTGGGGGGGTCTGTAGTAATGGAGGGGGGGTCTGTCCTGGGGGGTCTGTAGTAATGGAGGGGGGCTCTATCCTGGGGGGTCTGTAGTAATGGAGGGGGGCTCTGTCCTGGGGGGTCTGTAGTAATGGAGGGGGACTCTGTCCTGGGGGGTCTGTAGTAATGGAGGGGGGCTCTGTCCTGGGGAGTCTGTACTAATGGAGGGGGGTCTGTCCTGGGGGTCTGTATTAATGGAGGGGGGGTCTGTCCTGGGGGGGTCTGTACTAATGGAGGGGGGGTCTGTCCTGGGGGGGTCTGTACTAATGGAGGGGGGTTTTCCTGGGGGGGTCTGCACTGTGTAAGGTCTGTACTTAGGGAGGGGTTTATACTTAGTGCAGGTTCTGCACTGATGGAGGGGGTCTATACTTAGTGGAGGGGGTCTATACTTAGTGGAGGGGGTCTGTACTGAGGGGCGATCATAGTTGGTGGAAGGGGGGTGACCCCAACCATAGTGATGCCAATGCAGCTGCGGGCTCTTCTTTCCCCTCTCCCCCCTCCCTCTCCCTCTTGCGCACGCTGCTGTACTAGTGAGCAGCGCTTGCCAGCACAGCTGCCCACTATGTATCTTCCCCTGCCTTCATATACCCAGGGAAGAAACAGAATAGAAAAAGGAGCAGAGAAGAGGATTGTGGGACATGTAGTCCCGAGGACTGGCAGCCCCACTGTAACACAGAAACTGCAGCTCACACAGCATGCTCAGCTAAATGGGAGAGAGAGAGAGAGATACAGGAGCCTGGGAAAGCTTTCAGGGAAATACACCCAGGACTCCAGAGGGAGCGGACAGTGCTGAGAGAACCCCGCTGACCTGCGCCACCAGAGGGAAAGCCACACAGCCTAGCGCCATCCCTGGCAGAGAAAGGAATGGAGTCATTGCCGGAATATAGATCTGGGCTCTACACAGCGGAGTCGCCACGGGCAATTCAGAGTGAGCTGACTCCTGATCAGAGGAACCACCGCTGTATCGCTGGGTCAGGTGAGAGGGCCGATCGGCCATTATCTACTAACGTTCATAGGAAATGCAGTCTCTGATCATCTCCTTTATTATGTCTGCAGTCTCTAATCATCTCCTGTATTATGTCTGCAGTCTCTGATCATCTCCTGTAGTATGTCTGCAGTCTCTGATCATCTCCTGTACTATGTCTGCAGTCTCTGATCAACTCCTGTATTATGTCTGCAGTCTCTGATCATCTCCTGTAGTATGACTGCAGTCTCTGATCATCTCCTGTAGTATGACTGCAGTCTCTGATCATCTCCTGTAGTATGACTGCAGTCTCTGATCATCTCCTGTACTATGTCTGCAGTCTCTGATCATCTCCTGTAGTATGTCTGCAGTCTCTGATCATCTCCTGTACTATGTCTGCAGTCTTTGATCATCTCTTATATCCTGTCTGCAGTCTCTGATCATCTCCTGTATTATGTCTGCAGTCTCTGATCATCTCCTGTATTATGTCTGCAGTCTCTGATCATCTCCTGTACTATGTCTGCAGTCTCTGATCATCTCCTGTATTATGTCTGCAGTCTCTGATCAACTCCTGTATTATGTCTGCAGTCTCTGATCATCTCCTGTAGTATGACTGCAGTCTCTGATCATCTCCTGTAGTATGACTGCAGTCTCTGATCATCTCCTGTAGTATGACTGCAGTCTCTGATCATCTCCTGTACTATGTCTGCAGTCTCTGATCATCTCCTGTAGTATGTCTGCAGTCTCTGATCATCTCCTGTACTATGTCTGCAGTCTTTGATCATCTCTTATATCCTGTCTGCAGTCTCTGATCATCTCCTGTATTATGTCTGCAGTCTCTGATCATCTCCTGTATTATGTCTGCAGTCTCTGATCATCTCCTGTACTATGTCTGCAGTCTCTGATCATCTCCTGTACTATGTCTGCAGTCTTTGATCATCTCTTATATCCTGTCTGCAGTCTCTGATCATCTCCTGTATTATGTCTGCAGTCTCTGATCATCTCCTGTACTATGTCTGCAGTCTCTGATCATCTCCTGTACTATGTCTGCAGTCTCTGATCATTTCCTGTACTATGCCTGCAGTCTCTGATCATCTCCTGTAGTATGTCTGCAGTCTCTGATCATCTCCTGTAGTATGTCTGCAGTCTCTGATCATCTCCTGTAGTATGACTGCAGTCTCTGATCATCTCCTGTACTATGTCTGCAGTCTCTGATCATCTCCTGTAGTATGTCTGCAGTCTCTGAACATCTCCTGTAGTATGTCTGTCTGCAGTCTCTGATCATCTCTTGTACTATGTCTGCAGTCTCTGATCATCTCCTGTACTATGTCTGCAGTCTCTGATCATCTCTTGTACTATGTCTGCAGTCTCTGATCATCTCCTGTACTATGTCTGCAGTCTCTGATCATCTCCTGTACTATGTCTGCAGTCTCTGATCATCTCCTGTACTATGTCTGCAGTCTCTGATCATCTCTTGTATTATGTCTGCAGTCTCTGATCATCTCTTATATCCTGTCTGCAGTCTCTGATCATCTGTAGTATGTCTGCAGTCTTTGATCAACTCCTGTATTATGTCTGCAGTCTCTGATCATCTCCAGTATTATGTCTGCAGTCTCTGATCATCTCCTGTACCATGTCTGCAGTCTCTGACCATCTTCTGTATTATGTCTGGGGGCTCTTTCTAACAGACTCTCTAACAGAAGCCCTCTCTGTGTGCATCAGAGAGACTCCCCTCCAGGTCTCATTAGTGTACCCTCTTCCTGTATTTTCTTTATTAAAAGATCACAGGAGGATCCCAGGGTAACAAAGACTTCTTAGGGGAGCATCTCTGTGTTTGAGTCGTTGCCATAGAAACATTTGTAAAGGGGAGGAGTTGGTAAGATGACCACGCCCATGTGGGGGCGCCAGAAATATTTCTGCACCCAGGCGCCGGTGACCCTAGGATCGGCCCTGCTCTTCACTATTCTCCTTCCTTCTATTTACTTCTGTCCTTTTTTCTGTCTCTCTATTTTCTCTCTCTCTCTCTCTTGTTGTCACATTCTCGATCTCTCTCTGAGGATAAACACAAAAACAATATTAGTGTAAGAGGGTAAGTGTAAGGTCAAATCTTCCTGCTGCTAAATTAAAGGGCAGCCGCTGTATTCCAGTAGGAACAATTGTGAAAGAGTGCATTGCACTTTCATTGGAAATCCTGGAATTAAAAAAAATCTGATCTTTCTGCAAGAACGACAGTGACATTTCCCAAGGGCTTGTCCACTGATGTTATGATGTTAACGCTTTTACCTCCTGTGCTTTTCCTGTCAACAATATTTTCAGCTTTAATATATATATATATATATATATATATATATATATATATATATATACTGTAAATATTATTCCTGCTATGCTAAGGGGATTTTGACTAGGGATGCTCAGGGAAATCATCTTATCACTTCAGATGACCATAAGCTGATAATCACAAGGCTTCCCAGTTAATTTGTATTTTGCACAGGGAGTCTGACACTGTTAGCTTGCTGCACAGAGTTTTCAGCGCACAGTGTAAAGCCCTAACCAAAGGTCCTCCTCACATTATCTCTCCCTATAACTCTAACACATACAATATCCCTCACACATACAATACCCTGCAACCCTAAGACTGCATAAACATTTGTGCATTGCAGTAACAAATGGTATAACAGATACTTTACTTCACGCCAATGCATAATAGGGCACGATACACTATGTTCTGTGCTGGGCTGACATTCATTTTTATCACAAATCCCCAACACACCACAATATATTGTGCATTTTAGTGTACCATAACACACAGATATGAACCATTTGTGCGTTGTGATGTGTAACAGAGGGCAATGATTGCAGAACTCTTTTCTCTCACACGATGGCAATGTCAGTTATGGCTTGTTTAAATAGTAATTGGTTTTATGCAGGAGCATTCAGGGAGATGTAGTTTTGAGGAGGATCTGAGGGACAACTGTCCCTGGGAAGCAACTACAATACCCACTGTTGGAGAGCGATGCTCCATCAGGGTGATGTTAACCCAGAATTCTCAACCTGGCAGGTTGAGGGGCTCCAAAGGGTTTCATTATTTGGGAGGAAACTGGCTTTTCAGTTTCCTCATTGTTTAGAAAAATCCACTTTGGGACCAGGAGCCTGGAGATTTCTTAGAGAACCCGGTAGGATTAAATCTCCAATCCAGCATTCAGATTTTTAGAACTGCCAACACACTAATCAGTCAGGTGTGTGCTGGTCTTTTTGTAGACACCTGACCATGGTTCTGGCCTCCACCCTCCCAGGTGTCCAGGCTTGCAAGGGAGAAGCCAGCGAGGGCATGTGTACACTGGGAAAGCCAGAGACCCAAGCCTGAGGGCAGAGCAGCGGGGGCTGCTAGCTATATGGACAGTGTTGGCAAGCAAATGGTCTGCGGGAGACAGACCAGGGCCTAAAGTGGAATGCCTGGTCAGCACTGCAGTATGCTGCATGTATAAACCTGGAGGCTGAAAGTGTATTTTATTTGGATGGAAATGCTGAAAACTCCTGTGAAGGAAATTCATTGATTTTCGTTTCTGGAAGTATATCGATCTTTTCTTCAATAAAAGTGGGCCAACAAGCCCTTAAATGATCATTTTTGGCATGGACTGTACTCGCTAGTGGGAGCTACATTAATAGCTATACAACCCCAAACTTCACACCCCGTACACCTGAGAGCACGAGGGGTCAAAAAAGGTAAGCCCTGGAAAGAGCGGGGCAGCTGGGAAAAGCATTGCCAACTGGAGAAGGAAGGGGCGAGAAGAGCTGCGCTAGGTGAGTGGGCCTTGAGCTAAATTTGCTGGATGCTGCTGTACCTAAGAGCCAGGTGGCTGGACCGGAGAGAGTCTGTTGCGCATTAGCGGTCCAGGTGCTACACCAAGATGCATGCTGTATCCAGGCTGTCGTCACTCAGATCTGCTGAGGAGGTCCCTTAACTCTTGTGTTGCTGTCCCTTGACTGTGCATTCAAAATTAAAGGGCTGCCTCACTGCAAGGTTTGTTTGGGTAAAAAAAAAAATTTTACTTTCACTATTTGATAATGGTAAGCAGGAGAAATAGAAGGGGTGAATCTTTCGAATGGGCACACAAAGAGCAATAAAAATCTGATTTTGGGTTTGAATCTCTCTCCACTCTGTCCAAAAAAAGTTTTATATTTGGTTGTACTTTAATTATAGTCCACCAGTAGATTAAACAGTGGGGACCACTCCGAACCACACAAGAAGCCATTTTGTGACCTACCAACATTCCGACCAACGTAATCAATAACCCTTTTAAAATATAAACATTTATTAGGCCTGTAACACCAGAGGAGTGAATCTGTGGTACAGGTGGAGCAACAGCCGGGCACTGCTGCTCCTGGAGCTGTGAATTACAGACCATCTCTGATCCCTGGAAGATGTTCTCTACAGAAGAAAGATGCGTCACTTCATCTGGCTGACATTCCAGACTTGTCATTTTTAAACCTTTTCGGTGGTGATCTGCAGATTCTATAAACACGCAGCTTCTGCTCCACCGCTGTTTACAGAAGAGCCGACTTGAGCAGGAATTGGAGAACGCTTCTATCTCCGAGAATTTAATTTAAAGCAAATGCCAAGGAAGGATAAGGTCTACAAGGAAAACAGTTGTGACTTATCCAGCACAAACATGAGAAGAGATCACTGCAATCGAATGCTGCCTAAGAAGAGATATTTACACAAACTACCAAAGGCCAAGACAAACTATTGCATATGTTTTAAAGCTAATGGGCTGGTATACTGTCAAAAAAACCCCCAAAAAATCAAAGCAAAAAAGGCTATGACGGCCCTAAAGATATTCCCTTACCGATATATCTTAAATATTTTTAAAACATTTTGGCTGGAATCCCAAGTAACAGCTTTTTGTGAATTGGGGACTTTGGAGTATATTACATTACATTCAAAATCATGTAGTTCTAGTAGTCATTTTATGTCATTTTTGAGACCTCCTGACTGTCACTATTTTGGCAAAACAGCTCAAAACAGGTGTGGCTTTGATGTGTTGCTCCACAAAATTGGTGTGGCTTTGATGCTCGGCTTAACAAAGTGGGTTAAACTTTGATGCGCTGCTTTAAACAAAATGGGTTTGGCTTTGATGCGCAGCTTAACGAAATAGGTGTGCTTGGCTTAAAGCGGTAGTATAGTCAATTTTTTAACTTTTACCTACAGGTAAGCCTATAAAAAGGCTTACCTGTAGGTAAAAAGAATATCTCCTAAACCTGTACGGTTTAGGAGATATTCCCTTCGCAATGAGCCACTGACTTCAGCGGCGCATGCGCTCCGGACGCCGGACCTTGCCGGAAAGAAGTCTCCCACGTGCATGCGCATTAGTGACGACATCGCGGCTCCGGCGCTGTGAGTGGCCGGAAGATACGCCGAGGGAAAATGTCAGCTCCCTCGGCGTGGATCGGGTGAGATACCGGCGCCTCATTCTAAGGTAAGTATTTCATAATGAGCTAGTATGCGGTGCATACTAGCTCATTATGCCTTTTCCCTTACAGGTGTAGAAAAAAAAAAATCAGCAGGCTTACTACCGCTTTAACAAAATGGGGATTTCTTTGATGCTAAACTTAAATAGGAGTGTGGTCTTGATGCTTAAAGAAGAACTCCAGCTTTTCATCCCCAAAACAAAGGACTCATTTTGCATGTAAATGAATCACAACCCCACTGTCAGTTTGTGTATAACTTACCTCCTTTAGCTGTATACAGCAGGTTTCTGTGTCTGTGATGTCACTCCTGCTCCTGGTTGAATTTCAAAGTTCTCTGACTTTCTGTTTCCTTCCTTTCTGTTTTCAGTCCTGATACTACATGTTCCATGATCCTTTGACCCTTTTTAGTTACAGGGCGGGCTATGGGAGTCACTTGTGCCAGTTCCGGGAGTTGATGTGGGTGTGTCCTATGTGTGGCTTGAATACACTAATTAACTGAATGGGTGTGGCTTTGAGTCTTGGCTTACTAAAATGGATGTGGCTAGATGCTCAGCTTAACAAAATGGGTTTGGCTTTGATGCTTAACTTAACATATGGGTGTAGCTTTGATGCTGGGCTTAAAGTTGTTGTAAAGGCACAAGGTTTTTTTACCTTCATGGTAAAAAACCTTCTGTGTGCAGCAGATCTCCCATCCCCCCCCCCCCAATACTTACCTGAGCCCCCTGTCGATCCAGCAATGTCCACGAGAGCCTTGCCTCTCCAGGGACTTGCAAGGAACAAGGTCGACCAAAGAAACTCAAGTTTATAAGATTTCCAGGTAAAACAATCTTCCCATCCATAAGTCTTAGCAGAAATGAAGACAAATCTTCCACATTGACAGCATCAGCATCCCTTTCCCAGAGGGTGACTTCCATCTCCTCTGCCATTCACAGGCTCAACATGAACTGAATCACCGGGCTTCACCTTGAGGTTCTTCTGTGAACCTCAGAGAGTGCAGCACCAGGTGCAGAGAGTGCAGATAGAGCTTACATGGTGCCAAGCAGTAATTCCAGGTGCTAATGGAAAGTTCGAAGGCTACAATGGGGCACCTTTGTGGCCGGCAGCCATCTATCTCCCTCTCTTTGCTGGATGTTTGAGTGGAGATCGGCACACTACATCTGCTCTCAGCCTGCTAACTTTCCATCACTGCTTGGGATTACTGCTCGGCGCCATGTAAGATCTGTCTGATTACTTCAATAAACTTGACACCTTTCTTGGACACTTGTTTTTTGTGGAACTTCCTTTAGTCCGAGACTGTATGCATTTGCTTTGAGTCCAGCTATTACATTTTCTAATAAACAGTTTTCTGGTTTTTTTTTTACACTGGAGCGTCTGTTCAGTGTTCTTTCTTGCCACTTCACAAAAGGCCTGTGGCTTTGATGCTCATATTAAAATGTAAATGTCTTTGATGTTTGGCTTAAAAAATGGCCATGGCTTTGATGCTGAATTTAAAGGCTGGCTCCAGACAAAATTTTAATTTTAAATAGATTGGGGGAAAGTCAGAACTTCTGTTCAATATTAAATGTCTGTATCCTCACTGGGGAGACATTCGCAAATTTATACTGCTCTCTGTGTTCCCATAAAGGAAAGTTAATTTGCCTTATTTGCACATGTCACCTGGACAGGAATTGAGGGGATATTTCCTTCAAAGGGGCACACATTGCATTATCGTCACATGCGGCGGACATGCTCTAAGGTCCGGTGATTTTGGATAAGAGCGCATGCCTTGATATTTTGGGAAGCCATGATAAATGTTGGTAAAGACCCCAAGGTGGCATTACTTAACAAACCCATAGAAGGAGTTCACAGGCACACTCAGACCTTGATTTTTTTTTTATGTTTATGGCATTCGAAATTGCTGTTGCAACTGCCTGGAAAAGCCTGTTGGTAGAAATGGCGGTGATGAAACGCAAATTGGCCTGTATTGTGATCAATGAAAAGCTGGTTAGCGTTATGAAAGGTACTACCTCAAGGTTTGAGAGAGTTTAGGACCCTTGGATGCACTACCTTCTGTTCCATGATGGGGGTTGCGGTGGCCAGTTGGGCCCTTGGAGGGGGTCTGACTCTTTCTCTTCCCTTCTCTTACTACTCATGTTTATCTTGGGTGGTGATTAGGTTTCTCAGTCTCCACTCATTATGATCTCGTATATATTTCCTGTTACATAGTTACATAGTAGGTGAGGTCGAAAAAAGACACAAGTCCATCAAGTCCAACCTCTGTGTGTGATTATATGTCAGTATTACATTGTATATCCCTGTATGTTGTGGTCATTCCGGTGCTTTATCTAATAGTTTTTTGAAGCTATCGATGCTCCCCGCTGAGACCACCGCCTGTGGAAGGAAATTCCACATCCTTGTCGCTCTTACAGTAAAGAACCCTCTACGTAGATTAACGTTAAACCTCTTTTCTTCTAATTTTAATGAGTGGCCACGAGTCTTGTTAAACTCCCTTCCGCAAAAAAGTTTTATCCCTATTGGGGGGTCACCAGTACGGTATTTGTAAATTGAAATCATATCTCTTGTCAAGCTTCTCTTCTCCAGAGAGAATAAGTTCAGTGCTCGTAACCTTTCCTCATAACTAATATCCTCCAGACCCTTTATTAGCTTTGTTGCCCTTCTTTGTACTCGCTCCATTTCCAGTACATCCTTCCTGACGACTGGTGCCCAGAACTGGACAGCATACTCCAGGTGCGGCCGGACCAGAGTCTTGTAGAGTGGGAGAATTATCATTTTATCTCTGGAGTTGATCCCCTTTTTAATGTATGCCAATATTCTGTTTGCTTTGTTAGCAGCAGCTTGGAATTGCATGCCATTGCTGAGCCTATCATCTACTAGGACCCCAAGGTCCTTTTCCTTCCATCTGTTGATCTAGAGTGGTCTTTATGGTACAATGGGGTACATTGAAGGTAGCATTTCAGTGTCCCACTAGTGGGTGCAATATAATACAATTCAAATGTCTTGTTGGTTTCAATTGACCTTCGTATTGTTTTCTATTTTTGATATTTATACTGCATATTACCTGAGCCTTATTGGTTTGTCTGTCCAGATCTTATGCTCCGCCAGTGTTGCAGTACTACTAGACAATTTAGTCATTTTCAGAATGTCCAACTTTGTTATTACTGATGTAAAATTGAAACAGAAAACCTTGGCAGATGTTCTAAACCTTCCTCCCTTTACTAGAAAATGTTATCTCTGCCTTTATCCCCATTGGGTAGATTTCCCTTCACTTTCTCTTCTATCAGATATCCCTCAAATAGACAAGAAATGGGGAGATTTTGCCCCGACTTCCTGTTCTGTCAGAGATAATCCCATAGAAGTCTGTAGGGCTGTGGCTTGAATGTAAACAAACACTGGAGGCTGCAGCTATTGGATGGAGGTAACTTACCTCAGGTAAGTATTCATCTATGGAGAAGTACGCTTTGATTTAAAGTGCACTTATCCTTTCATGCAATAAACAAAAGCACATTTCGCATTGTGTTTGCTTTGCTACCTAAACTGTCTCAAATCCACTCCCGCTGTGCTTTTTGCAGGCTTTCCTTCTATTTAAAGTGGATAAATCATTTATTCTTTCAGTAAAATCCCTAAAATATTCATGTGTATACACTCCCTTCACTCTGCACACATGAGCTGAGGGTACTGCACAACATTCCCTTCCTCTTATAATTTTTTTTTTTTGGGGGGGAAGAGTGCAGCTGTCAGGGCCGATATCACAGTCGCAGGATCTGAAGCGCACTGGGCTGCAAGACAGACTCATTTATCATTTACAAAGCTCTAAATCCTCCAAAGTCGGGTCTCGGTATTACTGGTGACTATGTTGCAATCTGTGTACTGATATTGTTACGTATACTGTCCGGGGATTTGGTGAAATTTTGTAATCCTTAAATTTAAGCAAATCTCTGATCATGTTATAATGTGTCACAGGACTGCCAACAGAAACATTTTAGAGGTTCTCAGGAAACAGTCCACCTTTCTCTTCTCACACATAGCTGAGTGCTGTTTAAAAGAGAAGTATGGGCTTTCCTTTGTTTTTTTGCAGATCACCTCGGTGGATGGCAGCATGGGTCCGATGCTGCGTCTGTCCCCCGGTGTCTTGCCGAATAAGTTCCCTCGGCAGATAAGTTCCCCCCCTGTACAGCGCAGGCGCAGGGCCTGCGCAGTACGAACTGCTAACAGCCGCCGGAGATAGCCGAAGCTCAAGATCGACAATCAGCTGTACACGGCGCCTGCGCCCTGGGTCCAGGTTCCTTCCCTACCATCCAAGTGGAGCTAGAGGGGGAATCTAAAAGAGCCAAGCGAAGCGAGGCCGTGCCCGAAGCGTGGCGAGCGAAGCGAGCCAGCGAGGGGCCCTCTTACAGGCGCCGTGTACAGCTGATTTGGACCTATTCCCCTTTGGCTATTTCCGCCGGATCCTACTGCTCCTACCGCCGAGCGGAACTTTCTCGGCAGAACACCGGCACCACTGCACTGAAAACCGAGCGATCGAACATGTGATCTATTGGAGAAGCCCAGCCAAACTAGCTGTGGCTTGGACTTCTTCTTCAATGGCTTACAGTCTTCAGCTCATTAAAGTGGGGCTAACATCTGATATATTTTCACACAGGATTCTCTGTGGACTGCTGTACTCTACATGCTCCCAAACACAGCACCAGATTTCTGCCCATACTACTACTATGTTAGGATGCACGTGCAGTACTGGTAGTGCTCCGGTGCCGTGTTCAAGCAATTGCACAGTACTGCCAGTGCTCTGGTGTTGTGTTCAAGCAAATGCATAGTACTGCCAGTGCTCTGGTGCCGTGTTCAAGCCATTGCACAGTACTGGTATTTCTCTGGTGCCATGTTCAAGCAATTGCACAGTACTGGTATTTCTCTGGTGCCGTGTTCAAGCCATTGCACAGTACTGGTATTTCTCTGGTGCCATGTTCAAGCCATTGCACAGTACTGCCAGTGCTCTGGTGCTGTGTTTGAGCAGTTGCACAGTACTGCCAGTGCTCTGGTGCCATGTTCAAGCAAATGCACAGTACTGGTAGTGCCCTCGTGCTGTATTCGAGAAATTGCACAGTACTGGTAGTGCTCTGGTGCCGTGTTCAAGCAACAGTACTGGCAGTGCTCTGGTGCTGTGTTAGGGCACATGTACAGAATGGGCAGTGCTCTGGTACTGGCTTACCCCACTTTTAAGTACACAATGGGGTTTATTTACTAAAGCTGGAAAGTCCAAAATCAGGCTCACTACTGCATAGAAACCAATGAGCTTCCAGGTTTTAGGCTGGGTTCACACTGGTGCGACACGACAGCCGTCCTACTTTGGATCCGACTTTGCCCTGCGACATGAAGCCGGCATGTGTCCGACTTTCAATGAACGGGGATCCGACTTGGATCCCCGCCAATGCCCGGCACTGTGTTTGGTATGTATCTTTAGGGGGAACTCCGCGCCAAATTTTAAATAAAAAACTGGCATGGGTTCCCCCTCCAAGAGCATACCAGGCCCTTGGGTCTGGTATGGACCTTAAGGGGAACCCCCTACGCCGATAAAAACGGCGTGGGGGTCCCCCCCAATCCATACCAGACCCTTATCCGAGCACGCAGCCCGGCCGGACAGGAATGGGGGTGAGCGCCCCCCCTCCTGAACCGTACCAGGCCGCATGCCCTCAACATAGGGGGTTGGTGCCTTGGGGGAGGGGGGCGCGCTGCGGCCCCCCCACCCCAAAGCACCTTGTCCCCATGTTGATGAGAACAAGGGCCTCTTCCCGACAACCCTGGCCGTTGGTTGTCGGGGTCTGCGGGCGGGGGGCTTATCGGAATCCGGGAGCCCCCTTTAATAAGGGGGCCCCCAGATCCCGGCCCCCCACCCTATGTGAATAAGTATGGGGTACATCGTACCCCTACCCATTCACCTAGGGAAAAAGTGTCAATTTTAAAAAAAACACTACACAGATTTTTAAAGCATTTTATTAGACAGCTCCGGGGGTCTTCTTCCGACTTCGGGGGTCTCTCCGGTTCTTCTCCACGCTCTCCGGATCTTCTGCCGGACTCCTCCGCTCTCTTCTGCTCTTTTGCCGCTCTTTTGCTAAAGCGGAGGAGCCCGGTCTTCGGTCTTCTGCCTTCCTCTCTTCTTCTGATGTTGACACGACGCTCTCTCCGGCTAGAATGCTCTCTGTGCGCTCTGCTCTGACTTATATAGGCGGTGACCCCGCCCCCTTATGCCGTCACAGTCCCTGGGCATGCTGGGACTATGGCGGCATAAGGGGGGCGTGGTCATCGGGTGATGACCACGCCCCCTAAAACGTCACAGTCCCAGCATGCCCAGGGACTGTGATGGCATAAGGGGGCGTGGTCACCACCTATATAAGTCAGAGCGGAGCGCTCAGAGTGCATTCCAGCCCCAGAGAGCGTCGTGTCAACATCAGGAGAAGAGGGCAGAAGGCAGAAGATTAAAGACCGGGCTCCTTCGCTATAGCAAAAGAGCAGAAAATAGCGGAGGAGCCCGGCAGAAGATCCGGAGAGCGCGGAGAAGAACCGGAGAGACCCCCGAAGAGAAGAAGGCAGCAGACCGGGCTCCTCCGCTTTAGCAAAAGAGCGGCAAAAGAGCAGAAGAGAGCGGAGGAGCCCGGCAGAAGACCCGGAGAGCGCGGAGAAGAACCGGAGAGAACCCCGAAGTCGGAAGAAGACCCCCGGAGCTGTCTAATAAATTACTTTAAAAATCTGTGTAGTGTTTTTTTTTTAAATTGACACTTTTTCCCTAGGTGAATGGGTAGGGGTTCGATGTACCCCATACTCATTCACATAGGGTGGGGGGCCGGGATCTGGGGGCCCCCTTATTAAAGGGGGCTCCCGGATTCCGATAAGCCCCCCGCCCGCAGACCCCGACAACCAACGGCCAGGGTTGTCGGGACGAGGCCCTTGTCCTCATCAACATGGGGACAAGGTGCTTTGGGGTGGGGGGCGCGCGCCCCCCTCCCCCAAGGCAACAACCCCCCATGTTGAGGGCATGCGGCCTGGTACGGTTCAGGAGGGGGGGGGGTGCTCGCTCGTCCCCACCCCCATTCCTGTCCGGCCGGGCTGCGTGCTCGGATAAGGGTCTGGTATGGATTGGGGGGACCCACCCACGCCGCTTTTTCGGCGTAGGGGGTTCCCCTCAAGGTCCATACCAGACCCAAGGGCCTGGTATGCTCCTGGAGGGGGAACCAATGCCGGTTTTTTATTTAAATTTGGCGCGGAGTTCCCCCTCAAGATCATCTGAGCACAAGTCGCGTGCCGAAGTCGGATCATGCGAGACGGCAATCCGACTTTGATCCGACTTCAATGATAGTCAATAGGCTGAAGTAGGATCAAAGTCGGACCAAAGTAGTACAGGGAGCATTTCTAAAGTCGGAACGACTTGTGTCGGACCAGTTAGGACGGCTCCCATAGGGAAACATTAAATTTCACACGTCATGCGACATGAGCTCCCAATGTCGGAGCGTTTGTCGGACCAGTGTGAACCCAGCCTTATTACCGAAGCTTAATTGAACAAGCTGGGGTTAGAAGCTCATAGGTTTCTATGCAGAAGTGAGCCTGATTTTGCACTTTCCACCTTTAGTAAATAAACCCCATTGTGTACTTAAAAGTGGGGTATGCCTGTACTGTGTTCAAGTGCATACACAGCAAGGACAGCACTTTGGTGCTGTGTTAGTTTACATGCGCAGTACCCATACCTCCCAACTTTTTTAGATGGTAATGAGGGACACTAGTAAAAGTATGTAGGCACAGGACACACCCCCTGCCACACCCCCTTCAAGGAGAACGATACAACAAAATTATTAGTTAAACCCACAAGTGCTTTTTTTTTTACCACTGCTATTCCTTTATATTGGCTTTTGAAATTTACAAATGCAGCAATTTATTAATTGGATGAAAGGTTTAGCACTGGGGAAACACGCTTTGAAAGATAAAAAGTGCATTTTATGTGCAACTATATAGATCAGACCAAAATGAGGGACAGATAAGTAGTTCCAGTGAGCAGTACAGACAGCGCCAGGCCACTGCCTGAACTCAGCTTCAGGGAACTGCCCATGCACCCGAACACAGCGCTAGAGTGCTGCCATACTGCATTATGCATCCCTTGAGCATGGCACCGAGCCTTATGGAAAGATTCAGGCCTGGCCCGGACAGTTGTGTGCCCTTCTAGCTGTTGGGTCTAAGTGTACAGATACACATGGGTTTTCCATGCTGCTTGTGTCAAGAATGAACATAACAATGAAAAGTGACATCTCCATCTCCAGTCTGCTCTACAACACCATCATCTTTCACTGAACAGCATAAGCAAATGTTCTGACAGACCAGGGGCACTCCACCAAAAAAAAAGGGAAACAAATTAAATCGTAAGAAGTCGCAAAGTTAATTCTCCTCTGTTGCAATTATAACACAGACTGAAACTGTTTTTAAAACATCTTTTACTCTTCGCTTTCACTATCTGATCTGCGTTGCAAACCGCTTTGGATAGAAGACTCAGTCTGTGGAAGTCGCTGCATTTGTAATCAGGGAGCAGTACAAAGCCTAAACTTCCTTTGCGGCACAATGCAGAATTAATGAGGAAAGGGGCCGGAATCCTCACTGGCGGTTGACAAATGTCTTTGTGTTGCATTTGTTTATATAGATTTATAGCCTTTTTTGGATAGAAATTGTTTTGTTTGCCTGGAATTATGATGCACTATTTCCCTGTAGATAAAGAAGTATGGCGTGTTATTTTATCTCTAGTTAAGCAGGCAGTTTTTCTTTTGGGTTTACAGAAAGACTCTAAATACCATCATTTTATCTTCTCTTTTTATTTCCTTGATGTAAATATTAAGTACTATAAAAAGAGACAGATGATATGCATTATTTACAAAGTTAATACACTGAACAACCTTTCAAAATAATGCCAGAGAATGGAAAGTATGTTTCAGAGGGAATCTGTCTACTTTGCTGTGAGCAGTTTACTAATTAAAGGAAAATGGTCACTATTGGGCACCTATCTGAGGATTTTGTTTAAAATTATTTTAACAGTGCAAATGATTTTCATTAAAGCCGGGTACACACTATAATGCCCGACGGAAAATGTGTGATAGGACCTTGTTGTCGGAAATTCCGACCGTGTGTGGGCTCCATCACACATTTTCCATCGGATTTTCCAACACACAAAGTTTGAGAGCAGGCTATAAAATTTTCCGACAACAAAATCCGTTGTCGGAATTTCCGATCGTGTGTACACAAATCCGACGGACAAAGTGCCACGCATGCTCAGAATAAATAAAGAGATGAAAGCTATTGGCTACTGCCCCGTTTATAGTCCCGACGTATGTGTTTTACGTCACCGCGTTCAGAACGATCGGATTTTCCGACAACTTTGTGTGACCGTGTGTATGCAAGACAAGTTTGAGCCAACATCCATCGGGCTTTACTCTCCTTTAATTTTGCATCTGAATCTTTTGGTGACTTTGTAACCATAAACCATCACATTTTTAAGGTAGTCACGCTGCAACCGTCCCCAACACTGACTTGTCAGGAGAATAACAAGAAATGGTTTCTGGTTTGTCGGAAAAAAAAAAATCTGTTCACAAAAAGCCTTGATCTATGGTTGCCCCATAGCTAATAGATTGTCACCTGATTCAGTCAGAGACAGATATCTAATAATTTTGAGAACTTTAAAGTGTTAGTTCACCTTTACAGAAAAAAATGAAAAGGTGAACTAACACACTCTCCCAACCCTCCTGGTCCACGCTGTACTTACCTCTATGGGTGCTGAGCTGTTAGTGCCCACGCAGCCAGTGCAGTGGTCCAGGGATTAGAAATCCTTGTTTTTCTCCTTATTCAGGGCTTCCAGGACAGATCAGAGCGATTCTAATTGATCATCGCCAGCACAGAGCATCCATCCCAGAAGCACTGCACTTAGAAGAGGAAAAAGAAAGTGGATTTCAAATCCCCGGAGCACTGCATGGGCTGCAAGGGCATTGACAGCTCAGCAACCATGGAGGTAAGTACAGCAGGGACCGGAGGTGAAGGTAGAGAGGGCGTACGGTGTTAGTTCACCTTTTCATTTTTTTTTTTTAAAGGTGAGTTAACCCTTTAAGGTCACCTATAGTATGGAAGTATAGAAGCATTCACTTCTGATCACCCCTTCTGAATATGCTAATTCCCTGGCTGTCACGCTGTGCCAGTGGCTTCAATACTTTCTAAAGCCACCCATACATGGATCATCATGGATTCATGTACGGGCAACCTGGTTATACAGAAGTTGATCCACCAATCGACTTCTGTACAACCACCCTGTTGTTTTTTTTTTTTTCTGATCGCTCAGTGCTGCCAGCTATAGCCGGGAGCACTAATAAGTGTACAATGATGGCAGACAAGGCTCCACGCTATCAGAACACAATAGCTCAGCGGGAGTAATTCCCCCATTCACATTGAATGTGTGGATGGGGGAATTGAGTCATCTCATTGAGTCAATAAATAATGTGCTGCCTAAGTCACCGGGGTTGATTTACTAAAGGCAGATAGACTGTGCACTTTGCAAAGTGCAGTAGCACTCTGTAAGTGCAGTTGCTCCAGAGCTTAGTAAATGAGGTAAAGCTTCACTTTGCAAAGAATACCCAATCACATACATGAGAAAGAGGGGTTTTGGGACTTTAAAATACCAAATCACATACAAGGACATTTAAAAAAAACAGCATTTTTGTTTGCACGTGGATGATGGGAGTCAGCATAGCTTCTGATCATTTGCTAAGCTCTGGCGCAACTGCTCTTGCATAGTGCACAGTCTATTTGCCTTTAGTAAATCAACCCCACTGACTGCAGATTAGAAATTCTAACTTCACTAAGACCTTTCGGATCTGAATGCTTGTAGAGGTTAAATTCCCTTGTAATTGTTATTTTAGTTGAAACCTCAATAAGGAAAAGACAGACTTACGAAGGACTCGGACCCCATGCTTTAGGGACTGGATACGGCTGGGTTCCATGGACATACTGAGGACCGTCTGCTGTCCACCGATGGTGCACACTTGGTTTTCCTGGTGAGCCTGTTTGACCATAATGATCAGCTGGTTGGCTATGATGGTGTTGAGAACTGAGATTGCAATCATCGGAAAGATGAAGGAAAGGAAAGCATTGACCTAAAAGATATGAAAGAGAGAACTGGTCAAACAGCTGCTAGGAACACAGACCAAGAATCTAGCGAAAATGGAGCGTAACTTTGGCAACCAGAAAATGCAACTCAAATACACGACGTAAGAGAGAAATATGTTTATACATCTTTTTTTACAGGTTGTGCTTTCTCTTTCCTAGAACAGAACAAGAGTGGTAATGACTTGTCCTATATCAGTATGCTATATATACTCCACAGACCTATAAGTGACTCATTAGTATAGAACATGCTTACCCGAAAAAGGTAGCTTGCAACCAGCTTTACCACAGGAGGGCTTGTGCACTACATTGCCGGGTGGTGGTACAAGGTATTATAATAATGATCTCCTCCATTGTGGTTTTGTATCTGTAGCAGGTTAGGACTTGGATATGCGACTTGGAAAACTGAGTTCTAAGATACAGTTCTCTCTTGACAGAAAGACCAGGGAGGTGGGAGAGAAAAGAAGAACTGAATAGCTTCCCAGGTGCACACCACTTATCTAAATACGCAGTGCAGTCTGATGATATAATTATAAACATTTGATTTCTTTGAATTGCTGTACTGCATTAGGGATTGGGCAAGAGTTTATATCTAGAACTTTATTAGGCAAATAATATAGACTGAATATATAAAAATTCCTAAAAAAATGTCCACACTTTTTTTTTTTAGCTCTTTTTATGAAGAATTTCAAAAACATTAATTTAGACTAGTCACATGACACTCATAGACACGACCAATTACTACTCCTCTCATCTTCACTGTTTTTCAATGAAAATATAAAAGTATGAAAGCTTTTTGAAGACCCCTCATGTGTGTGTGTGTGTGTGTGTGTGTGTGTATATATATATATATATATATATATATATATATATATACTGTATATACATATTTATTTATTTGTTTCTACACATTTAAAAGGTGAACTTGTTGGTAAGCCTAAAAGGGACAATTTATTAAAGTGGATGTAAACCCTCACATATACCCAGTGTAGTGAACATCCCCTGATAATACATAGGGATGAAACAAATCTCCCTACATAAGTTTTACATGTATATCTGCTGTCTTCAACTTGCTATATTCTTTAGAAAGTGCACATCCTGTTAGAGATTTTCTCTTCCTGCTTAGCACTACATGTGGAGTATTGGCATACAGCCAAGACAGCTGATTGGAGGAAAGGTACACACCCCCCCTCCACATAGGCAAAGGAAGGAAGGAATGTGCAGAGCTGTGCTGTGAGGAGACAAGCTCTCTTCTAATCTATTTATAGCATTCTCCCACTACACAAATTTCAGGCTGGTTTTATCTCAGTTGTTGGAGAGCTTGACAGAAGTTATCAGGCTGATAACAGAAGAACTTAGCAGCAGAAACACACAGGACTTAGTGCTTTGGAGAGAGATAAGAAAACACTACAGATATATGTGCCCAGCTCAAATTTCATGAATCAGGTTTATATCCACTTTAAGTGTAGGGGAGAGATACAAAATGTATAATGGTCAAAAAAATTACATATAGGGAAGTGTTTCATATAGAGGGTAGTTTACAGTCTATTGGGATAAAGGTATTGACACACAAAGTGGAAGAGCTTGCGCCCGCAAGCCGCTTCTTAAAGGGCAACGTACAGGTACGTTAATATGCCTGTACGTGCCCTTCTGCCGACGTATATGGGCGTGATCGGTTGAACAACAGTTTGCATGTTCTCCATGTGTTTGCGTGGGTTTCCTTCGGGTACTCCATGGTTTTCTCCCACACTCCAAAGACATGCTGGTAAGTTAATTGGATAGATCCTGTCTAAATTGGCTCGTATCTAAAAAGGTGAGTTAAGGACCTTAGATTCTAAGCTCCTTGAGGGAAGGGGCTGATGTGAATGTATATTATATATGACGGCGCTATATAAGTACCTGTAATACATAATAAAGACAGAGGAACCGGTTCATGCTGAAAGTGGTTTGGGGGGCCCAAAGTAATAATCCTGCCTGGGGCCCTGTGTGGTCTTAATCTGGCTCTGTCTAGACCAGTGGTTCTCAACTCCCGTCCTCAGGACCCACTAACAGGCCAGGTTTGCAAGTTAACTGGAATACATGACAGGTGATCTCATTTGCTGCTCATTGATTGCAGTATTCTAGTCTGCAATCCCCAAGGTAATACTTAAAGTTTGGCCTGTAAGGCTGGATTCACACCTATGCATTTTTAGTGCTTTTTGCATTTTGCAGATTTGCACTACAGAACGTGTTTCATAGGAAACCATGGTAGATGGACTTTAGTGAAAATCTACAGAATGCAAAAAGCACTAAAATGCATAGGTGTGAATCCAGCCTTAGTGGATACTGAGGACAGGAGTTGACAACCACTGAACTAGAGGGTGCACTGACAAATGTGTATACAAGAATACAACAAACCAAGTATGACAAATATAGGTTGGCACCATTTTGTAGCAATGACAAAGAGAGGAAGTGTACAGGAAATTAATGTTATGCCACAACAGAGATAAATTGTGGCTATTTCTATGCAGAATACTTTTTTTCCGGTTAATTAATTACAGAAATGGTGAACAATTTATCATAGAACTCTGGTTTACCTCCACAGGGCCATTAGCAGTCAAGACGTGTATAACTCTACTCGAGACAAGACTTGACTTTACTGCTAATTGCCACCAGGTTAAGTGGTTTAAATAAATGTTAATTGAAAATGATGGAGACCGTGCCTGCACGTGTCCTTAAGGGCCAGACTCTGTAATCTCTGATTTGTATAATTTACTGGAGGGTGGGCACTAGGGATAGCATTAAAAACAAGTTCTATATTCAACTTTTCAAGAGTTATTCCACCTGTTTTAATCTGCTTGAGTTTTACCATTTTAGCTTGGGCAATATAATAAATCGGCTATGAAAACTGTAATTATGACCACACAGTGGTCCACACCACACCAGATCTCAACGTTTCCCAGTACTTCGTGTTACCTTGGAGCACAGAATGCACATGGAATTTTTGGGTTGATTTACTAAAGGCAAATAGATTGTGCAAGGGGAGTTGCTCCAGAGCTTAGAAAATGAGGTAAAGCTTCACATTGCAAAGAATACCCAATAGGGCGCAAGGAAATAAAAAAAAAAAAAAAAAAAAAAACAGCATTTTTGCATGCACGTGATTGGATGCTGGAAATAAGCAGAGCACATTTACTAAGCTCTGGAGCAACTGCTCCTTTGCTAGTACACAGTCTATTTGCCGTTGGTAAATCAACCCCTATGTGCCTGTGTGGGAAATCCATAGACCAGTAATGGTAGACTCCTCTGGACCAAACCTCCCATGGTTTTGAGCAAAACTCACATTTTAATTAAATATTTGCTTATAGGTACCTTCATAATATAGCTATAACCATGTGAAAGCACACAGTGTCTGCTAAACATTCAACCTCAATCTAAGCCTGCCCTGGCATTCTCCTGTAAAACGTCCTTATGTAGCTTTCAATAATTCGGTTCATTAGCTGTGCAGGGCCTGTGATAGCAAAGCAGACCACAGCATAATCCTTCCACCACTATGCTTCACAGTTGAGTTGAGGTATTGATGCATTTCTATCCTGTGCTTTTTTCTACTCAATAAGGAGTTGTCTACAGAACATTGTCCCAGATGTATTTTGGAACATGGTTATATAGCTATAACCATATGAAGCACATAGTGCCTATTAAACTTTCAACCTCAATCTTACCCTGCCCTGACATTCTTCTGTAAAAAAAATGTAGTTTTCAGTTAATTGGCTCACTAGCTGTGCAGGGCCTGGGGCAGCAAAGCGGGACATAGAATAATACGTCCACCACCATGCTTCACAGTTGGGAGTGGAATTATTTTTTTTTCTATTCTGTGCTTTTTTTTCTGAAACATGGTTATATAGCTATACCATGTGATAGCACACAGTGGGGTTGATTTACTAAAGGCAAATATACTGTGAACAGCTCCAGAGCTTAGTATTTGAGGTAAAACTTCACTTTGCAAAGAATACTCAATCACATACAAGGAAAATAAAAAACAGCATTTTTGTCTGTACATGATTGGATGATAGAAACCAGCAGAGCGTCCCCTCAGATCTGGAGCAAATGCACTTAAAGTATATTTGCCTTTAGTAAATCAACCTTTCTGCCTGCTAAACTTTCAACCTCAATCGTACCCTGCCCTAACATTCCCCTGTAAAACTTCTTCATGTAGTTTTCAGTTCAATGGCTCACTAGCTGTGAAAGGCCTGGGGCAGCAAAGCAGGCCAAAGAATAATGCATCCACCACCATGCTTCACAGTTGAGTTGAGGCATCGGTGTTTTTCTATTCTGTGCTTTTTTTTCTGCACCAAATAGAGTTTTCTACAGAACATTGTCGCAGAGGCATTTTGAAACATGGTTATATAGCTATAACCATGTGATAGCACACAGTGCCTGCTAAACATTCAACCTCTATATTACCCTTCCCTGACATTCTCCTGTAAAACGTCTTCATGTCGTTTTCAATTCATTGGCCCACTAGCTGTGCAAATACTGAGCCAAAGAATAAATCTTCACCACCACGCTTCACAGTTGAGCTGAGGTATTGGTGTTTTTCTATTCTGTGATTTTTTTTTTCTGCGCCAAAAAAAAAGTTGTCTACAGAACATTGTCCCAGAGGAATTTTGGAACATACAGTCAGTTTTTGCAGCAATGTTTGTTTGTTTCATGAGTAAAATGGCATCCTTCTTTCCATAAATACCATTCTTGTGTCGTGTTTTACTAAGAGTGGACACACGAGCACAGGCTTTGGTCTGCGCAAGATGTTTCTACAGGTTCCTTGCTTTTACCCCAAGGTTCTTCTTTTTGGGTCCGGTGAAATTGCTATTGATTTGAGCAGCTCTTGGGATGGGCAGACGCGATGTGATCTGTAGTATAAGCATCCTATAAATGAGCAAAATAATTGCTGTCCACTTATATCAACCCTCTCTTTCTTATCTTTCTTACAGTTCTGTTTTTTTATTGAAGGTCAGGTTAGGTCACATTCCTTTTTTTTTTTTCTGATAGGTTTTAGCTTTTACTACCTTTTTATCAGCACAGGAAATCCTGTCTCCAGCACATTTTGATTTATCTTTTGATCGCAAATAAACACCTAAACATGAGCCGATCAATGGAGGCAGCTGGATGGGGGGGCTGCAAGCTTCAGTTTGTGTTTCGGAGGATAAAACCTCCTCCCTGCTGGCTGCCTTTCCGTCTGTGATTTCTGGCTTTTTTACTAACTAGTTTGGTGTTCAGCAGAGGAACAGATAAAACATTTCTACCCTGTGATTAAAAACTGGAGACGGAACACTGAGGAGCCAAAACCACCTCTTTTCGAGGGAAGCCAACACAGTGTCTCTGGAGTGATTAATCAGTGTTATTTTGCTGTTATACACCCCCCCCCACCACCACCACTATAATACACGCTTCACCTGTCCATCAATTCCTCACCCGCTAGCTGGGCTTGTGATCTGTATAGGCTCTTGTTATTTATTGAATATATGCAACAAGCACACACTGGCTCCCTACTGACAGCTAGCATTAATTCTATCAACATACAGACCTGACTGCTAATTTTCTGTTGCATTTTTTTCACTTTGTTTTTAAAGCCTAACTCTGGCCAAAAAGTTTTGTTTTAAGTTTTGGATAAAGCTGGGAAGGGTTGGAACTTTTTTTCAGCCTGTGTCCCTGTTGGGGAGAATATTCCTCCTGTTCCTTTCCAGCTGTCCTAAGTGAAGTCTTCAACACAGAAACAAATCATTACGCGCACGTACAACACTAGCAGTTCTGGGGGCAGGAAAACCCTACGGATTAGCCACACTTTTACAGCCCCCCCCCCGCCCCAACGACTACCCCCCATAGCTGCAGGGGTGTACACATGCTGCAACACACTGCTTCATGGCTGCGGCAGGAATTCTTCTGGCACTGAACCAAGCATCCCGCCCTGCAAGCGTGCACTAGTACGGGGAGCAAAGGGTTAAAGCAGGTGGTTAGGAGGCGATATATAACACCTTCCCACCACCTGTCAAATGCTCACTGAAGAGCAATCCAAACGCAGACCACTCTTGAAAGACCAAAGCATGTGTGAGCAAGTCCTAAGGCCTCATTCACAGTAGTGGTTAGGGTGCACTAAAACTTTGCAGTTGAGCCCAACCCTTAACTGCTACTCCATTTAGCTGCAAAGGCAGTGGCCGCGGGTGTAGACACGACCCATTCAAGTGAAAAGGGCCACTCTGCAAGCGCTTTGTACCTGCATGCTATGCAGAGTTTAGGGCACATGTGTCAAACACAAGGCAGCAAACCCCCTCGTCTTTGTCCCCACCTTGTCTCAGCAGTCGGCAGCAGAGAGGAGGACATAAATACTCTGCATGATACTGCGCTTCCCTGTGCAAACCGCTAAGAGGCTCTCTACCACACCCTTTCATTCCAGCAGCTGGCAGCAGACAGGAGGACAGAACTTCAATGCATGATACTGCGCTTCCCCGTGCAAACCACTAAGAGGCTCTCTCTACCCCACCCTTCCATTCAAACAGCTGGCAGCAGAGAGGAGGACAGAAATCCTCCTAAAGATCCTGCGCCTCTTTGTGCAGCCGCAGCACCCCCTCATCTCCGTCTCCCCTAGTCCCAGCATTCAGCAGACTCTGGTCCTCCTCTAGACCCTGCACTTTCTGCTTCCCAGCTTCTTCCCAGCAGCAGCACAAGGTAAGGGTGGGGGGGAGGTCCTCGTGACTTTGCATGATGAAGAGGCTCTTGATTTCTGATGTAAAGGGGGGGGTGAGGTGTCCTGGACATCTAGTTTTACAGATACAACCGGCCCTTTGAGGGCAACCATAATGCTGATGCGGCCCGCATTGAAATTGTGTTGAACACCCCTGGTTGAAGGGGTTAGAAGGGAAGTACAGCCAAAGCTTGTTTTGCTGGACTTCTCCTGTGGATCACAGCAGTGCAGTTTGTTCTGCACTCCTGTGACCCCTTTTCAGCCGACAGAGGGATGAAGCCCGCTGTCGGCTGAAGCCCACTGTCAGTTGATGTCACAGAGCTGGTCCAGGCTCGGGAAAGATTGCCACCATATGGTCTGGATCCGCCCACATGCCTGGACCGACACCCGGCTCAGCCTCTCAGCGAGCCACTGAGAGGCTGAGCCGGACACTTCCGCCCCCTTCACAGCCCAGCGCTCCAGTGAGCATGGGGGGAGAGGGGGCAGAGCAGAGAGCGGTGACTGACAGTCACCACTCTCTGTTCACGGAGCTCTGAGAACCGAGCGATCGGCAGTGTTCGATCGCTCGATTCTCAGTGTTAGAGCCAGCGGGGAACGATGCTGCATCCACCTAGGTAAGTATGATTCCGAAAAACAAATCCCATACTTCTCTTTTAAAGCAGACGGTGAGGAGGCGATAAAACGCCGCCTGTCAAATGCTCTCTGAAGTGTGAACTAGCCCTAAAATAACTCTTTTTGGTAGTACCATTTGCAAATTTGAACTATTCGCAAAGCTAAGCACTGTTACTGTTGCATAATAGCCAAGTTCAGTTTCTGCTAACTTTGTACACAATTCTTGGAACTTTAGACAACGAGCTGCCACTGTCCCTTGTGCTGAATCTGCAGTAGATTGATCTGTAGAGCAGGGTAGCAGTTAGCCGCTAAACACACATATTTATTAAGAAAAGAGGCAGGCAAATGTCAGATTTAATGCAGTGTTTGCACTTGCTGCCGATCCTCCATGTCTCCATGCAGATGTTTGTATTTATTTATAGACACTTAACCATATGTACAGCACTTTATATTCAATGGAGACATAAGAAGTAATTATACACATCATTTAAGGGGTATTTTAGAGCACTCTGTGGGACCATACAGCAATTTACATAGGTCATGCTGATATAGATATATGTGTAATTAAAGTGGATCTATCACTGCAAACAGAATTGAATGTACTGTATATAGACGTGCTACAATACTGAAGAGTGAGAAACAATATTAAATGTTATACTCTTTGCCTCGTGTTGATATATAGCGCAGAGATATCGAAGTCCATAGATCCATTGGCAGTGATCCCTGTGCCCTAAAAGAGCTTACAATCGAATGTCCTGAGGACTTGCACACTCACACTTGGGTCAGCTAGAAAGACGATTATCTTTCTAGCATGTTTTTGGACTGTGGGAAGAAACGTGGAAAACTCATTTAAAGAAGCGTTCCACATTCGCCCTTGTTTCCAAAACCCTTCTCATGTAAAATGTTTTTTTTTTAAATTAAGATTTGGGTGATTTGTCAAAATCCTCCTTGCTTTTCTGACTCACTGGGGTTGATTTACTAAAGACAAAAGGGCTGTTCACTTCGCAAGGGAAGTTGCACTAAGCAAGGGAATTTTGTTTCCCCCAGAGCTTAGTGAATGGGGTGAAGCTCTGCTGACTTCCATCATTCAATCATGCTAAAAAGAAATGCTATTTTTTTTCTTTTATTTTCCTTGCACGTGGTTGGGTATTTGTTTGTTTTTTTATATAAAATTCCCAAAATTCTGGAGATAATTCTGTTACTAAGTGAAATTTCCCTTGCAAAGTGAACAGATTATTTGCATTTTGTAAATTAAAGTGGTTCTAAAGACAGAAGGTTGTTTATCCTAATGTATTCTATGCATTGAGATAAAAAACCTTCTGTGTGCAGCAGCCCCCCTAATACTTACCTGAGCCCCATCTCGATCCAAGAATGTTGCACGAGAGCTTCAGCTGTCCAGGACTCTCCTGATTGGCTGAGACTGCTGTCAATCAAAGTCAGTAAACCAATGAGGAGAGAGAGGGGGCAGGGCCGAGCCGTGGCTCAGAGCAGCGGCTTGGCTCGGGTGCCCTCATAGTAAGCGGCTTGTTGTGGGGGCACTCGGCAGAAGGGATGGGCCAGGAGCTGTGAAGAGGAGGATCTGGGCTGCCCTGTGCAAAACCACTGCAGAGAGCAGGTCAGTATAACATATTTGTTAATTAAAAAAAACAAAAAAAAACAAGATTTTAATGTCACACCATGCTACACCATTCATAGAAGCTACACCATTCATAGAAGTCATACTACATACTCGAGTCCATCGGACAAATTTGAAACATGTTCCAAATCTAAAGTCTGTCTGATTATCGACCGAAAAAGTCCGTTGCAGGTCCGATGAAGCCCACACACGGTCGGATTGTCTGACGGATTCGGTCCGTCGGACCAGTCCGGTCGGAAAGTCCGCTCATGTGTCCGCGGCATCAGTGTCAGATTTGTCCGCTGCAATGTCGCAGTTCCGATATAAGTCGCTGATCGCCGCCATTACTAATAAAAATAAATAAAAATTTAAAAATCCATAAAAATATCCCATAGTTTGTAGACGCTATAACTTTTGCGCAAGCCAATCAATTTACGCTTATTGGGATTTTTTTTTACTAAAAACATGTAGCAGAATACATATTGGCCTAAAGTGATGAAGAAATTAGATTTATAAATGTTTTTTTTTTTTGGATGAGTTTTATAGCAAAAAGTAAAAAATACATTTTTACAAGGCATGTCAGTTGCATGGAGTTTGTAGAATTTCCGGTCTTTTAAATAATATCCATGAGAACAATCTGGATCTTCGGTAAGACGAGAGCGCACTGATTACATGGAAAAGATAGATTATTTGGATGAGCGTACGCAGCCAGCGGCATTCCTAATGACATTTCAAGGCGTAGATGTTCCCTAGCCTTTATAAATGGGTTTCATTACTGCAGCATTTTAGCGAGCGTCTTTCTTCTAGCGATGTGACGCACTCATATAAACGAAGCACCCCCACTATGTACACCCGTCATACATATGGTGCCCACTGATATTTACTGAGCTTAGATTGAGTACTGCTTGCATCAGAGAAAAGAGCCTTATAAAACTTGCCCAGACTAAGTTTTGTTGTGTGTTATAAGAGCCACCTAACACTTTCTTCTATCCCTTGGGGAATTTATTGGTGACTTCCCAGGTCTTATAATTGCATGAATACATTAAGGGCACTTTCACACTGCCAGTGCCCGGGCGTCGGCGGTAAAAATAGCGGCGCTTTACCGTCGTTTTAGCGGCGCTAAAACCTCCCCGCTAGCGGCCGAAAAAGGGTTAAAACCGCCGGCAAAACGTCGCTGCAGCATTGCTTTCAATGGGCAGGGGCAACTTAGGAGCGGTGTATTCACCGCTCCTACAGCGCTGCAAAGAAGCTGCTTGCAGGACTTTTTGTGACGCCCTGCCAGCGCAGCGCCCCAATGTGAAATCACTCTGGCTTTCACAATGGGATTGCAGCTGAGGCTTTATTCAGGCACTTTACAGGGCAATTGTTAGCACCTGAAAAACGCCTCCCGTGTGAAAGGGGTCTAAAGGAGAAGTATAGCCAAAGCTTCTTTGGCTGCACTTCTGTGGATCACAGGAATGCAGTTCGTTCTGCACTCCTGTGACCTGTTTTCAGCAGGCTGAAGCAAACTGTCGGATGACCTCACAGAGCCGGGCAAGATCGCACCAACGAAGTCAAGCAGAGGCGTAATTACAACCCTCAGGGCCCAGGTGCAAGAAACCATGAAGGGCCCCCCTACCCCTTCCAGGGGCCCTTGCCACTGATCAAGACCCTTTACTCCCATTGCAGGGCCCTTTATTGTGGCCCACAGCAGGATCCTTTCAGGTGTTCTGCAGAGGGACCCCTTCCTGCATGGTTGCCTACCTTTCCAAAACAAGTCACTTTTTTTTTTTTATGTGTTCAGCCAGCCATTGTAGGGGGAGAATGTATCTTAATTAGGGATGGGACATGTGGAAAATGTGCCTGGTTCTACATGAATCATCTAATGCCATACTCCTTTGCACATCTCTACACCCCCCAGAATGCCTCCGTACCCCTCAGCACGCCATTATACCCCCCTGCACATCTCTGTACCTCCAAAATAGCCCCTATACCCCCAGCACACTTTTGTACCCCTTTCCACATTGCTGCACCTCCTACAAATACCTCTGCAGCTTCCAGCATCCCCCATACCCCCCCGCACACCCCTAAGGGCCCTTTCACACAGGGCAGACCCGTCAGCGGAATCCGCTTGCTCAGTGGGGGATCTCTCCGCTGCTTTCTATGGGGCTGTTGGATGGAAACGGACCGCGTGTTCATTTCCATCTGACTGTTATCCAATCCGATCTGCCAGACGGACGGGGAATGGATCTCCCATCTGTCTGTTTTTAGTGGATCGGATCGGATAGTGGACACAGATTCGCTGACATCCACCGCTCCAGAGCAATAGATGGTCCGATCGTGTCTGCCTGAATAACGGACACTGGTGGACCTGATCAGTCCACCAGTGTGAAAATGGCCTAACACATCTGTGCTCTGTATCCACTCCACCTCCAACCGCCCGGCACATCTCTGTTTTATTTTTATTTTAATTTCCCTATTTTCATATATTTGTATTATTTTATTTAGTTTAATATATATGTATTTTTTAATAATGGTAGCGTACATAAAGAGACTAATAAACTAAAGTTTTTTTTAATGTTTTATTATCTTATTAATGATTTATAAATGATGAAGGATGCATTAAGATTGTAAAGTCTATCCAGCCATCCCTCTAGGGCAAGTGCACATCCAGTGTATAATAGTGAATCAACCATAGGTGGAGACAAAATGCAGTATGGGGTGAGTAGGAAGTCATAAGAGTAAAAGATGAGCATAGAATACCACTAACCAAAATGGCAGAAAGCGAACTTCACATTTCTGCGGAAAGCCTATTGGTTAAATAATATGGAAAAAGGGCATAAATACCATAAGCAATATGGCGCCACAAGCTTCCTGAAGATGCATGATTGAATGCGAAACGCGTAGAGAATTCTGGGTAATGCCGTCGCTTCCTGTCCCTAACCCGCACGAAATCGAGGCTTGTACCGCACGCCGGTCCCTGGAGACAGGACGGCGAGCACAAGCTCTAAACAGAACGCTGGATAGACTCAGTGCAAGTCCTAAGGCACTATACTATGTGATTGTAATATTTACATATGTTTTTTAAGCAAAATAAAGCAAGGAATGTTGTGCAATGATGGCCGTTTGTGTTCTATGAGATTTTAAGATCACTCAAAGGTGGGGATACATGGAATGATTATTGAGATACCGGTTGGGAAACCCCAGATATAATTCTATCGAATGAAATAATTGATCCAGGCATAAACTGAGGCTTTTTCATCATTGTTTTCTGATGAGTGTTCATTTTGGAAGGTGGTGGTGCATCACACATTGGTGGAAGTCTTTTCAACACGGATTTAGATTTGTACACGTGAGTTTGGTTACCCATTTTTGAAGAGGATCACTGGGACGATTTATACAGTTTTTATACCAATTTTTTTAATGGTTTAATCAATTATGTATGATATATATTTGATGGATGTAATTAGTACCCACTGTCACAGGTATATTTGTTAACCCTTCCCGCCGAGCGTACGCAGATGTGTGTACTCGGCTTTCCGGGGTTATACTGGGATAATGCCCGCAGCTGCAGGCATTATCCCGGTACTGTTTTTTAGAGTCGGGGATCGGCTATCCAGTTATAACAATCGATGTGGCTACAAGCCGCTCGGCTGTTATACCGGAGGAGCGAGAGGGGACGTCCCCCCTCCCGCTGCTCTTACCGGGCCTCCCGTTCGGCGGCTGGGGATGGACTGGAACAAAGCCGTAAGCGGCTTCGTTCCAGCCTCCTATTCGTAAACATGGAAGCGACGTCATGACGTCACTTCCCATTTACTCGGCTGCCAAAGGCGCCGGTTTTAAAAAAAATATACAGTATTCAGAATCGCCGTTTTCGGCGATCTGAATACTTTAAAGTGTAAAGGAGGGATTGGGGGGGTCTTTTAGACCCCGATCCCTCCATAAAGAGTACCTGTCACCACCTATTACTGTCACAAGGGATGTTTACATTCCTTGTGACAGCAATAAAAGTGATCAAATTTTTTTTTTTTTAAACACAATTTATAAATATAAAAATAAATAAAATAAATAAGAAAAAAAAAAAATTTTTAAAGCTCCCCCGTCTCCGCGAGCTCGCGCAGCAAAGAAAACGCATACGGAAATCGCGCCCGCATATGTAAACAGTGTTCAAATCACACATGTAAGGTATCGCCGTGATCGTCAGAGCGAGAGCAATAATTCTAGCACTAGACCTCCTCTGTAACTCTAACCTGGTAACCATAAAAAAAAATTTAAAGCGTCGCCTATGGAGATTTTTAGGTACCGTAGTTTGTCGCCATTCCATGAGTGCGTGCAATTATAAAGCGTGGCATGTTTGGTATCTATTTACTCGGCGTAACATCATCTTTCACATTATACAAAAAAAATTGGGGTAACTTTACTGGTTGTTTTTTTTTTTTTAATTCATGAAAGTGTCCCTTTTCCCAAAAAGTTGTGTTTAAAACACCGCTGCACAAATACTGTGTGACATAAAATATTGCAACAATCGCCATTTTATTCTCTAGATTCTCTGCTAAAAAATATATATATAATGTTTGGGGGGCTCTAAGTAATTTTCTAGCAAAAAATACGGATTTTAACTTGTAAACACCAAATTTCAAAAATAGGCTTAGTCATGAAAGGGTTAATAATAATTGTTTGGGGTTGGCACAGATATCCACTATACTAATACATTGTCTATCCCACACCATTGGTGAGAAATTTATGACTGCAGCAGATCCGACACATAAATAAAATTAAAAAAAACACATTTATTTTTGCGCCGGTGACACATACTTTGCACATATGTCTACATAAAGCCTTAGAAATGGGGCACACATACATTCACATATCCAGTGTGCAGCTACTCACGCTTGTACTGACAGGCTCAGACCTACATGTTTTTGTCACTGAAGGACTTCAAATGGGACACGTTACAATTGTTAGACCCGTACAAGATGGATTCTGACTTGCTTCAAGGAGTACTGAACATTTGCTCCTAGCACTTTGTTCCTTTGTATTATTTTATAAACCTGAAATATATTCAATATACTTTCTGCTCTTTCAAACACTCTGAGGAACAAAGCCTGGTGTCTTTTCACACTAGTAAGACAGCTTTCTATCACACTGCCTCCAGCTGTCAGGCTGACTGATTGAATGTCAATACAGCGAGGTCGTGCCAGTCACCCACCATAAATTGAAGCCATTTTCACCTGATAATGAAAGGTGTCCCAATTAGACTGACCTGCCTGTCCCTCCCTACGAAACAGTTTCCAGTGGGTAGCGAAATTGTAATTACATTGGTAAAGATCCAAATTGAATTGATTTTGTACAATGAGCTTTGGAAATCAAAGCATTTGTTTCATTATACACTGCAATCCGGCATTATGCATTTGCACATCATTAAAGAAGAAGGCCTGGGCAAGAATGAAAAATGAATTAATAAAGAAGCCCGTGAAAATAACTGATTACCTCTGTTTGCAGTTTATATTTAGACAGAACAGTTAATGATCCACATTAGATTTCAGTGTACTATAAACCCAGAGGCCTGAGCACAAGCACTTCTGGGTATACTGCATCCAAGTCCACACTAGATATTTTACTATATGGCCAAACATGACTACCACACCAATATGAGCTTGTTAGATATCCCATTCCAAAACCATGGGCATTATTTATGAAGTTGATTTCCTCTTTTTTTTTTTTTTTTACGTATAATTCTTTATTCAAAAATGTTTCCAATTACAACCAATCATGTAAAAAATAAAAATGATAACCAAAGAAGGAAACCTATTACAGAAACCAACTTCGCTAAGCATATACATCTAATAAGCCAACATTGACCCATATTAAATTTATAAACTAAAAATAGGAGATTAATGCAGAATATAAATTAATACGCCACTCTAATGCAAATTCACTTTAAATCAAATGGTAACCTCCAAAATATGTCAATATGCATCAATTACTGCAATTGTTAACCTACAGTGGGGACGGAAAGTATTCAGACCCCCTTAAACTTTTCACTCTTTGTTATATTGCAGCCATTTGCTAAAATCAATCAAGTTCATTTTTTTTCCTCATTACACACAGCACCCCATATTGATCTGCAAGGAGGAATGGCAGAGGATCCCCAAATCCAGGTGTGAAAAACTTGTTGCATCTTTCCCAAAAAGACTCATGGCTGTATTAGATCGAAAGGGGTGCTTCTACTAAATACTGAGCAAAGGGTCTGAGTACTTAGGACCATGTGATTTTTCAGTTTTTCTTTTTTAATAAATCTGCAAAAATGTCAACAATTCTGTGTTTTTCTGTCAATATGGGGTGCTGTGTGTACATTAATGAGGAAAAAAATGAACTTAAATGATTTTAGCAAATGGCTGCAATATAACAAAGCGTGAAGCGTGAAAAGTATATTACATATACCTTAACTTAACTACTTTGAGATGAAAAACCTTTCTCCTGACCCCATCAATGGGGGTCCGGAGACATATATCTACTAAAAAAGGAGATGATGATGGATATACAATCAATATAATGAGGAGTACCCGTGAAGGTTGTCCATGGCTTCAGGTATCCCTACACTCCTCCTCTCTACCATATACGTATAGACGATGTCATAGATTCCATTATCCTAATTTCTTCTAACCTAGTGAACCAATGTTTCAGAGAGGGTGTAGTCGTGGACTTCCACAAGTCTGGGATACAAGCCCGGGCAGCATTCAGCATTTGCGCTAACAGCGTCTTTCTATAGTGGTGAAGGGGTTGCTCATTTAAAGTGGAGGGCCACCCTGAAAAAAAAAAATCACCAAAAATCCTAAAAGAAAATTTTAAAAAAACATTTGAAAAAAAAAATGTTTAAACTTACCTAAACCCTTGTTGCTAGGCAGTCTTCCTAATTTGCCTCTTCCTATTCCGCGGCGTGTTCTTCTCCTCAGTGAGCAGCCCCGTTGTCTTCTGGGAACTGTGTGTGTTCCCAGAACACCACGGGGCCACTCACAGAACGGAGCTCCGTGCCGCTCGCGCGTGCACAGTAGGATACTGGCAGTGAAGCCGCAAGGCTCCACTGCCTGTTTCTGTTAGCTAGGATATCGGTGCCAGGACCCGAGAGCCGAGGGACTGGTCAGCCTCGGGCGGCCGACATTGCGGGCACCCAGGACAGGTAAGTACTTATTTAAAGTCAGCAGCTACAGTGTTTGTAGCTGCTGACTTTTACATTTTTTTTTTCAGGCCGGAATCCTGCTTTAAGTGCAAGAGATAGCCCAGAGGGTCCGAACCACGGTCAACAAATGTCAGTTTTTTAATCATCTTCCCCACAACCTTCCAGAATGTTGTAATTAAAGGACACAGCCAAAAAATGTGTAGTAATGTCCCTGTCTCTTTATTACATCGCCAGCATAACTTAGAAATTTTGCGGGTAGAATTTGTTCAGTAAGGCAGGAATCCTATACTACCTAACCAATAACTTATAACTCCAAGCGGCTTGCTATGGAGGATTTATGAGCCAATAGAATAATCCTGTTAATTTGCCATCTTCTGAAAAAGATCTGAAGGTCCTCTTCTCAGCGTCGTATATACGCAGGAATTTGGCCTTCTGGAGGCTGAATAATCTGTTTATACAAAAATGACAACATGTGTGATACATGTTCCCCCTCCGCACATAAACACTCAAAGGGTGTCAGTGGCCTTACATATAGTTCCGCATCTGCTATAGACCTTAAAAAGTGTGACAACTGAAAGGCAGACCAAGGGTTCAAGGGAGGCTGTGAAAGAGTGGAGAGGTCCTGCATTGACATCCAACCCTGTTGGGTAGCAAAGTTCATGCATCTAGTTCTACTTATTCCTATCAACCTCCGAAGCTGTTTATTATCAAACCCGGGCGTGAAATCTGGATTCTGGATTACTGGTGTTAATGGGGATGGGTGGGGAGAAAGGCCTTTTGTTGAAAATATATGAGTAAGAACTGCAATAGTAGCCCCAATTGTAGGATGCCTCTTCAATCCCCGATAATATTTATGAGCGACCCATGGGAGTACAGACAAAACAATCGGTGAGGCATATTGTTCCACTGCTTAGTCTGTGAGGGAGTGCTCCATGACACCGCTCTAGACAAGTGTAAGGCTCAATAGTAAGAGATCAGGTCAGGCAGACCAATATCCCCCCCCCGATTTAGGCAAAACCAACAACGAGTAGTGAAGTCTAGTGACATTGTTGCTCTAAAGATATTTAGTTAACAATATCCGGCACGAGAGAAAAAAAGCTTGAGGTAGTTTAATAGGTATCACTTGCATTAAATAAAAAATCTGAGGAAGCAATGTCAACTTATATGCATTACACCTCCCAAACCACGTGAGGGTAAGGGACTGCCATAGTTGAAAATGTGATCGCATTTTCGATAATAATGGGCAGAAGTTTGTCCCATATAGTAGAGTCGTATCCAGGGTCAATTTGACCCCCAAGTATTTCAAAAAGGACTTAACCCATTTGAAACACTATACACTTTGTAAGTTAACAATACACTCCTTGGAAAGAAGGATACTCATCGCTTCATATTTAGCATCATTTATGGAGAAATTAGGAAGATCCTCATACTGAGCTAGACATTGGAGTAAACGTGTCAGTGAAACCTCCGGATTGGTAAGAAAAAGTAAGAGGTCATCTGCATATGCGGCAATTTTGTGCTCCGTATTTGAAACCTGAAGTCCACTGATCAGGGGGTCTGATCTAGCCCTAGCTAACAGAACACACGGTTTATTTCCATACTCGTATATAGACTGTTTATACCGACTCAATTTCTCCCTTACTTCTGAATTTGCGTTTTGATTGTACTGCTGACGTAGGGAGAGTAATTCTTCCCGTGTCTGCTTAGCGAGTGTTTTTTTATGAATGGACTCAAGTTTACTAATCCTCACGAGTAACTTCTCAGTTTCCAACCGCCTTAGTTTTTTCATCCTGACTCCATGTTTAAGAAAGATTCCTCTTATAAAGCATTTATGCGCCTCCCACAGTACAGTCGGAGACGTATTAGGTTGGTCATAAAAGGTTGGAGTAAAATATTCTTCTTAACCCTGTAGAACCTCAATCATGGTAGTTGAGTCCTTTAACAATATATCGTTAAGCCTCCAAGACAGGGTCCTTGTAGCCACTCTATTTAGATCAATATCCAAGTGAGGCGGTCCGTGGTCAGCAAACAAAATTGGATCTATCGTAGTTGCTCGAACTTTGTCCAGCTCTTTTTGTGGAAGAAAAAAAATAATCGATTTCCTTTGCAACTATAACAGCCTCCACTTTTCTGTGAAGGCTTTCTACAAGATTCTGGAGTGTGTTTGTGGGAATTTGCACCCATTCAACCAAAAGAACATTTGTGAGGTCAGGTATTGGTGCCTTTGTGAACGGATGGACATGCCTTTATGGTTATATTGCTTTTGACGCCACTCAAAGTAGAGGTGAAACCATATCCCTGATACCAATCCAGAGGGCCTGTAAGTGTAAAGAGGAAAGGATCGCCACTTATCCCGACCAGTCCAGATAAAGAAACAATAAAGAACGGCCTCAGCCTACATGTCTCCACCACACCACACACCCTGGTGCATTTTGCCCTGCCCACCGGCGCTTAGGCTGGCCATACATACATTTCGAAAGAATTTTCTTTTGAAAATCAGCAATTTTGGACGTTTTGTAATCCGATGGTGCCACCATTGATTTCGAAATTTGACCAACCAATCTTTCAATTTCACCTCCTGTTGCTACAGAAAAGAATTTTTGTGTCTGGGAATCTTCTTTTCTTTCCGGGAATTTTCTTTTCTTGTACATGCGCATTTCTTTTTTGATTACATTTCTCAAACGATTCTCCCATCATTGATTAGAAAATCGTTTGTTTTTCAAAAAAATTTCCAACATGCAGATTACTCAAATTCAATGGCCGCACGAAAATCGGCTGTAGCTGGAACCCACTAATGGTGCGAAATTTGAACGAAAATTCTTAGATAAGATTTTCTAAAGGAAATTCTTACGAAAATCGACCCATGTATGGCCTGCCTTAGTCTTAGCCTATGACAAGGCAAAATGCATCAGGGTGTGTGGTGTGGTGGAGAAATGTAGGCTGAGGCCGCTCTCTAGGCTTCATGCACACTGGACATTATAAAAAAAAACAGTAGCGTCAGCTGTAGAAAGTTGTAGCTGTAAAATTAGTTTTTCAGCATTTTTGCAGTAGGCGTTTTTCAGTGTTTTTTAACAGTATTATACTTCCTCAAAAGCATATGTCTCAAAAACGCTGATAAATGCCAGAGCAGAGAGTCAGAGCATTTTTACAGCTGAAAACCTCCTCTCAAAACACACTAGTTCTGGGGGTTTTTTCCAGCCAGAAAACACCCCTGCCAAAAACTGCTGATAAAAGCCTATGTGTGCATGGACATGCTGGAGAGTTTAAAAAAAAATGTCTGAAGCCGAAAACAGCAGCTGTAAAAACGTTCAGTGTGAATGAGGCTGTTATCGTTTATTCCCCTGGACTAGTCAGGAGATGTAGCAATGTGTTTATGGAGCTCGCTTTGTGCAGAGCCATGTTGAAACAGAGAAGAGCCTACCCCAAACTGTTCCAAGGTTAGACATGGAATGTTCTCTGAATTGTCTCTGTATGCAGTAGCATTAACAATCCCCTTTTACTGGAAGTCAATAATTTGGAGAGTTGCCCACGTACTTTTGGCCCTTCAGTGTAGGTGTGCTAAGGTGTCCACAAACTTTTGGCAATGTAAGTGTATAAGTAACTAAGTGTATATCTCAGCCATGTGTGGGTAAGAAGGTGTTAGGCAAATACCCTCTTGCCAGATATTTGGTGTTGTAGTTTACAAACTTTGAACTTATTGGTGGACAAGCTTTGGGTCATTTAGCAACATACCCCATTGGAGCATTGACAGTACGAACAGAAGATCCTGAAAAACAGAGTGACTATCTGTGCTTTTGGTTGAAGTCCACAATCAGCATTCAGTATGGCAATTTAAGGTTTTGCTTATGGCTTGGGAGTAATGGTCCTTTGTGAAAGTCTTCTTCTTGGCCATCAGTCTTCATAGCTTGTGCCTTCTGCTCCATGAAAGAGCCTGCTCAACATTTACTAAGTAAAGGTTATAAAGGTTATAGATAAAATGAAGAGAGTAGCTCCTTTCTAGTTCCCATCATTCCTTTAACCAGTTACGCACGTGCCCTACAGTGTTAAAGCCCAAGTTATTGGTTAATTGTTTCTTGGTGTGGTGGTTAAATAGTTTGTTTTAGTTGTTATGCATATTAACATTGGCCATAACTCTTTTTTTCTGACTTAGGTTAACTGCATATGCTCCTTTTCTTCTCATGCTACAAACTGTTAATGTCTGCACCGAGAACAAATGTATCATTCTATTTACATAACCAATGAGTACGCTAGCAGGTAAAAGAGACACCACATCTCAATAGAACAATGATGGCGAACCTTGGCACCCCAAATGTTTTGGAGCTACATTTCCCAGGATGCTCATGCACTCTGCAGTGTAGTTGAGCATCATGTAGTAGTGGTAGTTCCAAAACATCTGGGGTGCCAAGGTTCACCATCACTGTTATAGAACCATGTAATATTAGTAGAAAGTGGAACTTTCACTTTACCTTTACAGTGCTCAATATCTCAGGAATAAATATAATAAAAAAAATGGTTAAAAAATATTTTTTTTCTCTCCAAATATCAGTATAAAAACAAGATAAATATGCCAAATGCCAGACACAGCCCCACCCTAAACCCACCTTCTAGAGTAATTTCATAACCAGATTTATTACAAAACAGACATGTCATAAAGGCATGAGGTGAGTGCAATTTCTCGACGTGTTTCGCTATTGCAGCTTCATCTGGAGAACCTTATCTGCTTAAAGCGGGGGTCCACCTATCTATCGTTTTTTTTTTTTTTTTTTAGTTCATTCACAAACTTTTCTTCTCAGCATTACATACTCACATATTGTGTGTAATATGTCCGCCTGTGTCAGATTTCGTCGGAAAGAATAACTTATATTATTCACTGCAGGCGGTTTCCATCTTCATTGTGGGCATTTGAAGCCCACAAGCATTTATTTCCTGGATGCAGTGAATGCTCTCAGCATCCACTGCTCGTTCCTGCACATGCTCAGTGACATCCTGGGAAGCCTGAGACTAGCTCCCAGGAGTCTGGGAGAGGCTAGAAACACGCCTACTCCCACGGGAGGAGAACCAGGAAGTGCAAAGAAGAATAGAAAAATAAAAGGTAATTACGGCGATTTAAATTTTTTTAAACGGCATGTCAGCATCTAGGCAAGGAAGAGAATACATACAGATATTGTTCAAAATTTGGGTGGAACCCCGCTTTAAGGTGGGGCTGTGTCTGGCATTTGACATATTTATCATGTTTTTAACTGTATATGAACACTGTTATGTGCCTTTGTTTTATTTGGAACAAAAAAAGATTCTTTTTAACCATTTTTTGTTATATTTGTTCCTGAGATATTGAGCACCGTAAAGTCCTACTTTCTACTTTAGCAATATTACAAATCTGGCGACAAACTCATTGAAGGGCTGCCGTATGCGTGACGAGCAGAATCGTGAAAATCGCTCACACAACATGAAGTGTGACTGGGGCCTAAACACTGGGCACAAAAAAAGTACTTCAAATATATTTGTTCTTAAAAATGGTTGTAAAGACTTAAGGTTTTTAACTGATGTGCACGAGCGCAGTGGCTCCAGCTGCTGTCGCTCTCCTCAATGGACAGATTGATATGGCTCCCACTGCTGTCAATCAAAAGCTGTGATGTGGGGGGGGGGCAGGGCCAAGTCCTGCTTTCTGTGTCAATCGGGAGCAAGCCGGCACGGGTGCCCCTATGGAAAGCGGCTTTCTGTGGGGGCACCCGATGCAAAGGAGGCGCTTAGAGCGCCAGTGGGGGACCCCAGAAAAAGAAGAGATCGGGGCTGCTGGTAAGTATAGACATGTTTGTTATTTTTATTTTTTAAAAAGCGAGGGTTTACAAACACTTTGATAGGATATAAATTACATTTGGCTGCACCAAATGCCTTGCAAACCTTGTAAATGTAGTGGTGACATCATCACTTGCCTGGGTAGAGAGTAGAACTGTGGGAGGGGCCAGGCAAGTCCCTCCCACTATAGGCTGCCTACAGAAAACTACAGGAGGGGGCGGAGACAAGACCAGTCAACCTGCAGAAGGAGAGAGAGCAGCAGTGAGCGGTCTTTATTACACAAAGGGAAAGTTTCACGCTGGATTACTGCACAGGTTTAGAAGAAATACACAATGCACACCAAGATTTGAATAAAAATACACGTCTCTTGTATTTAGACAGTATTTGTTTCAGCTTTAACCATTATGGTTTTACTAACATGAGCTGTCAGTGAGCACTTAGGGAGCACACAACACCACAGAACTAATGTCAGTAACGGCTAGTAAACTCATTACAGAAAACCACAGGCCTTCCAGTTAGCAAGTTGTTATTGAATCCCCTTTTATATGATTGTATCACTCACATAGCTAATTACAGGCAGCTCCCTGGTCGGCACTTTATTACAACTGAACCCGCGACTGCTCTGCAAATCTTATTTCAAATCTTATTTCATACCATCCTGCAGATGACAATATCATGTGTTAGGAGTCAGCCGTTGTCAGACTGATTTTAATCTAACAGCAACCTGATTCACCCAAACAGGTCACTCAACATCTTCCAGACAACGAAACATGACAAGGTCCTCCCAAAGTCACATCCCCAGCATTAACTTCCCGTCTCCACTGACAGTGTGTGCATGTCATTCTGACATTTTATATAAACTGCCAACAGTAATGTGGCTTGAATGCTTTTCTTCAAATCCATCCCAGTTATTTTTATTTTTTGCGGAAATAAAAGATTTGAGCAAGATTTGCTTCTTAAGAGTTAGGGGGGAAAAGGGGCAGAGTGAACAATAATTACCTGAGATTACCAACAAGGGCACAGCTTTGTTTACAAATAGACCATCTTTTTATGAAGAACTCTACCTAAAATGGTCACAGGACACCACAGAGAGAGGAATAGAGGCTGCTGACCTCTCCTTCTGAAAATGCTGGTTTTACAGCCCTCTCACTTCAATGCTTTGAAGCAGTGGTCATCAACTCCTGTCCTCAGGGCCCGCTAACAGGCCAGGTTTGCAAGATAACTGAAATACATCACAGGTGATATCATTTGCTGCTCAGTGATTGCAGTACTCTAGTCTGCATCTCCCCGAGGTAATACATAAAACTTGGCCTGTTAGTGGGTCCTGAGGACAGGGTTGATGACCACTGCTTTAAAGCCTCGTACACACGATCGGATTTTCCGCAGACAAAACCTCGGACTTTTGTCCGAAGGCGTGTGCCTGGATTTTGTCTTGCATACAAACAGCAAGGAATTTAGCGCCACCCTTTGGGCTGCTTCTGCTAATTTCGTGTTAGTAGAATTTTTGTGAGTGTTGATTCACGCTTTTTCATTTCACACTTTTCATTTCACACTTTTCAGTTCGCGCTTTTCAGTTAGTTTCTGAACGGCCGCTCGTCAACCAGACATGTTGCCGAACCGGAGGAGATAACGTGTTATTTATTATTGGCCTTGGAGTTGTTGCTTTGACCCAAGTCCAGTCCAGGAACAGGAGGAGTTCCAAAAATTGGTTGCTTTATTAATTGCGACCAATTATGTCATATGCCTTTGCTGCAGGAGCTCCAGGAGAATAATCCAGATGATTTTAGGAATTATTTCCAGATGACGGACCCCTGCTTTCACCAACTCTTGGCATTATTGACCCCCTATATTAAGAAGCAGGACATATGCATGATGAATGATTTGATTTGGTATATTTTTGGATACATAGAATGCACTTTTTGGTTCTATTGGCAGATAGCATGTCTAATTTTATTTTTTTTTCTCTTTTTAATACACAATAAAAAAATTGTGGAGAATAATACTTGGCTATGTGTTTTACTTTAAATGACAGTTTGGGAGTAGGCAGTTACATTTTAAAAAATACAATGTAAAATTAACAAGGGACACCAACATCGTTGTATCTTTGATCTTAAAAACTACGGGATAATGGTGTTGTGGTAACTTGCCCAAATAAAAAAAAATAATAATAATAATATTCTTGATATCACTAGAAAAAAAAAGCCTTTGAAAATTTGTTTGCAATAACTCCATCAGTATCACCAGCAAAGCAGCTTCATTATTATCCCATTAAAGAAGAAGAGAATTGTGCGCTGCATTTCGAGATCTCATGATTTGCGGCGTCACGAATGTTAATTCTCCATTGCGAACGCTAGTATACAAGACCGACCGCCTCTGGCTCGTCCTTGCTTCTGAGCATGCGTGTTTGTACTTTGGACTTTTGTCCAACGGATTTGTGTACACACGCACAGAAAATCCCAAAACAGACATTTGTCCGCGGAAAATTTTAATACCTGACATACATACAACATTTGTCCGTGGAAAATCCGATAACAATTGTCCGATAGAGCATTCAAACGGTCTGATTTTCCGCCAACAGCCTGACATCACACAATTCCCGTCAGAAAATCTGATCGTGTGTATGAGGCTTTAGAGTTATTGGCCCAGAACAAGTGCGCAGGAGTTCTGATGTTCCTTTAAGTTTATTAGTTGCAGGCTTGTTACTGACCAGCCTGGAAAGTGCTGAAGAGCAATATACTTAGAGAAGCCCTGGGAACTTTTAGACTTTCAAGTGTAGTCAGATGAAGGAAAACTGCAAACAAACTCAATAGCACTGGTGAGGAAGCTTCCACTTAGTAAGGGTTCCTTTGATGGGCACCCAATAGTAGCTCAAACCATAGAAATTCAGCACAGAGCACCAAACCAAAACTGGATAAATGTGTCCAAGATCATTTTAACCATTGGTAAAAAAAAAAAAAAAAAAAGCATAAAAAACGGGCAACAAGTTTTAGGGGCAACACTTCATCAGGGTTCAACACAGGATAAAACTTGGATGAATACAGTGACTTCACAGATATATATTAGAACCAGTATTGAACCTCCTATGGAAAATACTGAAGACAGAGGATCAGTATGACAACATTGGAAACAGCAATACCAGCTAAAAGTTTCCTTTTACAAAGCTTAAGATTTTGACCTTCTCCGTAAGGCAACTTAAAGTGGTTGTTAACCCTATCCTGCAAGTCTATGCCAGACCCTCTATTAGAGCCTGGCATAGCACACTAAACTGGGCTCCTGTGATCCACAGGAGAAGTACAGCCAAATGATTTTTGGTTGTACTTCTCCTTTAAGGCCTCATTCACATGCGGCACACTACAGCATACGAGGGGCACAGGTGTTCCCTTCATCTCGCAGTCCCATTCTAGTCAGTGGGAAGCAGTGATTGCACAGACACGCCACTGCTCCCAATTTGCAGCGGCAAAGCCCTGAACGCGGTGTGTGAACAAGGCCTTACCCTGAGAGTGATTGGTTTGCCCCAGCATGTTCAACCTCCTGTTAAAGTCTGGTCTGCACTTTTCATGTTTTTTTTATATAGGCGTGTAACTGGCCAAATGCTGTAGCTAAGTGGCTTGCACTCTTGTATTAAGACTTGGCTGAGTGGGTGTACATTTTCCCTGTATTTGGGTGTGTTTCCTATCAGAAGCATATATCTGTATATCGGACATATTGGTAGATTAAATGGCGACTGGCTAGATTTATCCTATTTAGAATTTACTGAAGGAACTGCATTGAAGAAACACTTGGCAATCTATTACCAGTTCTGTACCATGCCAAGAAAACATAATTGGATAATCACAGTAAGACACCTTTCCAGAGTCAGCGCGGACCACTAGTACCATACAGATGTCTGTATTGCTAGGTACATGTGATATATTTCGGATTTTTACCGCAAGTGTGCACCAATCCTCCTTAGTTTTGAACAGAATTTTAAAAAATGGGACATGCAATGGGACCTCTTCCTGCTCTGCTCTTGAAATGAGCTTTGTGGTCCACCAGCTTTATATCTTTGAGCTACTGGATGCGGACATGTAGTTTGGAGATGAGGTGGTGGACCCCAGGTGAGTATTCCAACCTGATGTCTACAATGAGAGTGCTAAGATATTGCTGAAAGTCCTGATGAAATTTATTTTGTCAAGTAGTTGTTAAAAAAATAGCCAACTCGTTTTGGAAGTCCTAAGAGGCCCCTTCCTCTGGGCTTAACAATACTGGACTAGAGGGCTCAAAAATGTCAAGAATTCTAGAGTTCTAATTTTGAAAACAACGTAGGGTCTCCACTGGTTTTCGGAGGCTGCTAAACCATTGACTGAAACAACGCTTATGCTGTTTTAAAAAAAATAACTCCAGGGCTAAAACATCAATATTCTCAAAGTTTGTCAGACAGGTAAACTTCTGAACCTTTCAAAAAAACACTTGTCATGTGTCTCCAATATGAAACATAATACAGAAGCGTCAATTATGTTTACCATAGTAAAGAGAGAGTGCTGTAGCTTATTGCAGTTACTGCAATATAAAAGAGGATTATATATCCAATACATAGGGCAATGATTTTCTGCAGAGTTAATTTGACTTGTATAGAGAATATCATTGAAACTAGAAAGTAATTACAATATTATGATTCTCCCAGGATGGAGCACAAAGTGCTGATTTAGATGTACAACGCAGTTCTGGAACCTCACACAGTATTAGAGATTCACAATTAGGTTTCAATTTATTTTTCTGTTTCTGTTGAATGGGGTTTATTCATGAATATTTTATAGGAAACAGTTTGCATCTGTCTTAAGACATACAACAATACCTCTCAAGATTGAAATGAATATTTGACAAATGATTTAAGTCTTATCCAAATCCAACGCCAATGTAAGGCTTATGTGAATTCTGCAATTAATAAGCAGACTATCACATCACATGCATGTCTCTGTATCTAAAACAGAAATTTAAAGAGGAACTACAGTCTGCTCACATAATTTATAATAAAAACATTCTGAAGCTTCCCTCCAACCACTTTGCATATTATTCTATATATACTGTGATTCTGTACTTGACAAATATGCTGCAGAAATCTCCCTCCACTGAGTCTGGCTGCATCCATTTCAACTGTGGGCAGCTGAAGCTGATGCCTGTTCACTTCCTGGATTTACACAGACACACAGAGGCATACCTCCAGCTCTGCAGCTCTCATTGGCCCTCGTATGACTCATCTGCCCTCCCTTCCTGGCAAAGTGAGAGAGAGAGCTGTGCATGATGTCATAAGCCTAGGCTAATGACCAGCTAAGAAACGGGAAGTGGGCTGTATAAGGTATTTACTGGCAGAAAAAAAAAATGTTTTACTACCCAAAGTTAAAACAACAAGGGCAGAAGATTTAATAGATGAAAAAAATTACTGAAGTTCCGCTTTAAGCCTCGGTTCACATATATGCGAATAGGATGCTTTTTGCACTGCATCTCATTCACATGACGTGAACCGAACCGGATTTCTATGGAGTTGGTCTGGGCTGGCCGCAGTCCATTTTTAAAAAAGAGTCCTGTACCTTTTTCAGTCCGGTTCAAGGGCAAACCCAACCTACAGTAGTTAGGGCTGCAAAAATCCTGCACTTGTGAATTCTAAAATACAAAAACAGAATTATCCTATAAAATCTAACATCCCAACTCAAAAATGTCCTTATCTACCTGTGTAAACAAGCCAATGGCTTTATGTACCAGCCAGCACAGATGCTTCATTCACTCGCCTCCGTGCGTTTCTCATCTTCACACAAACTGCATTAGAATTAGATGACATTTGAAATCTTCAACCCAATAAAGTAAGTTGCGTTTTTTTTTTTTTTTTTTTCCTGGAGGATACTGTAATCTCTTGTAGAGAGAGCAGAGGTAGATTTATGTCCCCAGTGTCAGTACCGGCAGCGGGTTGTACATTTTTCAGACAGTTATGTGGCTGAAATCGTCTGCAGTAACCAGGATAACTATTTACTGCAGGGGCCTGGGGGACAATTAAACCTCGGTCCTCTAGAATCCAATATTACACCCTTTCCCATTTAGAGTATCCAAGCAAGCTCAGATCTGCATATTTTTTTTTTTAAAGTATAATTCTTTATTCGAAAGATGTTTCCATTTATGACAATACATCAACATAATATCAAAGAAAAGAAAAAAAGGAAATAAAGGAAATGAAATGAAATAAACCCATTTTAGCATGAACAGATAAATCAAATCAAAACCAACCTCACATAACAAATATAACAGATATACCAGCAGCGACAACAAATTAAATTCATGGACAAAGAAGGAAGAATAGTACAATAATAATACACCACCCTAATAAAAAAAAAAAAAACATTATCAAATCTAATAGGATCCTATAACCTCCGCATATACCTAAAAAGTGATATTACATCAACTATTCATCTATAATACATTGTATTTATGTTGCTGCTTAATATCTTCCTTTGTTATTCCTTGGCTTATCTACTTTTAAGACAAAAAACAAACTAAAAAAAAAAAAAGAAGGAAGAAAAGGGGCGAGCTGACTAATTCAGACTCAAAACTTCATGGGTTCCTATTTCTTCACAATTTTAGGCCAATATGTATTCTGCTACATATTTTTGGTAAAAAAATCCCAATAAGCGTATATTGATTGGTTTGATCAGCGACCTATAGCAGGACTGCTATATTGCCGCGGACATTCTGACACTGACAGTTTTTGGGGACCAGTGACACTAATACAGTGATCGGGGTGCTAAAGATATGCACTGTCACTGTACTAAGGACACTGGATGGGAAGAGGTTAACATCAGGGGCAATCGAGGGGTTAAATCTTTTACTATACTGTGTGAGGTGCTTTTACTAGAAGAATAGATGGAATTTATTCCCTGCTTTGCAGGAACACAAATTTCATCCCTTCCCCCCTGTGAGAATGGTGATCTGCCTTGTTAACATAGGCAGACTGCAGTTTTGGCTCTCTGCCTATCAATGGGCGGATGCCGGGGGACATTGGTTACTGTGCACCCGCTGACTGGCTTCTGCTGTGTGTAATCACAGCGGAAATGAGCTGCCGGCAGCGTGCATGCACCCCCTACCCAGAGGTGTCAGATTACATATATATATTAAGAATCTCTTAGATTGTAAGCTCTAAGGAGCAGGGCCCTTTGATTCCTACTGTATTAAAGTGTATTGTATTTGTACTGTCTACCCTCAAGTTGTAAAGCGCTGTGTAAACTGTTGGCGCTATATAAATCCTGTATAATCATAAATAATAATATACATGATCTAGCGCACAGGTGCTGCCTTGTAGCAGTAAAACTGCAATATGGCAGACCTAGGGTTGCCACCTCATCCCTTTAAACCTGAACACATATGAATTACACGGGTTCTGAGGCTAATCTAATGCAGATAAGGCACAAAGTGAGTTTAATTACCACCTTAGTCAGCCACAGAACCTGTGTAATTCATATGTGTTTGGTTTTAAAGGGATGAGGTGGCAACCCTAGGCGGACCTTAAGTGGAAAGGAAAAGTTCATAAGTAAATTGCAGTATTACCCTTGCAGGAGTTTCCAACACAACTTCAAAACACAAAAGCTAAACAACATTAAACCTCTTCTTGCAGTATCACTGCTCTGGCCCCAAGCTTAGGCCTTCTGTCTGTTCCTTCAGACCATCTTACAGCACCACTGCTCAAGTACAAACACTGTACCTCCCTCTCACAACTCTCTGCTGCTCTGGCATGAGCCCTGACCTCTGGGCAGGGGACCTGCCAGGGACTGTGACAGCATAAGGGGGCGGGGTCACCGCCTATATAAGTCATAGCGGAGCGCCCAGACAGCATTACAGCCGGAGAGAGCGTCGTGTCAACATCGGAAGAAGAGAAGAGGGGAGAAGCAAAAGAGTGACAAAAGATAGCGGAGGAGCTGGCAGAAGAACCGGACACCGGGAGAAGAGGTCGAACTCTGGGAGAAGAAGCCAGAGAGAGCGGAGAAGAACTGGACACCGGGAGAAGAGGCCGGAGAGACCCCCTAAGTCAGAAGAAGACCCCCTAAGTCGGAAGAAGACCCCCGAAGCCGGAAGAAGACCCCCGGAGCTGTCTAATAAATTACTTTAAAAAACTTTTTCCCTAGGTGAATGGGTAGGGGTAAGGTGTACCCCATACTCATTCACATAGGGTGGGGGGCTGGGATCTGGGGGCCCCCTTATTAAAGGGGGCTCACGGATTCCGATAAGCCCCCCACCCGCAGACCCCGACAACCAATGGCCAGGGTTGTCGGGAAGAGGCCCTTGTCCTCATCAACATGGGGACAAGGTGCTTTGGGGGAGGGGGGTGGCCGCAGGGCCCCCCCTCCCCCAAAGCACCCACCCCCCCATGTTGAGGGCATGTGGCCTGGTACGGTTCAGAAGGGGTGGGCCGCTCGCTCGTCCCCACCCCCTTTCCTGACCGGCCGGGCTGCGTGCTCGGATCGTGGCCTGGTATGGATTTTGGGGGGACCCCACGCCGTTTTTTTGGCATAGGGGGTTCCCCTTAAAATACATACCAAACCTAAGGGCCTGGTATGCCCCGCGACGGGGCTCGCAAGGGGCTCGATAAAAGCGGCGAGATTAACTTCCTTTTCTAGTCCCGTCGTACTCGGGTCACGTTCAAAATGAAAGGACTTGTCGGTGTGTGGGCAAGTCCGTTCATTCGGAAAGTCCGCCGTAACTCTGTCAAAAGTCCGTCGGGAAGACCGGCAGACCTAGTCTGCCAGAAAGTCCGGTTGTGTGTACACTGCATTAGTTTCTGGTATATATGTTGTCATTCTGAAACCACTCTGAGACGCTGGCCTTTGCAACTGTTCACTGTTTTGTGAGTTTGCCTTTATTCAATAAAAATTTTTTTAAAAGTAGCAGTGACATTATCATGGTGCTGTACATAACCTGGGCAGAGAGCTGAACTGTGGCAGGGGCCCAGCAGGCTCCACCCACTACAGAGAACTACAGGAGGGGGTGGAGACAAGACCAGTCACTCTGCACAAGGAGAAAGAGCACCAGTCTTTATTACGCCAAGCACCTGCACAGAGGGAAAGTTTTGCACTGGATTACTGCACAGAGCTGGAAAAAATACACAATGCACACTAAAATTCTAGTAGGAATATACATGGCATATGTATTTAGAAAATATTTTTCCATTCCGCAGTTTTGAACTTCAGTGTATGAGGCAGTAAGGCGATCGTTTTCTTCTGTATGTAGAATGCTTATTTCACTGCTAAAACGAAACACCATTATGAACCGATTTCCAATTAATTACAATGTTTTCTCTGCCACTTAATATCAACCCTGTGATCTTTAGATCCTCTCCCATTGTAACAGACGCATAAAAAGTATGCATCTATTTACACATCCGGGTCAGTCCCGCCGATTGACAATGCAATAATTAGCCTACATAATTCCCGTCAACGAGCATTGCAACCAGTTAATTGTGCCACCAGTTTAGTAATTATCTCCTGTGTACTAATTGCATCCTCTCTCTCTGAAAGGTCAGACGCTTGAGACTCGTGCCATTACTGTTATTATTATTGTTTTATCACAAGCGGTGATTACATTAATTATGATAATTGAGTGTCATGTAATATAAAAAGTAATGGTTCTGTAATGTGAGGCCTGGCCATGCATCCGTCCAGACATTTGGTAAAGGTAAAAAAAAAAAAAAAAAAACGACAAAAGAAAAATTGGAAATAACATTTTCATACTAGTTTGAATAAACTGCTCTCTTCTCTCTCTCTACTCACAGAGGCGACACTGGGAGCCATTGGCTCCTGCTGCTGTCAGGCAAATAGTGTAAGCGGAGAATGGGGCGGGGCTTAGCAGCGCTGTGTTTGTTCAATAGATGCACACAGGATTGAGCCCATATGTGTGCCTCCTTTGCAGACGGCTTGCTATGGGGGCACACAAAGAAGAGGAGGAGCCAACAGCGCCAGTGGGTGACCCAAGTAGAGGAGGTTTGGGGCAGCTCTGTGCAAAACCATTGCACAGAGCAGGTAAGTATAACATATTTGTTACACGGACTGTGAATGATCTGAAAAAAAATTGGGTCCACCACCCTCATCCACCACTGTGTCACAGAAAATAAACGTGTCAAGTGAAAAAAATTGACGAAACTGAAAAATAATAAATAATGTTAGAGGTATAAAACCCACATTGATAATAGCTGCCACTTCCAAATTACAAATATAAACGTGAAAAACCACCTATACCGACATCCAAATGTAGGTGAGCGCAGCTGCTCACCTACATTTAGGATTCGGTATAGGTGGTTTTTAACGATAACATATTTGTTTTTTTAATTAAAAATGTACCTTTACAAAAGCTTTCAGTTATTCTCTATGACCGAATGCCGAGGTCATTCTGCCGCCTGCGCCACTGCTGCCTACTAAATGACTCACTTAAGAGAGATGTAGACATCAACAATGTGTAGGATTAACAAACGTTATGCATCTGAATGCAGCATATTATTCACTCCTGTGCATGAGCCCTTAATGGTCTGGATAAATAGACCTTTATAAATATAAATGTACTGTATATGTACAGCAATTATATAATGCGCTATCCAACTACTAAACTAAACTTTTCCTCCAACCTATATATCATTGCATTTCTTATTTTAGAAAATCAGGATAAAGGAAAAGTAGTGGTGTAAAAAACAGTAACTTTTTGGATGAATAATTATATTTGTGGTCTGTGTACCTGGGGGCATGGCAAGGGTGTATCCTTTGCTTACATACCTTGTTGTTAGGGTCAGGGGTCAGGCTCAGAGACCACTAGCAGTATAGGGACTCCCACCGACCAGCAGGATTGGTATACAAGCAGGTAACTCTGGCAAATAGGTGTGGAATCTAAGTATTAACCAGTGTTTACCAGAGCTCTGGATGGTGGAGATGGGTATTAGCTGCATGTTAGTACCAGGCAGTGGTCCTCAGGATCGCCCCACCAGGAAGTGAGCAAGCCAAGGTCTAGTAGCGGATATAGCAGGTAAGGATCAAACAGCAGAGTAGTCTGTAAACAAGCCAAAGGTCGGTAACGAGTAGTTGCAGTTTGGGATCAAGATGAAGCATAGCCAAGGGTCAGTAACATGTGGTAGTAAAGATACGGACGGCAGCAGGAAAAACAAAAGTGAGATACTGGCTGGAGAGAGCACAATAATCTGGCAAACAGGAAGTGCAGAGACATGGCTTAAATCAGGAAGTTCATGGGAGGTGCAAAGAGTTCAAGGTTCAGCGGAAGTCAAGGAACAAGGCAAGCTTGTCCAAGGGATCAGAGAGGGTGCTGTCCAGCATCTCAGGTAGACACACCCAGACACAGCAGAGGTCTCAGGTTTAATTCCAGACACTGACACTTGCGCTAAAATGTACCCTTCTTTCTCATCTCGAAACATTGGGAGGTATGGGTGCTGTTTATGTTTTACAGCTCCCACACATAATTTAAAATACAGTAGATGTAAACCCTGGAGGAGACATACATGTAGGACTTTTGAGGTGCCAAAGATAAGACAAGAACAATAGCAAAATCTATTCTATTTTTGAATCTATTTTAAATCAAACAGCTTTTGTCACAAATTTGAATACACATGTGATTAAAATTACAAAATATCAATGTAGCAAAATGGACTACAATTGTAAAGCACCGTACCCTGGGTCTTTCAAAGCCTCATCTGTCCCCCTAGTGCTCAGTGTACCAGAAGACATCATATTTGTGTGCCCAGCAGAGAGGACTGTGGGATGAGTAGTTCTCCTGCCAGATAGTTGCTATACCTGATTATGTGTGCAGACTACATATCCCAGGGATGTTTGCTGCTGTTAGGAAGATTGCTGGTAGTAGCTATAAAAGAAGCGGAAAGCGGGATGTTCTCTTCCCTCCTGGCCTGACACAAGACAGACCTCTCAATGAAACACAGAAGGGGAGGTTGCGGCCTACCATGTGAAGTTCCACCCCCCAACCGGTAACCTGAGGAGCCTAGCTCTGTTGTTTTGCTGTCGGACATCCTTTCAGCACCACTGCGGTCGCTTGCCTTTTGGTGTGTGTCAAGCTTCACGTCAGGAGATCGAGACAGCAGATCCGCTGCACGAGTGTTGTCCTTTTGGAGGAGTTATTTTGCTATATTGGTGCTGTTGCCAAAACTCAGCAGATCTATTACCTCCCCATCCTTTTTGTAACAACCTTCTTCTTTATTGGTTTCAGTAAAATATTCTTAGAACCTAAATACGCATAGTGTCTGATTTCTTACTCTACAGCATTCAAGGATTTCTGAACCCAGAGTATCAGGTGGGTTGGAATGTTCACGATGTCACGGCTGTGCAGATGAGCAGGTAATTCTAAGCAGTCCCCTAGGGGGCCGTGCTACATCAATATTATTCAAAGATTTTTTTCCCTTTGATTACCACCTTATACACCCTTATCTTGTTACATTTGCACCATTACATAGATCAGTAATTTATATTAACCATCAAGTAATTCCGGCAGGAGTATAATTATTTTCGATGTGTCGAATAAGGGAGATATCTTGTTCTTCAATGCGTTCCCCAGTAAGCTTCATCAGGAGGATTTGTAGGGAAAATACATTACACAGTACAGTATACAGTATGTTAAGCTGGAGAACCAAAGGATTTTGCAAATCCACAATCAGAGGCAACCCGCTCTCCCCACAAGGTCACCAGTGGACTGCAGGGGTAGAAACCTGAGCATGCAACACATATTCTTGTCAATAAAAGCATGAGATATTTTGTACAAAATTGACTTGCAGGGACACACATTTAAGCAGTACTGGGGGTATCTACTAATTTTGCACAGGAATATATTCAGCAGGGTGCTATTTTTTTCATAAAAGGTTTGTAAAGGGATGAGCTTGCTGTTCTGCTGTTCCATTGTCCAATCACAGGCTGCAGAGAGGAAGGTTACCAGGCTGCCGTAAAAAGTATGTCCACCAACCTAGCATTGCTGTATGGCAGGAATGAGTAAATATCAGGACAGGCTGGACACTTTATTAGGTTCAATTGCTTGGTAACACAAATTGCTAATCAGCCAATCACATGGCAGCAACTCATTTAGTAACTGCATTTAGGCATCTAGACATGGTGAAGATGACTTGCTGAAGTTCAAAGACAGCGTCAGAATGGGATAGAAAGGGGATCTAAGTGACTTTGAACGTGGCATGGTTGTTGGTGCCAGACAGGCCGGTCTGAGAATTTCAAAAACTGCTGATCTACTGGGATTTTCACACACAACCATCTCTCGGGTTTACAGAGAATGGTCCGAATAAGAGAAAAATATCCAGTGAGCGGCAGTTATGTGGGCAAAAATGCCTAGTTGATGTCAGAGGAGAATAGAAAGACTGGTTAGAGATGATACAAAAGGCAACAGTAACTCAAATAACTCGTTACAGCCAAGGTATGCAGAATACCATCTCTGAACGCACAACACATTGAACCTTAAAGCTGATGGGCTACAGCGGCAGAAGACTACACTGGGTGCCACTCCTGTCAGCTAAGAACAAGAAACGGAGGCTACAATTTGCACAGGCTCACCAAAATTGCACAATAGAAGATTAGAAAAACGTTGCCTGGTCTGATGAGACTGGATTTCAGCTGCGACATTCAGATGGTAGGGTTAGAATTTGGTGTAAACAACATGAAAGCATGGATCCATCCCGCCTTGTATCAACGGTTCAGGCTGGTGGTGGTGGTGTAATGGTGTGGGGGATATTTTCTTGGCATACTTTGGGCCCCTTAGTACCAATTGAGCATTGCTTAAACACTACGGCTTACCTGAGTATTATTGCTGACCATGTCCATCCCTTTATGACTACAGTGTCCCCATCTTCTGATGGCTCCTTCCAGCAGAATAATGCACCATGTCACAAAGCTCCAATCATCTCACCACTGGTTTCTTGAACATGACAATGAGGTCACTGTACTCCAATGGTCTCCACACTCACCAGATGTCCATCCAATAGAACAGCTTTGGAATGTGGTTGAACGGGAGATTTGCATCATGGATGTGCAGCCCACAAATCTTCAGCAACTGCGTGGTGCTATCATGTCAATATGGACCAAAATCTCTGAGGAATGTTTCCAACATGTTGGATCTATGCCACGAAAAATGAAGGCAGTTCTGAAGGCAAAAGGGATCCAATCCAGTAGTACTAGCAAGGTGTACCTAATAAAGTGGCCGGTGAGTGTAACTGTTAATTTAACTGTTTGCCTGTAATTAAGCCCTCAAATCCAGTGGGAATAAGGATAATGAATGGAAGTGCTAGCATCACATCACTTTTATTTGGTCTACTAGTCACGGTAAACTGTTCACGTTTACTCTGAGCGCTCTCCTTCCTTATGTACTTCCACCTACATACCTCCAACCTCTGCTTACCAGGTTACAGAGCTGGCACACCCACTTGAAGCCTGATGTCTTCTCATTTTAATGACCCATTTTAGATAATTGCATTAATTTAAGAGATATGCATACGAATGAAATAAAGGGTGTTTTTATTTCTTTCGAAGGCTGAAAAATTATTGAAAAAAAAAAAGGTGAAATTCATGTCAAAGTCAAACAAGGCTGTACTTTCAGATATGTTGAAGAATAACTTTTATTTTATTTTTTTTATATGAAAAATTGATTTGTCATTCCAGCAAAACCCTGTAGATCCAAGGACTATTGATTAATACACATTTTTCCTGAAAGAATTCAGTGACTGTGTGTTCTGCGTAGGCATGAAAACCGTTTCATTTCTATCTGGTAGGAATAGTAAGTGCCCTCAAGGGATCTTGTCAGAACAGAATATAAGAGAATGACCATGGCTCACTCACTTTTTTTTTTTTGCGACTTTAAATTCCAAATACGGGTCCTCTGCAATAGACGAGGTATAATTTTTCCGGTGGCTTGTGTCTCCTACCTCCGCTCTATTCCAGAGCTAGAGCCTCTATCAGACTCTACAGCATTTGGATAGCCTGTATTTATTATTGCATACTCTCCTCTGACTGCTACATCGCTACAGGCAGGGCTTTTTTTCTTCAGAGAATAGGTGCAGGTACAACCCCCCAGTCAACCCTGGTCTCTGCCCCGACTTACCGCCAAGCACTGTCCCCTGTCTCCACCCTCTCTCCACCTTCCAGTACCACCCCGTTTGAAAACAGCACCAAGTATAATTTTGTAAAGTTAAGTAATTTGTATGGAATCTGTTAATGATAACAAGAAAAGCAGTAAAATAGATCCCCTGCAGCCAGCAACAATAGACAACCCCCCCCCCCAGCAACAATAGATGCCCCAGCAGTCAGCATCAATAGACCTTCCAGCAACCAACATCAATAGACCCCCCTTTTCATTGGTAAATCTCCCAGCAACAATAGATCCCCCAGGGCAAAATACCCCTAGCAACAATAGATCCGCCCCAGGAACAATAGACTCCGACCAGCAACAATAGATCCCTCAGCAACCTGCATCAATAAACCTTGCAGCAAACAACAATAGATCCCCATCATCAGTAAACCCCCCAGCAACAATTGACCCCCGCCCCAGCAACAACAATAGATCCATCACCAGCCAACATCAATAGACTTTCCAGCATCCCTTGCCAGTATATACATTTAGAGCTGGAGGTGCCGAACTGCTTACCACTGCGTTCCCAGTGAAAAAAATAATTCTGACTACAGGCATTGGCATATAAAGCAGAGGATAAAACCGCATTGAATGGCAGGGGACCTAGGTATCTAACACTTCTGTAATTGTTGAATTTGGAAGAGATGGATGGAGGTTAACAAACTCTAAAAAAGGGAAGGCAGGGAACATGGGCCACCAGAGAGGTGAGCTTAACAGCTCCTCTAGAGTTCTTTAAGAGATTTATAGAGTCACTTTGAAGGAGCGGTCTTCAGGATTGTCTTTCTGATCCTGGCTTCACTACTTAGTAATTTGTAGACATGCACAATTCACTTCGGTCCAAATATAAATTCGGACAAATTTTTGGTTATGAAATAGCAACCTTAAAATTTGTTTAATTTCTTTTCATATATTCCTATTCTAAAGAATTTAAAATTTTCAGAACGATTCGAATCGGCCGCAAAATGATCAACCAATTCTAATGTGAAGAATAGCTGGTTGTTGAGGAGTGGGCCAGGAAGTCAGCTGCCGTGTCCTTAACAACCAATGACTTATACGCTGGCAACGGGTTTCCCCACTGACAGCTGAATGTAAAACAAAGAATTGCTGGCAATAAAGAATGAATCGAATAAAACGGCGTAGGGTCCCCTCAATGCATACCAGGTCCTTTAAAATAGAAAAAAAAAAAAACAGTGTGGGGTCCCCCAAAAATTCATACTAGACCCTTATATGAGCATGCAGGCCAGGAAAGGGGGGGAATGAGCGAGCTTCCCCCTCCTGAAACATACCAGGCCACATGTCCTCAACATGGGGGGGAGCTTTGGGGCAGGGAAGGCTCTGCCCCCTCAAAGCACCTTGCCCTCATGTTGATGGGGACAAAGGCTTCTTCCCCACAACCCTAGCTGATGGTTGTGAGGATGCGTCGGTGACTTATCAGTATCTGGAAGCCCCCTTTAACCGGTTCCCGACCGGCCACCGCAGTTATACTGCGGCAGGTTGGCTCCCCTGGGCGAGCCGCCGTAACTGTACGTGGGCCCTTTAAGACGCTGTAGAGCCGATGCGAGTGCCCGGCTGGCACGATGACCGCCGGGCACCCGCGATCGCTCGTGACAACGCGAGAACCGGGATCTGTGTGTGTAAACACACAAATCCCGGTTCTCTCAGGGGAGAGGAGACAGTTCTTTTGTTCATACTATGTATGAACACCGATCTCTCTACTCCCCTAGTCAGTCCCATCCCCCCTACAGTTAGAACACACCTAGGGAATACAGTTAACCCCTTGATCACCCCCTAGTGTTAACCCCATTCCCTGTCAGTGACATTTATACAGTAATCAGTGCATTTTTATAGCACTGATCGCTGTATAATTGTCAATGGTCTCAAAAATGTGTCAAAAGTGTCCAATTTGTCCGTCACAATATCACAGTCCTGATAAAAATCACAGATCACCGTCATTACTAGTAAAAAAAAAAAATTGTAAAAATGCCATAAATCTATCCCCTATTTTGTAGACGCTATAACTTTTGTGCAAACCAATTAATATATGCTTATTGCGTTTTTTTTTTACCAAAAATATGTAGAAGAATACATATCGGCCTAAACTGAGGAAAAAAATTGGTTTTTTGTTTTTTTTTAAATTGGGATATTTATTTTAGCAAAAAGTAAAAGATATTGTGTTTTTTTCAAAATTGTTGCTCTTCTTTTGTTTATAGCGCAAAAAATAAAAACCGCAGAGGTGATCAAATACCACCAAAAGAAAGCTCTATTTGTGGGAAAAAAAGGGCGTCAATTGTTTGGGTACAGCATCGCACGACCGCGCAATTGTCAGTTAAAGCGAGGCAATGCCGTATCGCAAAAAATGGGCTGGTCATTGAACAGCTAAGTCTTCCGAGGCTGAAGTGGTTAACAAGGGGATCCCAGATCCCAGCCCCCCTATGTGAATGAGTATGGGGTACATAGTACCGCTCACTTGACCCCCCCTTTCCTGGGCTGCCGGGCTGCATGCTCGCATAAGGCTCTGGTATGGATTTTGGGGGGACCCCATGCCATTTTCTTTTTAATTTTGGTGTCCCCTTAAGGGCCGAAGGGCCTGGTATGGCTGTTTTTTTTCATTATTTTTCATTGCCAGCATTCTTTTGTTTACATTTCAGCTGTCAGTAGGGAAGCCCGCTGACAGCTGATGAGTCATCGGTTGTTAAGGACGCGGCAGTCAGCTTCCTGGCCTGCTCCTTAACAACCAGCTATTCTTCACACAGAATTTGAATCGGACGATCATTTTTCGACCCATCCAAATTTGAATAATTCTGAAAATTTTCGAAATCGTCAGAAAATTGATAAAACAATATTTTACAAAATCAAACAAATTCCAAAACAAATCAACGCAACAAAACTAATAACATAAGAAATCTATCAAACATTAAAAGATTTTTTCAGTTATGCACGTCTAGTAATTTGCTGACCCCACTTGTTATCACCTCTTAGTGGCCTGTTGTCTGTCTCTGAGGCCAGCCATAGACAGTTCGAATCTGAAAGGTTTGAGCCTGCTGACCTGGCCGAGATTCAAACAGTGTGTGGGCAGGCTGAATGTATCAAGTTGATCATACTCGGGTACAACCACCCCGCCGGATTCACTTGCGATTATCTCTAGCAGCTCCCATAGCCGCTAGCAATAATCACTGTCTTCTCCCGGCGGGGACAGCTGTGAGTAGACAATTGCTCAGCAGGAGAGCACTGTCAGCACTGTCTGTGTTGATGGGGGAATTGTGAAAATTGGTTGCAGGAAAGAAATCTGCACCGTCTATGGCCCACCTTATTCAGTGCTAGCGGCTGTCAGCGTCTAAAGAGGTGCTAGATATTGAGTAAAGCATTCTTGGTGTACATCATCCACCTCAATGTTCCTGCTGGGAACTATCACTTTTCACAGTCTTTAGAAAGCTACAGGAAGTTTTGATGGAGCTACACTTTAAGAAAGATAAGTTGTTTTTTTAGAGGCACACATATTCTATTCATTCCCTTCCCCAGCTTCTACACCCACCTTTAACACTATGAACTCCAAGCCCACCATTATCCTACTATATCGCTGGGGGTTCATTTGACCATCTTGGTTACGGTAGCGATGCTACAAGATGAATTTTTATCCTTCCTGACATCACTGACAAAACAAACACCTCCACGATGACTAATGCACTTTAAAGGTTTATTCAATAACAGTGGAAAAAAAATCTTAAGTATTTAGTATCTCATGGTTACCAGGCAGAAGCCGTCATTAGCAATGAGGAAGCCATGTCTTATTGCTGTTTAGTAACCCTTTCCCTTGTTGCATTATTGTCACTGTAGATCACTGATGAGACTTGAAGGCTGTGTCTGATTTGGGTCCTTAAGGTCCACCTGTGCCCTGGATGGCACCAGTGACACATTGTATATTCTTTCAGCCACGTACATTAGGCTGAATTTAAGGACAGAGAATGATGTCAGTGCCCGATAGAATTATAGTCAGGCTGTGCAGAATTCCAAGTCATGTGGAACCTTTTACCAAAGCTACTTCTGTATAAGCAAAATTATCAATGCCAAAACTCAGTTCATGAAGGTTGTGTTGACAGTGGAGGAAACATGAAAGTATCGGAAATTATAACAATGGATTCATTAGATAAAATAGAATAGAACTTTCAGACACTGACTAAAAAATATAGAAATGTGGACTGGCCTGGAAATGGGCTTTAAAACAAACCCATGCTTCGTCTCTGCAGAGCAAAACAACAGGTTCCTCATAGCACATAGTGACTTTCCGTCATCTATTCCCCTTCCCAGTTCAGCGACTGGGAGCAAAGAAAATACCCAGAATACGTAGCTCATGCCCCTTTTCCGTATGTGACAGCATTGGTGCATAGTGTTTGGCTCAGCACTGTCAAATCATCCTGAACAGTAAAACAAGAGATGGGGAGTAGATCAGGAGTGTTTTACCAAAACTGCCAACCTCTACAGGCTTGGTTTTTAGCAAACAGTGTGCCTAGCTTTAGGCAGGAACAAAGAGTTCAGACAGGATCAGAGAACAGGCTACGTATAATTGCAGACTTCCATCCACACTCCTTAGGGCAGCATTGGCACACTATGGACCAGCCTTTCTCAACCTTTTTACCCCAGAGGAAACCTTAAAATAATTTTCAGGTCTTGAAAACCCTTACTAAAAGCAATTTAATGGGGGTCTCTGGAAAAAATGCACCTTATGTTGGTGGTTAGGAAAAAGAAATCACTCTTACCTCTAACTTTATTTAATTTATGCTGGTGGTTAGTATGAAGGATTCAATCCTTACACTGGTGGTCAAAATTGGACTCTTAAAGGCAGCTTAAAAGATAATTGATGTCATGCAACTGGCTTTTCCAAGTGGTGATGGTCCCAGAACTATGCAGGCACCATCAAATAGGAGGTCAATCTGCCACAGCTCAACAAACCCCTGGCAATCTCTGGAGGAACCCTAGTGTTCCATGGAACTCTGACTGAGAACAGCTGCTGTAGACTATGACCAAGGACTGGCTGCCTACAACAAGAAGATGTAGACAGTATCTCCTTTCTAAAAAGATTTCTGACTTGTTTTTCGTGGCACTGCTATTCGAATCTTTGGACATCACGTTTCTAATGGTCTATGCAGCTGTGGAAATCTTGACTCTAATTTGCAGCATTCCCGTTCTCTCTAAGGGGTAACCTGTACCTGTTATGCCGCGTACACACGAGCGGAATTTCCGTCTGAAAAATCTTGGATGGTTAATTCCGACGGAATTCCGCTCAAGCTTGGCTTGCATACACACGGTCACACAAAAGTTCCCTGAACTATTGACCGTCAAGAGCCCGGTGATGTACAACACTACGACGAGATGAGAAAATGAAGTTCAATGCTTCCGAGCATGCGTCGAATTGTTTCCGAGCATGCGTAGGAATTTTGCGCGTCGGAATTGGTACAGACGATTGGAATTTCAGATCGGAACTTTTTCCGACCGAAAAAAATGAGAACATGCTCTCAATCTTTTGCTGGCTGGAATTCCGCCATCAAAAGTCTAATGGAGCATACACACGGTCGCATTTTCGGACCAAAAGCTCTCATCGGACTTTTGCTGGCGGAAATTTCCGCTCGTGTGTAGGGGGCATTATGCTTTTATCAGTGATAAAAACTGATCCATTGGGAAGAGATATGCTTTCTCCCCTCCTGCAGATTGAAAGTATTCACCATCAATGCAAGTGTTCCTTTCTACTTCTGTGATGGCTCATTGACTCTTTGTTCTCTTTGTACAATGAATTCTGAATCCTTCAGAACATTTACAAGGCCAGTACTTGTATAGAATGCAGCTTGTCTGTGGCGATGATTGCTTTATCTGAGCATGGAGCAGTCACAATGGTTTTATCACACAGACTCCCACAGATTCCGTAAGATACAGTTGTTGCTCCATTCACAGCCCTACATCTGGGGTTAATCGATTGTTGGAAAACATATGTAATTGAATGCAGACCACAATCTGATATCAAAATATTGTCCAATCTGCAGTTTTAATCCTGTTTTTTAAAAAACGTGTTCAGATAATTGCTAATTTGCCTGTTTGTCTACATCAGAGATCTCCAAACTACGGCTCTCCAGCTGTTGCATAACTACACATCCCATGAGGCATTGTAAAACTGACATTCACAGACATGAATAGGCATGATGGGAATTGTAGTTCCTGAACAACTGGAGGGCCATAGTTTGGAGACCCCTGGTCTACATGAACATTAAAATGTATCTATACATAATCTTTCTTTTATTTATGGATAGTATGAAGAAGAATCCCTGTCAGGTTTTACTACTTTCTTTTATCAATCTGCAATCGCTCGTTATCTCCTGTATTATGTCCGCGGTCTCTAACCATCTTTTGTATCACGCCTATAGTCCTTGACTATATACCGTTGTGTGTCTGCTGTCTCTGATAATGAATATTCACTAAATTTTATGTGTGGCCCTTTGGTCATGCCGGGGGGCCGCACTTGAGGTCCCCGAAGAAAGTTGACCACCACAGTCCTACTCCTTCAATCCTGACATTTGAATGTGCTCGGGAGGCGCCAGCCCCATCACCTACAGCCTGTCAATGTCTATGGAAGGCTGAAATACGCTGCAACTAGATGGGGCTGTATGATGTACTTGCATTTAGGTCTCTATGTATTCAATGACGATTGCCCCAAAAACACTGGTATTCTTCGTTCTGGGCATTCGTCCCTAAATACACAGGACTATGTACATATTACATCTTATGTTTCTGAATTTGTTGGTTATGTGATTCTGTCCTGTAATGATTTGGAGTTCAGCAGCAGGAACTAGTGAGGGCAACAGAGGACACAGTAGCTCAATAGTCCAAGAAGTACATTTTCATAATTCATCTCTATTATTGGACATTTATTTTAGCAACAGATTTGCTTTACTTGTGTAGCCCACAAAATGCCTGCCCCGTTTTGTATGATTGACAGGCGACCTTTTATATTCTGTAAAAAGCAGTCGGTGCAGGAAGTATGGTACATTACCTTGTTCCATCTAAAAAAATTCTATTTTTGGGATAAACAAAGCAATTTAAGCACCTATTGGGACCGAACCCGCCCGACATGCTTTTAAAACACGTCTGAAAGGCCGCTTTCATTAAAAGCTTTCTCTGTGTTTGTTTTTGTCCAAAGAAAAGTCTTTGTGCCACTGATAAAATTAGTGGGGCTGACAGTTTAATGAATACAAACATCACTCTCGCTAATGACACGGCGTTCCTCCGAGTCACAGATGCGCATAGGCACTTGGCCCAGGAGTCTCTACGGATGGATTTGTTAATCCTTGTGCTAATAAGTAAGCTTCGCCACAGGAGGCTTAGGAAAAAAATTACCCGCTACGTGCCACAATTTCCAGGCAAACTTGTTTTCTGCATCAAATATGACCACTTAACACATCTTGCATGCAATTTTGGAAACACATTCAATTCTGTGAAAGAAAAGAAAACTGTCTGTGCTGTCACCATTTCTAACAGCCCATGTGAAAAGATTCAAAACTATGAGAATTATTTGTTTAGACCAGAGTGTTTTTTTTTTGTTTTTTTTAACCTCTTGATACCGGCCATACGCATATATGTGGCTGCTCGGCAGGTGTGCCTTATATACACTATATTACCAAAAGTATTGCGACACCTACCTTTACACATACATGGACTTTAATGGTATCCCGGCCTTAGTATGTAGGGTTCAATATTGAGTTGGCCCACCCTTTGCAGCTATAACAGCTTCAACTCTTCTGGGAAGCCTTACACAAGGATTAGGAGTGTGTCAATGGGAATGTTTGACCATTCTTCCAGAAGCGCTTTTTTGAGGTCAGGCATGGATGTAGGACGAGAAGGCCTGGCTCACAGTCTCCACTCTAAGTTATCCCAAAGGTGTTCTATCGGGTTGAGGTCAGGATTTTGTGCAGGCCAGTCAAGTTCCTCCACCCCAAACTCATTTATCTATGTCTTTATGGACCTTGATTTGTGCACTGGTGCACAGTTATGTTAGAACAGGAAGGGGCCATCCCCCAAACTGTTCCCGCAAAGTTGGGAGCATGAAATTGTCCAAAATGTCTTGGTATGCTGACGCCTTAAGAGTTCCCTTGACTGAAACTAAGGGGCCAAGCCCAACCCTTGAAAAACAACCCCACACCATAATCCCCCCTCCACCAAATGATTTGGACCAGTGGACAAAGCAAGGTCCTTAAAGACATGGCTGAGCGAGTTTGGGGTCATTGATCATTGATATATTTTGGCTCTTATCAAACAGATATAATAAAACACTTTCAATGATATAAGAGAAGTTCATTGTTATGGTTTACATATCCTTTAAAGCCAATATGCCTTTGCATAGATTCAGACATGCACTATAAAATAAGTTTTAATGTGTGTTACCAGAACGTGCTATAGTTCACTGTATATGTGCATATTGTTGGGTTTCCATGAAAGTGTCCTTTTGAAGATGTTGAAGAGATTCTCCTCACTTCCTGTCCCAGTGACCAAAGAAGTGATTGAAAAACTCATAACTCATATGCATTGAACAGTGATAAAAACCTGACAGCTTCCAACCCTTCCCCGGTCTGTCCAAAATTTAAATTGGCTGAAAATCCACTTTAGCTAAACTTTTGAACATGAAGCAAACTTTACTTTTTAATTATTACTGTCAAGGTATAAAAATTGAATCTGCAACACAGAAAAATATTACTTTCATGGTCCAGATGGTCAGTAATGAAAAGCAGAGCCAGGTCCAAGAAAGAAAATCTCCAGGGACAAGTCTTACACCTTCATCTGTCCTTTGAAATCTGGGGTCGTTGGCCAGTACACCTTTCACCAGCCCTGGTATGTGCAAATAAAATTTGTTTCAAAAGCAAATGCATAATAAATATGCTTTATTAAAAAAAAGATCAGTTATGGGTAATGCATGTTAAAGGCCAGTTGTTGAGGAATAACTAGAAACGTCTGTGGTTATAAAATCTTTGTGTGCTTAAAATTAAAGGAAAAATGGATCTGTATTGCATGACCGAACACGGGTTAAGCCACATGACCCAGGTAATTAATATATCGGGGGTGCTGTCTGCCATTTCTCAGGAATACCAGATATCGATTGCAAACTGACTGCACTTTCAAAAACTGCATCTGAAAAACTAATGTCGGGGCAGCCATACTATCAACCCCTGGAAAATGAGCGCAATGAATTATTCAACGTATCAATGCAAAATGTCATTCCAGTAATTACACTATCAGACAGAATCTTCTCACTGATCCTTTCTGCGGTGTGTAAGAATAAAAAATGAGGAGAGTTTGTAAGTGACTACAGCAGACATGGCGGGAAAGAGTTTGCGCTTATCATCCGCTGTATTTAGGCAGCACAGGATCTGCAATAAACACTGATTTCATGAAGAGTCCGAAAAACTAATAACAGCTCCGTAATCTGATGTAGACGTTAAAAATAAGAGAAGAATATAAATCAACCAGAGACATTGGCTTGGTGTCTGAACACTGACATGTTTCACCAAGGCTAGAATAAAGCTGGCCATAGACGGATTGAAATTATGGCGGATCAGCAGAGACTGGACACATTTTGATCAGTTTGTGGCTGTCCCTGCTTGACAGAAGTCAATCGTTTGATCAATTTCTGTCGGAGGGACATGCTGGTAAACTCCAGCTGTGCTGCTGCAGCCGCTGATCACTGTATTCTGACATTGGAGGGTCCCACTGTCGGAATACAATGTCCTGCCGAGAGGGATTCCTCCATCCACCTCATTTGTGTGGATGGAGGAATCTGTCTATGGCCAGCTTAAGACTAAAGGATGTTTAAGCAGGGTTTACAAACAATACTTAAAACTTAAGTTTATTTCTAGTTTTTATATAGTTACATAGGTCCAGCTTTTTCTTGTGTATATTACATCTCTGAACCTTGATCGTGTCCTGAAGAAGCCTCATGGTGAAACGCGTAGACGCACAAGGGCTCACTGTACAAATCGTTTCTTCATATTTTTAACCTTTTTGAACATTGTGACATACTATGAACTTTTGTCAATAAATGATATTGTGATAATCATTTGTTCTGTTGCCTCTCCTTTGTTCCCATGCCTTAAAAGTCAGATTTTTGGTTACCCAACCAGTACCCTCTTCTGTCTCCCTTAATTTGCAGATGTGGCATCAGAGTGCTCCCCCTTCTCATAGGTCCAGCTTGGACTATTGTAAATATGTTTTTCCCAAAATTGTGTGATTCCCTGTGGAAGCTAAACACCACTACCACATTGACTGCTGCTAGATTCTGTTCAGAAATTCTGCCCTGATTGTGGGGAGGTGCAGCGTGGTTACATAGTTAGTCTGGTTGAAAAAATACACAAGTCTATCTATTTCAACCAATAAAGTGGTGCGGTGGCAGTAAACACTCAAGAGTACAGTTGCAAGAAAAATAACTTGTATTTAAGTTAAAGTTTGGCAATTCACAACAAATCCAATGGGAAGGCACCCGACTGGGAACACTCACAAGATATTATAGCAAAGTGTAGCAGAGCAAATAGTAAAGGATATTACTGCCTATAAATGATGACACTATTGGTAAGTATTGAGTCTCGGATGTCCTGACAGCGCCTGTCTTGAGGGTATGGAATGTGGCCTGGCTGGTCCGTACCCAAATGGGGAGGTTTCCAGGAAGGATGGCTTGTCCCTATCCTTTCCCAACTCATCTGAAACCTTTCCCTACTGCTAATACTGTCCCTGACAGATGGGTGACGTGTCCCTACGCTACCCACATGCGAAATGCGTGCCAAGCCTGAGAGCCAGGGTCCTAAATAGACTGCCTGACCCAAGATGGTCATCAGCGTCACATGCCACGGTAGCATCCAATCTGAGAGCTCCCTCAGTGATCCAGGAAACCATAGAGGAAACATGTTCCTCTTGACTTCCTCTCCCTCTGCAATGCCACTGTGGTTGAGTGCTACCTGTAGTGAAAAAAGTAGATGACACCTGCCTACATGCTGCCACGTGACCATAGGAGGTTATTCACTTGGCACAGGCACCATTTAAAGATTACTTTGCACTTTCTCAGTTCTCTGATTGGATGGAGTAGAGATCACTATCCGGCCTCCCCACCTGGTCCAATCAGAGAATGCTTTGCATTTACTGAGGAAGTGCAAAGGGTTCCTTGAATGGTGCCATTGCCAAAGAGTAACCTCCTGTGTTAACAGTGCAGTAGGGCAGCCCCTTGGCATGAGACCCAGAAGCTAGTAAAGAGCACTGAAGTTGCGGTGCCTACTACAGCGATTTCCAACTTCCACAGGCATCCCACATGGTACATGCATACTTATATTGGACCAGCTTGTATAAATTGCCATACCTAAATTTCAGCTTTAGCCTGGGTTCACACATATGCGAACACAGACATCGCATTTGTGATTCACACAATCACATGCAATGTCTGTGCAAAGCGAGTTCAGCCATAGAGTTGGATTGGCACAAAAAAGGTACAGGGCCTCCCCCCCCCCCCGCACTGGAATGAACACCTATGCGATCTGATTCCTGTCCAAATCCACAGTTCGCACTGCGATCTGTGAACCGATCTGGGGGTGTAATTGACACTGTATTGACACCCGCAGCGGTTCGCAGAGGCTGCGGGAGAGATGCGATGTGGGAACCGGCGCTGTAATCGCGCTGGTTCCCGCATCCCTATACTGTGAACCCAGGCTGAAAGCAGATGTAAACCCTAACTGAATGATGTTTAGTTTGCTAAAGCACAATCTATCATTAACAATTACCATGGTTTTTTCTTTAACAAAATACTAGTTTTCACCCTTTTTTATACTGTTTGTTGCATGTCAGCACCAGAGCGTTGTCACCCTATAGCAGGAAGAGCAGGACACATGGCAGGATCATCATGTATGAAATCTGCTGTTTTAAAACTACTGAATAGATACCATCGGATGACCTATAGTCAGCAAAGATAAAACAAGCACATTGATACATCCCCCCTGTCATTTTACACTGGGCTCACATTGATTTTCCAGAAATGAGACAATATAATAAATGAGAATATTTGTGAAGGGCATAAAATTAATTGATAACAAAGGCCTCATGGGAGTTGTAATCTTCACATGAGCATAAAACTGAGGTCTATAAATTGTTTTAATGTTACACGAAATACGGTCTTTATTACAACCTAACCATCAGTGTATAGACAAGAGAAGATATAAAGCGGAACTTAAATTAAATCTAAAAGTCCTGCTCATCCTCCTCCTCCCCCCACCTATCATGGTATTGGTGTTTTTTTTTTTTTTTTCTGGGAGCAGGTACATTTTTTTTTGACAGGTACCCACTCCCACTTCTGCAATTCTCGCCTAGAGAAGCTAGGCCTATCTCTTCCCCCACAGCCCTTAACCTCTTGGGACACAAACATCCTAAGAGGCTGCAGGACCAGTGATATTACGCATGCGCAGTGGGAAGCCAGCTGTGAATCAGCAGGAAGTCACAGCCGGCTTCCACATCCAAGATGGCGGTGCCAGGGGGCCCCTCGAAGATCGATGAAGACAGCGCTAAACTCACCATCTGGTAAGTGTCTTTTTGTTGAAAGTCAGCATCTAAAGTATTTGTATACAGTAATTTAAAAAAAGGGACCAAAGTTTCTCCTTACAGGGGAGTTCCAACCTGTAAAAAAAAAAATGTAAAAGTACAAATACTGTAGCTGCTAAATATTAATATAAGGACACCTACCTGTCCAGGGATCCAGCAATGTCGGCACCCCAAGCCGATTTGTCCATCGGCTTCGGATGCAGGTGCTCCATTGCAAGTAAGGGAAACCGTCAGGCTTCACGGCCAGTTACCTACTACGCATGCACGAGTGCGCTTTCTGAAAGGTACCATCGTCTTCTGGGACACACACAGGTCCCAGAAGGCAACGGGGGGAAGGAGGAGGGGCTGGCCATGACACAGATTGCCGCGTGGCGATCTTACCAGGAAGTGGGATCGGGTACCTATGAAAATTTCCTCCAAAATGTGCTAAATGTGGCACTGGAAGGGGGGAGGGTGCGAACAAGCGGAGCTTCACTTTTGGGTGGGGCTCTGCTTTAAAGTGGTAATAAAGTCATAAAATGTAAAATCTACATACAGGCAGGTTTTTTTTTTTTTTTTAACAGAAGAGACCTTAGTGGTCTCTTCTGTCATGAATGTCCCCCCGCCTGTCAGCGGGTAATGTGATTTGAGCACATGCGCAGCTCGATCACATTTATGGCCCGCTCTGCGTGCCACGGTGATGTAACTCCCATGCACTTGCGCGGGAGTAATGCCACCCCAGACTGGCCGTTCAAGCAACCGAAGATATGAAAACGGGAAAAGATGGAAGCCCTTGGGGGGTGGGGGGGGGGTGGGGGGGGTGGGGGCTGTGACAGCGCTGCACTGGGGGGCTCTGTTTGCAGATAATACTGTCATAGTGTGCTAGTATGTGGTGTATAATAGTACATTATAAATTAAACCGGCTGGGGGACCAGCTTTTTTATTTTTAAAAGATAACTTTACTAATGCTTTTAAGTAATACTAAAGGAAAAAAAAAATAAACAAGTTACTGTATACTTACCTGTTCGGTGTAATGGCTTTGTACAGAGCAGCCCTGATCCTCCTTTTCTTGGGTCCCCTGCAGGCACTCTGGGCTCCTACCCCCTGCTGAGTGCCCCTGTAGCAAACTCCTTGTTATGGGGCAGTTGTGGGTGCTCGCTCCCGAAACCCGGCTCGGTGTGTCTGCACTGTGATTGACAGCAATGGCTTTTTGTTTTTTATATATTCCGCTTCAGCTGCTGTGCCTGAGCCAATGAGGAGGATGACGACCGAGAGAGCAGCTGCTCTTGTGCACCTCGCTGGATATTAATCAGGCTCAGATAAGTATAAATGGGGGGGGGGGGGAGCTGCACACAGAAGGTTTTTTGCCTTCATACATAGAATGCATGAAAGTAAAAAACCTTCAGCCTTTAGAACCACTTTACTGAACAGCTCATTCAGTGTAATGCCACGTACACATTTGGATGGTTTTTCCCGACAGAATTCCGCTCAAGCTTGGCTTGCATACACACGGTCACACAAAAGTTCGCTGAACTTTCGACCGCCAAGAACGCGGTGATGTACAACACTACGACGAGCCGAGAAAATGAAGTTCAATGCTTCCGAGCATGCGTCGAATTGTTTCCGAGCATGCGTAGGAATTTTGCGTGTCGGAATTGGTACAGACGATCGGAATTTCCGATCGGAACTTTTTCCGACCGAAAAAGAGAGAACATGCTCCCAATCTTTTGCTGGCTGGATTTCCGCCAGCAAAAGTCCGATGGAGCATACACACGGTCGCATTTTCCGACCAGAAGCTCTCATCGGTCTTTTGCTGGCCGAATTTCCGATCGTGTGTACGGGGCATTAGGGTGTAGGAATAAGGTAGCAAAAAAAGAAAGACAGTATAAACCGTAACTTTGAGGGGTGAAGAATTCAATGACTCACCTGTAGGGTGTGGTTGTGCCTCAGATAATTTAGGCAATAAGAAAAGGAACACAGTGACAAGGCACACTGTCAAAAAGGTAGGCACTGATAACCAAGCAATTTAATTCAGTTATTTTAATAGAAAAAGTATAAATGGTAGATTCCGTATATTATCACCTTCAAACCTTGAAAACACAATACATACAAAAAACATTTAATAAAAACCCCACGTAATAATTACATTATTCCTCACTCCAGTACTGTCTCTGGGTAGTGCGACTGGTCCAATGAAGCCTCCTCTCTAAGGCGCCCCTGGCCATTGTTGCACTCCTGCCCTCTCCATATGCAGTACAATGCAGGTTAAATATCCTTACATTCTACCTGATGATGCAGAGGGACCGAACATAGCCTAAAGCGCCAGAGAGAGAGGAGGAGAGAGCTGGAGTAGAAGGTAAGGTAAGTAATGCAGCCTCTTCAGCTCCTTCTAACCCTAATAAGCATTTAACCCTTGCAGTGGAGCTTTTGTCTAATTCCTAGAGTTGGTCTTTTAAAATGTATTTTAAGGTGTAGCCAGCAAGTACCTGCGGTAAAGAAGTCTAGGTGCCTTGTGTTATTTGAAAAACGTGCACTGGGGCTGGTTCCATTGGGAATCCCACAAAGGTGGGTGGTTTTCCAGTCCCGTGGGTTTTGGTTTTGCCCTGACAGGTTTACTGATTTACTGTTTCAACTGGACCACCAAGCTATGCTGGTGGAGTGTTTTGGCATGCCAGCTCAGGGAGCCATGCTAAGCTGTAAAGCTGGAGGCTGCTATGCAACTGCCAATACTCTAGGAATCTTCTGTTGTGCCCAGAAAGAGGTACTTTATCTGCAGCAAGGGTTTCTCTTCAATAGCTGTAATTATGGCGCGTACACACGGCTACAAAAGTCCGACAGCCCGTTCGACAGACTTTCGATAGACTTTTGACAGACTTCATAACGAACGGACTTAACTACATACGATCACACAAAAATCCGACGGATTCGTACGTGATGACGTACGACCGGACTAAAATAAGGAAGTTGATAGCCAGTAGCCAATAGCTGCCCTAGCGTGGGTTTTTGTCCGTTGGACTAGCATACAGACGAGCGGATTTCTGGGTCCGGCGGAGTTACGACGTAAAGATTTGAAGCATGTTCCAAATCTAAAGTCCGTCAGATTTGCGACTGGAAATGTCCGCTGAAGGTCTGGTGAAGCCCACACACGATCGGATTGTCCGCCGGATTTGGTCCGTCGCCGTCCATCGGACCAGTCCGGTCGAAAAGTCCGACCGTGTATACGCGGCATAAGGCTCAGTTTAGCAAAAGTTTATTTTTTCATTTATACATTTACCTGGCTACCCGAGTGCTTTATGTTACTTTTTGCTGGAACAACAGCCAGTTTATATGTAAGAAAATGGACTTTGTGCCTCTATCCTGAATCTGGTTGAACAATACATATCTTGCCTGGGGTATTGCCGAGCAGGGCTTGACAAATTTGCTTGGAATCTAGGAGCCAGCTAAAAAAGTTAGGAGCCAGGTTTTTTTTAAACGACCGACAAAGCTTTATTTTCAATATAAAAAATAACTAATCTTAAATTTACACAGAAAAAGCCCGCCCCGCTAGAGGCCTGAATAGCGTCACTAAAACGACGGTAAAGCAGCGCTAAAAAAAAGCGCCGCTTTACCGCCGACGCCCCCCGCGGCTCGGTGTGAAAGGGCTCTAAGGGTCTGATCAGGTCCGCCTGAAAAACAGACAGGCGAACCTGATCAGACAGCCCATGTAAAAGGGGCCAAGCAGGGAGATAACAAATAAATTAATTAGGAAAAAAATAAATAAACAGTTTTTATATAAATATAAATAAAAATAAAATCTATTACGAAAAAAAAAAAAAAGGCTATCCCCACATTCACTTCTTTCTCTTCTCCACTTTGGGAAGGAGATGGGCAGTGAAAACAGGCAGGTATTTTGCATTAGCATTGCATTAGCATTGCTGGTTGCAATACCAACGGCCACCACAAGATGGCGCCAGATTTCAGAAGGACTCCAGAACTACTGAAGAAGGCCGCAAAGCCGGGGCCTCAATTAACGGCCGGCGCGGCCCGACGCGATCGCACGGGGGGGGGGGTCGGAGTCCACACAGAGACAGGATACCCCCAGCTGTGCCGCCCCAGGCGCCAGGTCGCTAATTCTAGTCGCAAATGCGACCTGGCGCCCGGGGTTTGTCGAGCCCTGTTGCCGAGTACCGGCTGTTATGCCACTTACCCAAATACCACCTTACCTTATTTAAATAATTAAAGCCAGACAGCTTCTTTGGGTTTAAATGGTCATAGCAGCCCTTTATTACAATAACCAACCATAAAAACACTTTATTACATAATAAAAAACGTTAATAAACAGAAAAACATACCATAACCTATCTGACTAACATAGGATTTTTGAAGGCACCCTTGAATGATCAACTAGCTGTATCTGGTACCACCTTGCCTTTCCACGGCCCCCAGCCGCAACTTACGCCAGCTCGGGGACAATTGTTTGGCAAATTCACCAGCCAATACAGCCAACTATTACTTCCGCCCTTATTAGGGCAGGTACACCCATACCAGAGATGGGCCCAACCCATCATTCTCCAAAGAACTTAACTATCCCCGCCTTCAAAAACCCTACGACCTCTGCCTGCTGCTATGACACCATGCAATCCTGACCATGATGACACTAACAGAACGGAACTAAATAAACATATCACTGCCTACCTATCACAATGGGGCGGGAGGGCGGGAGAATCTTGTCCGTTGCTGTCCTAAAGTCCAAGTGATACTACTGTAGAAGATCGCCTCCCACCTAGCAACCCCTTAGGACCACCCTGTCCACACCCTGCCCCACCCTAATATCCTCCAATGGGGTAATGCTGATAATTATCCCTCCCTAATTATTATCCCTCCTATTAACTGAACTTACTTTTCGAATCCCCAACTTACTATAGCCTTTCAGGACAAACCCCATCATGTAGGCCCTACGCTTATGCTGCGCCTGAGCTCCTGGCCTATACTGAAACTTTATGTTTTGTGGTACTCCACAGCAAGAGAAGCAAAGGAACAGACTTGTAAAATTGAAAGGGTGACTGTAGCTTGGCTGGTACTCCTTGATTCTGCATTCTACTACCACAGCAATGTTTCCAATATATTTTTAACATTTCCAGAGGATAAGCATTATTTTACACTTCCCAGCATGCCAGAGCTGCAATAGTGTTTGCAGTCCTTTGCAAACGGTGTGCATGTCAGGAGACACCTTTAGAGAAGGCCTTTCCAATGAGACATGTGCTGCCAATAGTCAGTATTTCTTATGACCATCTTCGCTGAATTCCCTGTCTGCAAAACTTCACTGGCAGCAGAGTGGAACTAAAATGCTATCGAAGGTGGGTCAATTTAAAGGGTCAGATTGCTTAAAAGTGATTTTTTTTAGTTCTCAGGAGAGACTAATATGCTGAGCCTGCCCCTGGCTTCTCTAGGGTATACTAGTGGCACAAGTTCACTCCCTGCCATAATTTCCAATTTTGTTCACCTGCATAAAACTCCAGTAGGGATGGTGGGAACCCCTCATCATGGGCACAACAGGTGTGCAGAACCAGAGCTGAATCCAAAGATCTCACCAATAGAATCCTGGAAAATTAGAAGAGGCTGTCAGCTGATTTAACTCTCCAGCAATGACCAAACACTGAAATATCAGCAAACTGACCCTTCCTAAAGGCCCATACACACGATCGGAACTTTTTGACAACAAACATGCAAATTAGCTGTTTTAAGGCAACATCTGACGGTGTGTACGCTCCATCGGACACACTTTTTCAGTTTTCATCGGACTTTTGTTGGCTGTGCGAATGGACAAACTTTCCGGCAACAAAAGTCTGATGGAGCAAAGTCTGATCGTGTGTACACAAAACCATCGGACTTTTGTACAAGCTACAAACACGCATGCTCAGAACCAATGCAAAAGATCAGACAACAATACAGAAGTTGACCAAAGGGTGGCACCGGAGAATTGAATGTCCTCTTTTTGAAGTGTCGTCAGTTGAAACGTCACTACGTTCGTGTTTCTTGCCGAAAAAGTCCTGCCGTGTGTATGCTTAATTAGTTTAAGGCCAACGCCCTTTGTACAAAAATCCACGGGAAAGTTTGTGCAAAGTCCAATCGTGTGTATGAGGCTTTATACTTACTGTATGTTTGATAAGGTGATGAAATATACTTGAAAACATGACAGTCTCTTTAGATCACTTGAAATCAACTGAGCAGTTGTCTCTGCTATTGATCTGTGTTCATCAACCTGGCCCTCCACTAAACAGCTAATAGCGGCTGCTTGTGAATGATGAGTGGGCTCTGTGAGCAACCTTTTCCTGACACATTGAAAGTGGAAGTCAATGAGGGGAGCTCAGCAAAGCTTGATTATGTCACAGACTTATTTAAAGCCTTGTACAGAAAATGAAGAAAATCAATAAGGCCACTGACCTCCATGGTGATGAAGTGATTAAAGGCATGCTTAACTACATTCATCTTCTACACCTGCTACTAGAGGCGGCTATGATTTTGTAGTAGGCTTCAAGGCGAACGGTACAGATTTCAAGGGCACCTGAAGCCAAAAAGCAAAACACACAGTCAAGCCTCGTACAAACGATCGGATTGTTGGCCAACAAAACCGTGGAATTTTGTCCGAAGGGCGTTGGCCCAAACTTGTCTTGCATACACACACGGCCACACAATTTTTGGTTAACCAACAATTACTACGTGGTTTTTCAGCTCTTTAGCGCCACCCTTTGGGCTCCTTCTGTTAATTTCGTGTTTCTAAGAAGTTTGGTGAGTGTTGATTCACACTTTTCTTCTTGCACTTTTCATTTCACACTTTTCAGTTCGCATTTCTCATTTTGTGCTTTTCAGTTATTTTCTGAACGGCCGTTCGTCAACCAGACATGTTGTGGAATTGGAGGAGATTACTTGTTATTTATTATTGGCCTTGGAGTTATTTTTTTGGTTGAATAATGATTTGATTTGGTATATTTTCTATATTTTTGGATGCATAGAATGCACTTTTTGGTTAGGTTCTATTGGCAGATAGCATGTCTAATTTTATTTTTTTTATTTTTTTAATGCACAATAAAAAAAATATTGTGGAGAATAATACTTGGCTATTTGTTTTACTTCAAATGACAGTTTGGGAGTAGGCAGTTACATTTTAAAAAATACAATGTAAAATTAACAAGGGACACCAACATAGTTGTATCTTTGATCTTAAAAACTACAGGATAATGGTGTTGTGGTAACTTGCCCAAATAAAAAAAAAAAAAAAAAAGCATAATAATATTATTCTTGATATCACTAGAAAAAAAAAGCCTTTGAAAATTAATTTGCAATAACTCCATCGGTATCACCAGCAAAGCAGCTTCATTATTATCCCATTAAAGAAGAAGAGAATTGTGCGCTGCATTACGATATTTCATAATTTGCCACGTCACGAATGTTAATTCTCCATTACGAACGCTAGTTTACAAGACCGACCGCTTCTGGCTCGTCCTTGCTTCCGAGCATGCGTGTTTGTGCTTTGGACTTTTGTCTGATGGACTTGTGTACCCACTCTCGGAAAATCCGACAACACACATTTGTCCGCGGAAAATTTGAAAACCCGCTAGCCAACATTTGTTGGCGGAAAGTCCGACAACAATTGTCCGATGGAGCGTACACACGGTCGGATTTACCGCCAACAGCCTGTCACCGAAACATCTCCCGTCGGAAAGTCCGATCGTGTGTACGCGGCTTAAAAGCCATAACAATCACAAATATTTTACCTGCCAATGATCTGGAAAGTAAAGGTAAAATTGCAATAGAGCATGTTTTCTCTGTTGGACTAAAATTGAGTTGTCCCCCCCACTTTGTGGCTATAACCACTTCCACTCTTTTTGGAGGACTTTTGTTCAAGATTTTGGAGTGCATCCTCCCAACATCTCAATCTTCCAATTGGGTATTTAGGCGGCCCACCAAATAGGGCACAAAACAGGCAGGGCCAAGCCTGACTTTTATGCCGCGTACACACGGTCGGACTTTTTGGCTACAAAAGTCCGACAGCCTGTCCGACAGACTTTCGACGGACTTGCGGCGGACTTGCGGCGGACTTTCTAACGAATGGACTTGCCTACATACGATCACACAAAAGGAAGTTGATAGCCAGTAGCCAATAGCTGCCCTAGCGTGGGTTTTTGTCCGTCGGACTAGCATACAGACGAGCGGATTTTTCGACCGGACTCGAGTCCGTCGGAAAGATTTGAAGCATGTTCCAAATCTAAGGTCCGTCAGACTTTCGACCGAAAAAGTCCGCTGCGGGTCCGATGAAGCCCACACACGGTCGAATTGTCCACCGGATTTGGTCCGTCAGCATCCGTCGGACTTTTGTAGGCGAAAAGTCCGACCGTGTGTACGCGGCATTACAGGAAATGTCAAGATTTGCTGCCTATGTATTTGCATCTACTTATCAGTGTGGCTTTCGGTGAACATGATATCTGCTTGTGTATATTTTTCTTTGTATGCCTTGTTTCTGTTGTCCAGGTTTGTGACAGGTTCACCTTGAACGAACATTTTCTTTTATAAAGTCTGAATCTATTTCTTCTGTGCTTTTTTCGTACATAAAATGGCAGCAAGCATGACCTTAGAATTTTAGAAAGAAGGCAGTACGTTGCCTTCCAATGTGAGAACGGAGGGTCCACAAAAGAAAAAAATAGCATTGCAAATAATAGGCAAATTGGTATTATTGTATCTCTAAGCTTGGTGGCTGCTTCTCCTTTTAAAGTGGAACTTAACTGTCTCAATCAATATTGACTATTTTTAATCCTTGCCACTAGAGACGCATGATTCTGGCCAAAATGAGAATCGCAATTTTTTAGAATAAAGATCACAATTCTCTCGCGATTCTCGTCTTTCACATTATACAAAAAATTGGGCTAACTTTACTATTTAGCTTTTTACTAATTAATTAAAGTGTATTTTTTCCAAAAAAAAAGACCATTGTGCAAATACAGTGTGTCATAAAATATTGCAACCAACGCCATTTTATTCTCTAGGGTCTCTGCTAAAAAGAATATACATATAATGTTTGGGGGTTCTAAGTAATTTTCTAGCAAAAAAAATGATTTTAACTTGTAAACAAGTGTCATAAAAAGGTTTAGTCTTTAAGTGGTTAACTAACCTCATTTACAGACCGAAGTTCATTCCTTTGATCTAAAGGCAGGCTGCCTGTTTTTTTCATTCTTTTCTTTTTTTTTTTTTACAGCTATCACCTATGAGCAGAGAACTCTCTGCACTGAATCGGGAAAATGCTGTGTTAAGATCGCAGCTCTACTTGCTACTAGCGTTAGTAAATAGATAGGAAGGTATATCATATTTACTTGTTTCTTTTTACATTTCTTCAGTTGCTTCCTGGTTTCCAGGACTAGACAATTCATGTCATACGTCCCAGGAGTCTTCAGGAGGGGAGGAGGGGTTTTCTCAGCTAAGCACGCCCTCCTGTTTGCGTGTCTAAGCTATGGGCAGATGGATTCCAGGAAGTAACTGCTACATGAATCATCTGCCCTTATTCAAGATGGCCAGAAATGTTAGAAGGGTGTTTTCCAAAGTGATTTCTCAACAAAATAAAGCATGGAGACATGAAAGAATGGGGGAGTTTGCTTTGAATATTACAAATAATTAAACAGCATTTTTGGTTTGTGGTGCTCAGATGCAGTGTAGTTCTGCTTTAAGCTCGTGTCTTTGCTTGAAAGATTTAGGAATTGCTGCATTGTTGGACATTCTGAAAGGTTTCTCAGTAGGAGACACACAGGGCAACTTTTATTTTTCAGCTGCTTGACAGATCTATCAGCAGCCATGTCCTCTGGACAGCTTAAACCCTCACGCAGTGAAATTTGATTCTCTACGTGAATGCTTGAAGACTACCTGTGAATCGTGGCTGCATAGCAGAATTCCGCCCAAGTCTGTTAAATACAAAAATCAATGTTTTGTAGATATAAAACCAAGTTAAAGGCATAGTCAGTGAAACATGATTATTCTGCTGCTATCCTGTGAGGCAAACCCTATACTCTCCCTACATCCTACCCCAGTCATTCTCAGTCAGAGTTCCATGGAACCTCAGGGTTCCTCCAGAGGTTGCCATGGGTTCTTTGAGCTGTGGTTGATTCACCTCCCATCTGATGGTGGCTGCAGAATTCCAGGGCCACCTCTACTTGGCAAAACTAGCAGCATGACACAATTATCCTTTTAGCTGCTTCTAAGAATGGCATTCTGGTCACCACTTTATGGGTTGTATTCATCCTACTGGATAAGGGCCCCCAGATGATTTGGTTTTAGTACGGGTTCCCAGAGACTTGAACATCATTTTAGGGGTTCCTCTGAGGTAAGGCTGTCCTACCCATTGAAAGGTCAGGTATATAAGTCTGTAAAAATGTAGGCTAATGTGTTTCCAGGTTCCAAGCAACACCCTCTTTCTAAGCCCATGGAAGCCTTACCCACTATGCTGGATCATAATAGAGAGGCTATCCACAGAAGAACAAATGTGTCAAGAGTCCAAAGTCCCACCCCTAGCTCAATTTTGCCTGTTGAATCATAGCATTTCCTACTTTTTTTTAGTCTACCTTTGTAAGTATGTAAATAGGTCTACTTCCTATGCGCTTTACACACTTAACCTCAAATGTACACTATAAATAAGAGACATAAAGACAGTTGATGTATGAATGAAGGGGGAAACAGACTCTCAACCTATGTTTTCTTTAGCCACAAACCAGTAAAATCTTAAGGTTGGGTGGGTCCTGTAAAGCACATAGCATAATCAACAAATATTTCACACCATGCCATACAGGTCGGAAATACTGCACAGCAACTAAACAATGTAATTTTCTAAATAAATATTCTTCATCCGGGGGACAAAGTGCCACCACACCTCCATCCTAAAAATTAACATCTAAATTTAACTTATTGTATACAGATCAGCAAAGCTGACCTCTCCCTGACTTTGGATTTAAATGCTTTATTCCAGTCTGGATTTCAAAGTATTGAATCCAGAGACAGCCAAACAACTAGTATTTTAGAAATGGTTAAATAATGGTGGCCCCCATATTTCACTTAGTATTGGTTTGTTTTAAAGAGACACTCTGAGTGACAGTGTCTTCCAATTACCTGGCCCATCTTCCATCTTTGTTCCATTTCCACCTCCAAACTGTAGGAGTACAACCTGTGTAAGCTCCAGCTTCTGAGTTTGCTCAGGGTGGAGAACATCCTCACAGATAAGTGTACTGTGATCTGAAGAGAGTTGCATGCTCCTCCATACCTAGAAGTAACTTGCTGTTAGAGCAGGGGTCTCCAAACTTTCCAAGCAAAAGGCCAGTTTACTGTCCTTCAGACTTCAGGGGGGCCAGACTGTGGCCATTGGGAGTATAAAATGTCCCAGCATTAGAGGGAGTAAACAATCTCCCATCATTGGCGTCGTTAGGAGGAATTGTGCCCTATCATTGATATCACTGGTCCCCACTGTTGGTGTCATTCAGAGGAGCTGTGCCACATTGTTAATGTCATTGGTAGGAAGTGTTCCCCATTGTCATTGGGAGGAATTGTGCACTTCATTGGTGTCAGTGAATAAAATTGTGCCCCAAGTGCTGAATAAAACCAAGCAAAGGGCCACAGTTTGGAGACCACTGTGTTAGAGCAATGGAACAAGAAGGGAAGCAGATTGACGGGTATACCTTACTATAGGAGAATACAGTCAGCAGACACCGTCACTTAATATACAGCTGAAAAGCATTTTTTTGTAGAATAAGCAGCAGAAAGCTATAGGTCATTTATAGTGAAGGCTTTCTGTGGATGATTTATGGAATGCACTGAAAGTTATGGTTACTTCAACATTTCAGACATCGCATAAAATGTCAAAACTGGCAAATCTAAGAACAGTTTTTTTGAATTGACTTAAAGCCTGCAAATTAATGTCATAACGTGCTAGTATGCATCGCATACTAGCACATTTTGAAAGACTTAACTGAAAATGAAGCCCTCCAGCGGCACACTGTCACCGGGGCTTCCATCTTCACCCGGACTTCCTTCCAGGTTCTCAGGCAGCTATCGTTTGACTGGCCGAGCTGCGATTACATCACAACGGTTCTCTCTATGGATGGCACACCATCCATTGTGAGCGCAGTGTGCATGCACCAGTTTCATCATTGGCAGTGCTAAAGTAAATATCTGCTAAATGGTGCACGTTTAGGAGATATTTATTGTATCTACAGGTAAGCCTTATTATAGGCTTACCTGTAGCTATAAATTTTAAAAAAGCCTTTACTACCACTTTAAAAGCATTAAAATATACATAATTCAAGACTAAAAATATTAAAAATATCATTCTATATTGTGACAAGTGCAACAGCTTTAAACAATATGTGATTTTGCCAGCCAGGATATTAAATAACCAATAACTGTGCTCTGAGCAGGAATGTATACCCATACTAGACCTACACAGGTTTAATCAATGATAACACCATGTAACAGATATTGAGTGTTCCTCAGGGGAGGACACGTGAACTGTACAATACTCCATCCCTACAAACTCAATTATAGCAGCTACTGAACAGGTTAGTGAGGCAATCTAAAGTGGAAGATAAATCTAAACATTTTTAGAGGGATAGTATATAATGCTAAAATCTCTATCTCCTTGGGTGGATTTCTCTCCACTTTTTGCTTGCATTTGTGAAGCAACAGAAAGTGAAAGGAAATCTCTACCAAGTGAGGGCAATTCCTCTGAAAAAACCCTATCCTGATGTTGCTGGAACAGGTTTCCCCATTTAGAGATTTACCCTTGCATCCTGTCATTGTGGCAACTGTAAAATTTTGGATTTCCCATCATCTTCAGCAGTGGTCTCTAAACTGCTTTGCTTGCCTTTATGCGGCCCTTGGAACACTATTCCTCCCACTGACACCAACAGTGGGGCATAATTCCTCCTTCAGGCATCAGCAATGGGGTATTATTCCTCCCAGTGACACCAATGATGGAGCAACTACTTCTTCTGACACCATGATGGGGCACTATTCCCCTCACTGACACCAACGATGGGGAATTATTCCCCCTACTGACACAAACAATGGGGAACTATTCCCCCCACTGACACCAACAATAGGGAACTTTTCCCCCCACTGACACGAACAATGGGGAAGTATTCCCTCTACTGACATGAACGATAGGGAACTATTCCCTCCACTGACAGGAACGATGGGGAACTATTCCCCCCACTGACACAAATGATGGGGAACTAGTCCCCCCACTGACACGAACGATGAAGAACTATCCCCCCCACTGACACGAACGATGGGGAACTATTCCCCCCACTGACACGAACGATGGGGAGCTATTCCCCCTATGACACGAATGATGGGGAACTATTCCCCCCACTGACATGAATGATGGGGAGCTATTCCCCCCTATGACATGAACGATGGGGAACTATTCCCCCCCCTGACATTAACGATGGGGTACTGTTTCTTTCACTGACACCAACAATTGGGGCACTATTCCTACCACTCCTCCTTTACTGACCACAAGGGCGCTATGTCATTTTTTTACTCCTACTGACCACCAAGCCTGAGGCATTATCTACTCCCACTGGCCGCAGTCCAGGCCCACTAAAGTCTGAAGGACAGTAAATTGTCCCTTTGTTTAGAACGTTTGTAGACAAAACAATAAAAATGATTGAAATGGAAAGTTTGGAGACCCCTGATCTTCTTCAGTCATGGTTACAGATTGGTTGGGTAGTTCTATCCAGCAGGGGAACATGCAGCAATAAAACCTGATAGGGTTTTTTTTTTTATCCTTTCCTACTCTATCCATAACTAGAAAGAAAGTTTTGCTTGTACATATGAGGAGAGATTTCCCTTTGCTAACTGTTCCTGAGACAGAAGTGGAAGTGGGAGAAAATCTCTCTAACATGAAGGGAAATCCCTAATTTGGATTTCCCACAACTTTATGCTTTGGTGAGAACGATCAATAAAAAGCGAAAGGAGTTTTAAATATTCTGTACCGTATCCAAAACTAAATGAAAAAATACATTTGTGGTTTAGATATTTTTAAAGTGATACTAAAGTATTGTTTTTTGTTTAAAAATAACAAACATGTTATACTTACCTGCTCTGTGCAGTGGTTTTGCACAGAGCAGCCCAGATCATCCTCTTCTCGAGTCTTTCGCTGGGGCTCCTGGCCCCTCCCTCCTGCTGAGTGCCCCCACAGCAAGCAACTTGCTATGGGGGCACCCGAGTCGCTGCTCTGTGTGTCTATTCAGACACGGAGCTGCGGCTCAGCCTTGCTCCCTCTCTCTTCTCATTGGCTCTTGATAGACAGCAACGACAGTCAATGGCGCTCGCTGTGTGTCTCAGCCAATCAGGAGGGGACATCCCCTACAGCCGAGTCTGTTGTGCAACATTGCTGGATTGAGATGGGTTCGGGTAAGTATTAGGGGGGCTGAGGAGGACTGCTGCACATAGAAGGTTTTTTATCTTAATGCATAGGATGCACTAAGATAAAAAAAACCTTCTACCTTTACAACCACAAAAAAAAAACCTTTTACCTTTACAACCACTTTAAGTGGCATCTTAGCTGGCTCTAATCTCCAGAAGATGTGTTGGTAGAGCACTGGACCCAAGGGTAGAAGAGCTAGGATTTGGGAGTCTCCAGAGTAGTTTGAAAAGTGCTGAAAGGAAGAGATTGCTCCAGGCCTATTATGAGTCCAGTAAGTCTTTATTGCACATGAAAAGGGGCCAAAAGATGGGTTTCAGTGGCCCAAAATTTCCCCTTTGTCAGGGCTTAAATGTTGGCAGCAATTGAAGAGACCAGGGACCCATATCAGCATTACCATTTATCCTTTTATTTTGCAATTTGTTGTCCACTATTCTCTTCAATTACATGCCTGCCTGATGTAGGGGGGTTTAACCCCCCCAGAACAAGGTGGATAATCTCCAAGGCCTAGCAGTCTACTTCTGTATCTTGCCAAGAAAACCTATTCAATGGTCAGTGCTCAGAGACATTTCCGTTGACCCAGGGGACAAGGTAGGGTGCCCTTTATCACCCCTGCTCTTTGCCCTGCCGATGGAACCATTGGCCATAGCCAATAGATCGTTGTTAAACATCCAAGGGTTTAAGAGAATATCGGGAGAAGAGAAAGTTGTGTTGTACGCAGATGATATACTTTTATTTTTAGGGGATACACAATCCTCTTTAAGTGCAGCGATGGATGTGATAGAAAATTTCGGAGAGCTCTCTGGTCTGAAGATAAATTGTGAAAAGTCAATGCTCCTACCAGTAGACCCTATGGAGGCTCCCTTACCTGTTGGGGTTCCGCAGATGGAAATAGCTAATACAATTAAGTATCTGGGAGTATACATAACTATAAACCCAAAACAGTATATTAGTAGTAATTTAGCCCCACTAATAGATAGTCTTAAATGTAAGGGGAAGGTGTGGCGCAAATTACCTCTATCATTTGCAGGTAGATGTCATTTGTAGGGAGCTAATATGGAAGAGAAAACAACCTAGGATAGAACTACAGGTGTTGCAATTGCCGAATGACAAAGGGGGTTTGGCGGTGCCACACCCCCGGAGCTACTTTTGGCAGCACAATTGCAGAACCTGAGAGGATGTAACCTTCCCGAGGGAGAGGATTTCAATGGGAAAACAATGCTCCTGGGAACAAACCACAACACATTAATGGAAGCTTTGGAGGCTGAATCCTTTTCTATTTAAGACCACTACATTTGAATTGGTCAGAAAGCTGTGGAAGGTAGTTAAGGGGATGCTAGGATACCAAGGTTACACCAAATTTTCTCCCATATGGGATAATAAACATCTACAGGAAATTGAAAAGATAGAGAGAAGTAAGGAATGGGAGAGGTGTGGTTTAGTGCGACTGGTCCAACTAGACAGAGGGACAATTCTTAAATCATTTCAGGAGCTTAGAGAGTAATATGAAATCCCAAGACAATCTTTCTATGAATATTTACAAATTAGACACGCATTGGCTAAACAATTTAAAGAAAAGCCGCTGGAATGGAGTGAGATCACTATTCTCCGCAAAGTGATTGATGCAAGTCTGTCTAAAGGGTTGATATTAGGGATTTATGGAAATATATGTGAAGTGGCGATAGATGGGAAGGAATAACTTCCCTGTAGGCACCAATGGGTGGAAGACCTAGGAGAGATAACGGAGGAGCAGTGGAGACGAATATTGGGTGCTGGATCGCTGGTATCCCTATCCCCTTCTCAGAGAACCTCGCATTTGTTGCTGCAGAACATACTATACCCCCCGAAATCTATTCTTGTTTGGGTGGAGGCTAGATGCCAAATGCCCAAGATGTGGAGATCCGAATTGAGATCTTATCCATATGATGTGGAGGTGCCCAAAATTACATAGATATTGGGGGGAGGTTATTGACACTATGAAATAAATCTTTGGAGCTGCCCTTGAGTTAAATTTTATAACATGTATTTTGGGGTATATAGGGGAAGAGGGAATAACAAATTGAAGGCAAATGGCATTAATTAGGTGTATGTTCTTAGTGCGGAAATTAATAACGAGAAAATGGTTAGCAGTAAATCCACCAACCCATATAGAATGGATAAAAGAAGAAGATGATACAATTAGGCAAGAAAGATCTGTATATAGCAAAAGAGGAAATTCTGAGGTACTTAAAGCGGAGTTCAGCCGAAAAACAATAAAATAAAAGTCAGCAGCTACAAATACTGCAGCTGCTGACTTTTAAAATAGGGACACTTACCTGTCTAGGGCTCCAGCAATGTCCTCACCCGAAGCTGACATGCCCCTTGGCTCCTGGGTGGAGGCGCCAGCATCTTTGGTAAGGGAATCAGGAAGTGAAGCCTTGCGGCTTCACAGCCTGGTTACCTACTGTGCATGCGCGAGTCCTGAACTGTGTGTCTCCCAGAAGACAGCGGGGGACGGAGGAGGGGCTGGACATGGCGTAGATCACTGCAGATTCTGTGAAGGTGCCAAATGTGATATCGGAGGGGGGGAGGAACTGGATAAGCTGAAGTTCCATTTTTGGGTGGAACTCCGCTTTAAGAAAATATGGGAACCTTGGTTAAACAGGGTAAACAATCATTAAAGGGGTTGAAAACCTTTGAGGTTTTTCACCTCATTGCATTCTATGCATTGAGGTGAAAAACCTCCTGTAATGTTGCAGCCCCCGAGCCCCCGTTTTACTTACTTGTACCCCTTCTATCTCGTCCTGGGGACAAGCACACCAGAAAAAGCCGGTGTCTCGGGTCCTGATTGGATGGATTGATAGCAGCGCAGCCATTGGCTGCCTCTGCTGTCAATTAAATCCAATGACCCGGGGGGTGGGGCTGAGTCATACAATCGGCTTCTAAGGACGCCGAATGACTCGGGAGCGCGCCAGCAAGGTAACCCCCTCGGGAGAGCACTCCTCCTAATGGGTTATCTAATGCGGGGAGGAGCCGTGAGAGCCACCGAGTGACCCCAGAAGAGGATGCTCGGGGCCACTCTGTGCAAAACAAGCTGCACAGTGGAGGTTAGTATGATATGTTTGTTATTTAAAAAAACAAAAAAAACAAAAACAAAGCTTTAGTGTCACTTTAAGATAAAGCGATAAATAAGAAAAACAAGAAAATAAAATGTGTAAAATGGAGGAATATGTGGAAGGACAAAATATGGAGTTATTGAAGATAAATAATCTCTCTCTAGGCTTTTTTTTTTTGGAAATGACAATAGAAGCATAAAAGATTATGAGGGTATGCCTTGACAGATGATAAGTGATTTTTAAATGGAGATAATGCAATGTAAAGGGATACTAAGATATAAGAAGTAGCGCAGTATGATTATGTAAGTAAAAATGTGTATGAGATAATTGCGGTGAATGTTTGTATTTGTAAAAAAGAAAAGCTTTTTAAATAAAGATTACTTGATTTAAAAAAAAAAAAAATACCCAGACTGTTGCCATCAGTTCCGATAGATATTAACATATGTATCATGTATTTTTAAGACCCTCTGATCTTGTTGGGAGCAGTGACCCTTCAACGCATGTAACTGTGTGAGGGCTGCTCTGCATGCGACAGGCGCAGTTTTCTAACCTGTGAAAGCAGGAATTGCGAAGCCACAAGCTGAGAGCTGACTTGTGAAAAAAAGCACAGAGCAGAGGCATCTCTTGGCCATGCTGTCAGGTACACCTAAATATAGAGCAGAACAAAGTTCATACATCTCACTTCTTCTCGTCTATGCCATCTTTGTTACACACACATTCCGCTCTTAGTTACGGCACATCTAAGCAGCAAAAGGATTTATCTTTCAAGGGTCATGGGTTTATCTGTGACATTGAACTAATGGGTACATTTTTAATTCTGCCAGTAACGTCTGCAAAAGTACATTCATTCTAACAGTGGGAAAAAAAAAAGAAAAAGAAAACGCGAGAGGCAGTGTTAATCCATCTGATTTGTAAGCCAAAGAGCTGTGTAATGAAAGCCGCTAAAGTTCTAGTTAATAAGCATTTCATTAAACGCTGTTTCTATCAAAGTAGGCCACATGACAGAACTCCATTTTCGTTTTAGAAAAAGCCGTTTCAAGTGAAGTTTATTGAGCCAGGTGCACCTACAGAGATTTCATTTCCTGTGCGTGGCCAATCTTATATCGCAGCATCATATGTTATACCTGAACAGGACTTCCAGACCCACGCAATGCAGTGAGAGCCTTTCCTACTTTACAAGCAGAGCAAATGTAGTGTGTGAAGGCTTTGGTTAGCAAACTTGCAGATTAGCTGGTGGGGCGGCAGCAATAACACTCACAGTCCAAGTGCAAATAATGGAACTTGTACTGAAGTAAAGGCAAAACAGTTCACAACAAACCCAGTGGAAGGAGGCCCAACCGGGAACACTCACGGAAACCAACAGCACATAGCAGAGCAGGTTTCAGCCAAATTGACAGCATTTGGCCCAAATTAGTAGGTATCCGAGGAGAGTGCGGAGCCCTAACCTTTCCCTACTCATCTGGAACCTTTCCTTACCACTAATATTGACCCTGACAGATGGGTAACCTGTCCCTACACTACCCACACGTGAATGGGCACCAAACCCAGGGACCAGGGTCCTAAATAGAATCTACCACGCCCAAGATGGCCACCAGAGTCACATGGGCAGCCAGCATCCAGCTGGATTGCTGCCCCAGTGACTCAGTAAACCATAGAGGAACCATGTTCCTCCTGACTTCCTCTACCCGTGCACTGCTGCTGTGAATGAGCGCCACCTGCAGTGGAGAAAACAGATTGAACTCACCTACAAGCTGTTCTGTTGTAGCAAAAGGAAGTTAAGGGATTATTCATGATGAATTTTTAAGGTTCCACTATGGTGAAAAATATTGTTTTCTGGTAACTGTATGGAATTAAAGACATTTCTTTTCGTTTTTTAAGTCTTTACATTTTCCCCCATGTTTACATGCAGGCTCAGCTGTCTAGCAAAAGTGAGCGTTATGGGGTTGGGGGAAAAAGGATAAAACACTGCTGGGGGTACATAAAAGGGGTCGACTTTTATTGATGTTGCTTAAACATTTTTTTGCAACAGAAAACAAAAACTGTTGCTGTAACTGCTGAAAGCTGAAGTTTAGGTATGGCATTCATACATAGATATTTTGGTCCAGCTGGTATGTGCCATACCTGTGGGATCCTGGAAATCGCTGTAGCAGTTACCGCTACTGCTTGGATTGCCTCTAGCTTCCGGGTCCCATACCGAACGGCTCTCCGGCCATTAACCGAATGCACAAGGTTGCTCACTCAGCACGGGCACCATTCAGGGAGCACTTTTCTTTTCTCAATAAATGCAAAGTGTTCTCTGGTTGGATGATGTAGATATCGTGACGCCACCATCCCGCTAGCTCCACCTCGACAACCGTTAATTAGGGCTGCTGGCTGTAGCTTTAACAAGCATTTTACAGGCTTTGACAGGGCCTTTAGCAAGCTGCGCGAAGTGTTGAGCTCTGCTGATGCTCAGTAAACACTTTCTGAAAATTGCTAAATGCTCAAGTTGTGATCCTCTGAGAATTATTTACACAAGAATTTTGAAAATTTGTCAGTGTGTGCGTCAAAAATGTATTTTTAGGTAAACCGTACTGTAACTCACTGAAGTTACACAATAGTTTCCTTTTAAAAACTACTATATAAAGTAACAGCCATTAGTTACTTAGAAGTTCACAGGTTTGACAGATAGCTTTAGGAAAGTTTGGTGATTTATTCCCGGGGCTGTCCTCCCTAAGCGTCAGTAAGAAGACACTTGTAAGTCATTAAAATAAAACAAAGCGAGGGCTGAGAACACTTTATCCCTCCTAGCGTTTTTAACACCCAATAACTGTCATGGAATTGAAGATATGGATTTTCTGCAATCCATTGAGCCTCGATCGGTGTTGATTTTTTGTTACTGAGTATTTGTTTGTTTTCCTGTCCGCGCTGGATTATCCTCCAGGAACAGGCATGCACACAGTCATTACTGAAAGTGGTCCAGGCTTCCAGGAAAATACTGTTTATTGGATCTGCAGCCTCTGTGGGAAAAAGTTTGATCCGGAAGCGCCTAATCTCTATATATGAGTTTCTGTCAATTTATCCTATTTTAAAAGTCCTGTAGTGAACTTTTGACACTTTTAGTGCTAGTTCACCCCAGACGCAGTTCCGTTCAGTTCTGTGCGCTTTTTTTCTGCACGAAATCCATGCACAGTGTTTTCCATGTATTCCAATGGCTCTAGTTCACACCATGCAGTCAGTTTCCGGTCGGTTTCTGCACCGGAAACTGACTGCATGTTGTGAACTAGAGCCATTGGAATACATGGAAAACACTGTGCATGCATTTTTAGGGCAGAAAAAAAGCGCACGGAACTGCATCTGGTGTGAACTGTCCCTAAGGCTGCATTCACACCTGAGCGTTTCAAAGTCGCGCGTTTTTACTGCGATTTTGCCGCGTTTTTGCCGCAATTTTGTTCAGGTCACCAATGTAAGGCTGGATTCACACCTATGCATTTTTAGTGCTTTTTGCATTTTGCAGATTTGCACAACAGAACGTGTTCCATAGGAAACCATGGTAAATGGACTGTAGTACAAATCTGCAAAATGCAAAAAGCACTAAAAATGCATAGGTGTGAATCCAGCCTTAAAGGCAGAAAAATGTCTGTAATCTGCCCCAAAGAATCTCATGTTCTTTTTTGAGCTTAGGGCGTTTTTCAGGCGTTTTGCTTCAGGTGACAAAATGCTCAAATGTAATCAGGTGCCATTGAAATGAATAGGATTTTGCTTGTTTGGGCGTTTTTCAGGCGTTGCAGGAAAGAAGTTTGCACGATTCCCCATCAACACATTCATTGTTGACAGGGGAATCCCTCCTGCCGCGCCATTGTCTTTTTCCGACGCGGGGGGCAGGAGCAGGAAAGGGGAAGCTTTCCCCGCTGGGAGAAAAAAGTGATTATTGCTATCAGCTATAGCAGCCGCTTGCGAATATCTGGTAGCCTGTTTGCACCCAAGTTGGTCGATCAATCAACTTGGTACATTCAGCCTGCCCATTAACAGTTCGAACCTCGGCCAGTTCCTGCTGAACTGGCTGTGATTCGAACTGTGCATCGCCGCCCTTAAAGGCTTTCTCAAAACCAGTTACTGAAGCATGCTTTTGGATTAAATAAGCCATTTTTTAAGCAGAACTTTACCCTCCCCACCGGCTTCCCAGCATCTTACTCCTACCCCCCCCTCCCAACCTCACAATTGGATATTTATTTTGTATTTCTTTTCTTTTCTTCCTCCCCCGGGACTTCAAGGATTCTCACCTAGGTGAGAATAATGTTCTAGTTGCCTGCAGCTTGTGAGGATACTGAGGTCACGCATCTTAAGAGGATACTCTACATCAGGGATATGTAATTAGCGGACCTCCAGCTGTTGCAAAACTACAAGTCCCATCATGCCTCTGCCTCTGGGTGTCATGCTTGTGGCTGTCAGAGTCTTGCTATGCCTCATGGGACTTGTAGTTCTGCAACAGCTGGAGGTCCGCTAATTGCATATCGCTGCTCTACATCATATGCATAGCTCCCACCTGTCCCTGATTTCAAGGGACTGTCCCTGATTTGGAGCAATGTCCCTCTGTCTCTCATTCCAACTCATTTCTCCCTCATTTTGGTCTGATCTATATAGTTGTATATAAAATGCAAGTTTTATCTATCAAAAAGTGTTTTCCAGCGCTAAACCTTTCATCTGATTTCTAAATTGCTGCATTTGTAAATTCCAAAAGCCAATAAAAAGGAATAGTAGTGGTAAAAAAAAAGCACTTGTGGGTTTAACCAATCTTGTTTTTTGTACAATTCTCTTTTAAAGGGGCGTGGTAGGGGGCGTGCCTTATGCTTGCATACTTTTGCTGATAGGTGTCCCTCATTCCCATCTCAAAAAGTTGGGAGCTATGCATATGTGCCGTTGCACTTTATCAGGGAGCCGGGCCGTCTCTTCCCGGTTCTTGCAGCAGGCTCCCTGATGACGCAGTGCATGCAGGAATGCGGTGGCCACCTGAGGCATGAAGCATTGGCAGATTTTAGCAGGACAAAGCTGGATTCGCTAGACATGTATGTCTGAGGAGAACCCAATGAACAGGGTAATTGGGCATTAAAAAAATGACTTGAAGGGTGAAGTTCATTTTTAATCTTAACCACTGAGAATCTAAGTAAAGCAGCACTTTAAGCCCTCATGAAGGTGGAAGCATATATTCCCCAAAATGTGTTGACCTATCATATTTGTTATCTTTGAGTTTCTCTAATGAAACCCTGTTATTCTCGGGCTGCTATAACTCCTCTCTGTTAGGACTCCGCTGTGTCTTGTTAACTGACACATCCCAATGCATGCCATTCAGCCAGAAGGCTATTTGACTTGGACACAAACCGCACATACTGTATTTACCATTCTTCCAATATAAGCGTTATTTGACACATTCTGTATGATAACCTCTTGTTTGTACAAATTATTCAGAAAACAATAAAAATTATGGAAAAACAAAAACTATTAGTACTGGGGAAAAAAATATCTCTAAAAGGAGAAAAAACATATTTTATATACTCTGTCTCTATAATATAAAATGAGTACTGCAAGTTATATTGGGTCCATACTAATAAAGGCAGTGCCTGAGTTATGAACACAATAGGTTTGTTCTTCAGTGGAATTTGTGTGTAAGTCAGGACAGTGCGTTTTTAAGTGTAACTTCAGCCTGGGCAGGGATGTGGGATGTTCCGGGCGCTTCTGGGCATGCAGTTATGTTATCTGGGGCTCTTCTGGCCATGCAGTACATGTAGTACTGCAGTGTGGGATGTGTCCGGCGCTGCAAGATAGCTGCTCGGAGGTACCCAGGACCAGCGTGGAGCACAAGCGACCGGCATTTAGGTAAGTAGGAGTCGTTTGTAACTCGGGTGTTCGTAACTCTGGGACTGCCTGTAACAATGAAGCAAGTATATTTTATTGTATAGCTATAGCTGACCTGCCAAGAGGGAGAACACTTTTGGATACAGAGCCAAGTTTCTTTTTAGAAAAGCTTTTTCACTGTCTACATTTTGGCTTTCACAATGACCATATGACCAATTTATTTTATTTTATTTTTTTTATGGTTGAACTAGATGGACTTGTGTCTTTTTTCAACCTGACTAACTATGTAACTATGTAACTACAGTTAAAGGTTCCTAGCTCTAGGACTCCAGCTAAAACAATGATGAGGTTTTATTTCCTGCTAGAGCCATGGCTGTATTTTATGATGTTGGCCTTGTTGAAGTGGTTAAAGCAACGCTGCCAGGTTAAAAAAAAATATATATAGACAAAGTGGTTGATTTACTAAAATTGGAGTGTACAAAATTCTTTAAAAAAAATAAGCCAGATGTAGCCAGAGAGGCCTCTTATACTCATCTCTCCACTGGCCTGTGTCTCCTAACTTTCCTCTGATAAACCGCTGCATCCTCCATAAGACTCCTCCATAAGACGAATCCGTCAGACTTTGGTGTGATCGTGTGTAGGCAAGTCCGGTCCTTAGAAAGTCAGTCGAAAGTCCGTCGTAGTTCCGTCGAAAGTCTGTCGGAAAGACACGGGTGGACTTTTCGACCGGACCGGTCCGACAGACCGAGTCCGGCGGACAATTTAACCGTGTGTGGGCTTCATCGGAACTGCAGCAGACTTTTTTGGTCTAAAATCTGACGGACTTTAGATTTGGAATCCGGTTGAAAAATCCGCTTGTCTGTATGCTAGTCCGACAGACAAAAACCGAGGCTAGGGCAGCTATTGGCTACTGGCTATCAACTTCCTTATTTTAGTCCGGTCGTACGTCTTTACGAATCCGTCAGACTTTGGTGTGATCGTGTGTAGGCAAATCCGGTCCTTAGAAAGTCAGTCGAAAGTCCGTCGTAGCTCCGTCGAAAGTCCGTTGGAAAGACCGTCGGACCTTTGTTGTCAAAAAGTCCGACCGTGTGTATGCAGCATTAGGCTCTTGGTACTTTTGGAACTGTCAGATGCCTATGTTGTCCATAGTGCTCTGTGGTTCCATCTTCCACCCTTATGTCACTACAGGACGCAGTGGTGGTATGGCTTGGAGGGTCTATATATGACCGTGCAGTCCAATGGGCACCAGAGTATGACCACACCAGTTATATTCACCTCACCAGCATTCTTGTTACTGCTTCTAACCAGTGATTGCAGCTATGGGGGAGCATGTGACCGCATCCTATGTAACAATTCTCAGGTATAGCAGCCAATTGCACAGTTTCCATTTAGATGGTCAAGTGACAGTTAATGCAAGGACACAGGTGTTGTTCATCAGCTTTAACGCACACAACAGGAAAGGGATAACCAATCCTGGCCATAGCTGGTATGAGACTTACTAGAAGCAATATAACTATTTACAGACAGATTTAGCAGGCTCAATCCCTCAAACATAGATTACACCAGACGTCAGGCAATAGCAGATATCCTTGTTGGTATCTGAGGTGTGAGGCTCTGTAACCTCTTTACCACAACATGACAGAATCAATGATTAGGTCAAAAAGTATTTAAAAACCTTTCTGGAAATAAAAAGCCCTTGATTGACTTCCCAAAATTTCTAACTTCTAGGCACATGTGCAAAAATATATACATTTTTACTCCTGTGTATGGTCCGACCCTTTACTATTACAATAGAATAAAACCTTCCTCTCCGTGCGACCTTTGCTGTCAGTCACTATGCTGTAGAGCAGGGATCTCCAAACTTTCTAAGCAAAGTGCCAGTTTAATGTCCTCTAGGCTTTAGGGGGGGCAGACTGTAGTTACTGTGAGTAGAAATTGCCCCAGCATCAGTGCCTCATCATTGGTTTCAATGGGTGGAATAGTGCCCCATAAATGATAGCAATGAAAATAATAGTGCACCATTTACAGTGTCAGTAAGAAGAATGGTTCTCCATCATTAGTGTCAGTGGAAGGAAAAGTGCCCCAAGGGACAGATTAAGGCAAGCAAAGGGTCACATCCGGCCCCCCGAACCACAGTTTGAAGACCACTGCTGTAGAGCAAGGAGCAGGCACTGACACAAAATGTAGGGTAAAGAGGTCCTCTATATTAGTAAGGAAAAAACTTAGTGTTCTTCTTTGAAGCCAAGACTTCTGATGCAGGCTTTTCAGCAGAGATGCACCCCTGGTGCCAATGCACAGGACATGTTTTGTTGAAGTAAATGTTTTTTAGGCGAACAGATTCTGAAAAGGCCCCAAAGCAACACATCGAAAGGAATGTAGCATCAGCCGTTCTGGTCTAATGTGTTTATAATGGTGAAACATTCAGTATATTTACCACCCGCTGACAAAGGAGTTTGAAGGTGGCAGCTAATGTCGTTATCCCCCAGGGCACCACGGTAACCGGAGGCATCAAACAGTGGCCGTTTTCATTTGGCAAAAAAAAAAAAAAACACCCTCCACACGAAGAGATAAATTCATTTTTTAAGTGGAGACATAAAAAGAGGTATTTCGTAAACTCAGCTTGTTTGCCGGCTGTGCCGCCTGATAGATGGATTGCAGAGATTTCCTGAGTTTTAAAACAGAACTCCCGCTAAGCATTTTATGTGTCCGATCTAGACATACAACACAACCACAGTGTAAGTTTATAAAGACTTCAGTCCCTACAAATCTAATAGTCAGGAACATTTTCAAGAAAACAAAAACAGAAACTGTGTGCCAACCCTCTCCTCCTAAGCATATCATCATAACTGGTCTTATAACTAAGAAAAAAAAGCATGAATCCCTTATAGGGAGAATCCCGTGATTCCTAGAAGCTTCCCTATTCTGCTCCTCTGAATATGATCAATCAGCCAGTTTTTAAAAAACATGTACAGTGCCTTGAAAAAGTATTCATACCACTTGAAATTTTCCACATTTTGTCATGTAACAAACAAAAACGTAAATGTATTTTATTGGGATTTTATGTGATAGACCAACACAATGTGGCACATAATTGTGAAGTGTAAGGAAAATTGAAAATGGTTTTCAAATTTTTTTACAAATATATATGTGAAAAGTGTGGCGTGCATTTGTATTCAGCCCCCCCCCAAAGTAAATACCTTGTAGAACCACCTTTCACTGCTATTACAGCTGCAAGTCTTTTTGGGGATGTATCTGCCAGCTTTTCACATCTAGAGTGACATTTTTGCCCATTCTTCTCAAGCTCTGTCAGATTAGATGGAGAGCGTCTGTGAACAGCAATTTTTAAGTCTTGCCACAGATTCTCAATTGGATTTAGGTCTGGACTTCAACTCGGTCATTCTAACACATGAATATGCTTTGATCTAAACCATTCCATTGTAGCTCTGGCTGTATGTTTAGGGCTGTTGTCCTGCTGGAAGGTGAACCTCCACCCCAGTCTTTGCAGACTCTAATGCCCCATACACACGGTCGGACATTGATCGGACATTCCGACAACAAAATCCTAGGATTTTTTCAGACGGATGTTGGCTCAAACTTGTCTTGCATACACACGGTCACACAAAGTTGTCGGAAAATCCGATCATTCTGAACGCGGTGACGTAAAACACGTACGTCGGGACTATAAACGGGGCAGTGGCCAATAGCTTTCATCTCTTTATTTATTATGAGCATGTGTGGCACTTTGTGCGTCGGATTTGTGTACACACGATCGGAAATTCCGACGGATTTTGTTGTCGGAAAATTTTATAGCCTGCTCTCAAACTTTGTGTGTTGGAAAAGCCGATGGAAAATGTGTGATGGAGCCTACACACGGTCGGAATTTCCGACAACAAGGTCCTATCACACATTTTCCATCGGAAAATCCGACCGTGTGTACGGGGCATAACAGGTTTTCTTGTAAGCTTGCCCTGTATCTGGCTCCATCCATCTTCCCATCAACTCTGACCAGCTTCCCTGTCCCTGCTGAAGAAAAGCATCTCTACAATATGATGCTGCCACCACCATCTTCTGAAGGCAATTGGTTCTACTAGATTTTAGTTAGGGATATCAGAATAAAGGGGAGCTGAATATAAATGCATGCCACACTTTTCAGATATTTATTTGTAAAAAAATTTGGAAAACTATTTATCATTTTCCTTCCACTTCACAATGATGTGCCACTCTGAATCCTATTATGACTAACATGACAAAATGTGGAAAATTTCAAGGGGTATTAATACTTTTTCAAGGCACTGTATATTTTAAAGCGCCCCTGTCATGTAATCAAAACCTTTCATCGATGCACATACCTGTAGGGAAAAGACTATCTCTTCTGCTACCCAGGCCACTAAACTCTTTTCCATTGTAAAGAACTGGTTCCCTGAAGTCCAATTCTAGGAGTTTAAATCTCCGGGTCCCCTATAGCTCTCACTGAATCCAGCCTTTGAACTCCCACCATTATGGGAAAGGGATACAGCAGAAATGTAAGGTCAGAGAAAGGAGCCAGTGAGAGCTGCACAAGGAACACAGAGATTGGCACTTCCAGAAGTTTGGTTTCCCATTGGACTTTGGGGGACCAGTTCCCTGCAATGAATCTTTAAAGGAAATCTGTAATGTGAAGACTAAAGCTGCCATTGTTAAACTCTTTCTAAAAAAAAAACTTCACACAATAAGATAGTATCTTGACACCATAGTGCTAAAGGATTCCAGAGAAACCATACGAACAGCCCTAGAATGTGTACCCTTGTAATGCTCAACCTGGTTTATAATTATAAAGCTGATGCTGCCCTCTTACTGCCGGTTCACACAGGGGCAACACGACTTGCTGGCCGACTTACCGAGGCGACCTGCATACAACTTCAGCGGCGACTTGCAAAACGACTTCTGTAAAGAAGTCAATTCAAGTCACCTGAAGTCGCCCTAAAAATAGTACAGGAACCTTTTTCTAAGTCTGAGCGACTTGCGTCACTCCTGTTAGAACGGTTCCATAGTACAGAACAGGACGCAACTTGTCAGGCGGCTAAGTCGCCCGACAAGTCGCCCCTGTGTGAACCGGGGCTTAGGGAGATTGGAACACTATAAACAAAATCGAACACAAAGGGCCCAAACGCCTAGTGCATTTTCAACAGCATTTTACTGAAGGGTAAAAAGAGTACATACTCACACGAGCAAATGTTGTATCAGCGTTGTACATAAACCACAAAACCAAAGTGTCTGGCACACAATATTACTCTTCTGCTTCAAAGTATGTCAAAATATCATCTGAAATTATTTTCATCTGATACCAAGTCAGATTTCAGTACTTACTTTTCTTAAAAATACAAATACATTTAATTATGTATTTTTTTAATAGATCACAGCATTAATTTGTGTCTTTTATATCTGCCTTGTGTTAAGGAGATTGTACAACCAGATTGTATATGATCAGTTTAGCAAACAACAGCAGCACAGAGAAGGGTGAGTTTAGACAGGAAAGCAGAGCACATTATAACAGCTTAAACAATGGTGTTGATTTTTGACTGGAGAACGTCATTAGTATATATTTACATCCAAGCGAAACCTCGCAATCTGTATTGTATAGATCTACCCCAATGACGTTTATACATGGCCGCGAAAAAAATACTAATTGCTCATTGATATTGTACTTATCGGTTCTGTTCCTATTCATCGCACCAATTTTCCATAAGTGTACGGTGAAATAATGGAGCGACACTTTGGTAATTCCTGATATTAGCCGATTATGTCCTTGACTGACTCTTATTATGACTACACCTTTGTTCTCACCCCGCTCTTGTTTTGTCATCTAGCTGGAAAAGATTCAAGAGAATGCTTCTTCCCGTGAAGAAAATCTTTTGAAATACATCTTTATATCATAGTATAGGGAGAGGAAATTAGATTAATGGGACAGCAAACCCAAGCTTCGTAATAAGCTGATAGCTGATGAGTGCTCTGTTTGATAACCCATTATTGTCTTTAACCCTTTCGCTGCCAGGTCCATACGCCTTCCAGACCCTACATTCCTCCTTCTGCTATAAGCTCATGGTCACTTCTGTGACCTTCAAGTTATAGCAGAACTGTTCAGCAGACGCTGCTGAACACACTGATAGCTCTGACCAGTACCTGATAAGCCACTGATCAGAGCTAATTACCTAAAATGTGATGTCTCTCCAAACCACCCCCTCCCGAAAAAAAATGTAAAAAAATATTAAAGCGGAGCGCCACCGAAATTTTTTTTTTTAAAAGTCAGCAGCTACAAATACTGCAGCTGCTGACTTTTAAAACATGGACACTTACCTGTCCAGGGCGCCCGCGATGTCGGCACCCGAGGCCGAAGCGTCTCTCCGTCCTCGGGTGCTGCCGCCTCCATCTTCGGTATGGGAATCAGGAAGTGAAGCAGTGCGGCTTCACTTCCCGGTTCCCTACTGCGCATGCGCGAGTCGCGCAGCGCAATACGGATGGTCCCTGCTGCCTCTGGGACCTGTGTGTTTCCCAGCAGGCAGCGGGGAGGGAGCAGGAAGTGGCGTAAATAACCACAGATTCTGCGGCTATCTATGCCGGAAGTGGGTACAGATACATGTAATATACAGGTATCTGTACCCCCCTCCCCCCTGAAAGGTGCCAACTGTGTCACCGGACGGGGGGAGGAATCTGATGAGTGGAAGTTCCACTTTTGGGTGGAACTCCACTTTAAGTATAAAATTGTACCTGTACAAAAAAAAAAAGTTTAAAAAAAAAACATAGTAATGCCCTGACTGGTTTTGCCGTCGGAATAAACTCCGAAGGTTTCTCCGACGGAACTCCGACGGAATTCCGCTCAAGCGGTCTTGCCTACACACGGTCACACCAAAGTCCGACCGTCCAGAACGAGGTGACGTACAACACATAGGACGGGACTAGAAAAAGGAAGTGAAATAGCCAGTAGCCAATAGCTTCCTTCTCGTACTTGCTTCAGAGCATGCGTCGTTTTTGGTCCGTCGGAACAGCATACAGACGATCGGTTTTCCAGATAGGAATTGGTTCCGTCGGAAATATTTAGAACATGTTCCATTTCTAGGTCCGTCAGAATTTTCGAAAAAAAAAGTCAGATGAGGCCTACACACGATCGGAATAGACGATGAATAGCTTCCGTCTGACTTTTTCTGTCGGACATTCCGCTCGTGTGTACGCGGCATTAGGGTAGATTTAGACATGCGTGTAAATCTTCCTTGCCTCTGAAGCCCGATCTGCGTTCAGAGGCCTCCTCACCACCTGTTTTAACCCCATTTTGCCAACAAATGCTCCGCAATTTAAATGCAATGCATGCGGTTGTGGGGCGTTTGTGGCACTTCCCCATTGACTTTAATGTATAGTGTCCAGAGGGCAGCATCTCTACAACTTGGGTCAGTTTTGCAGCGGGAGCAAAACATCACGGCTGCAGCATGCAAACACCCCTAAAAAACATCGGCGCTTAGACATAGATACAATATAGAAATAGCAGCCAGCAACAATTTTGTTTATTACAAATTAAAAACGTAATAAAACAAGTTGCAGCGCTCAATTAAATCATGCTAAAATTTGAAGTCCATTAAATAAAGTGGATAGACGGTGAAAATCCCCGCACCAGCTTCATTGAGAAAAGTGGATTCACACGACACCACAGTGATGAGGCGGATTATAGTGCGGTCAAAAGCGCCTTATCAATACCAAACATCACCAGGAATCCGAACAATAACCGCTAATCCTTTGAACACAGCCGTGCTCTCGTAGATTTCACCATAAGATCAGCAAACTCATCGATACCATCGACAAACCACAGTGAGCATTTACCTCGTAAGGGTATGAATAAAAAATACCACAGTGCAGTATGTTTAAAAATTGTGTATTACTTTAATGAACAGGAAACAAACACATGTAAAAGGTCATCAGAATGCGCATCAAAACAGACTCTAAAGATGGTCGCGGTGTACTGCGTGCTTGCATCATACGTCAAAGGTTCCGGCTAACGCGTTTCGTCACAATTTGACTAATTGCTAACTATGCTTAAACCTTCTCCCACCCCCTTCAAACTCCTATTCTAAATACCCTGTCTTAGGAAGATACTTATACTTACCTATTCTCAGGGCAGATACTTATACTTACCTATTCTCATGGCACTCCAGTCCAGGCACATGATTGGCTCCAAGTAGTGGCTTCAGGAGCAAGGAGGGACAGCTGACCCATAGGAAGCCTGTGGGTGACATCACCACCCAGGCATTGCAGCTGATGTTGGTGATCTCTCCTCTCCCCTGAAGCCAGTTGCTGGAGAGATCACGTGACTGGACCAGAGTGTCCTCAGAATAGGTAAGTATAAGCATCGTCCTTTAACAGGGTAGTTAAAATAGGATTTAGAAGGGGGAGTGGGAACAGATTTAAAGAATGTTACCCCCAACATTTAATATTCCTATGTGCCTACTGTACCATACTTGTATGAAAAAGTATCCTTTTTTTGTATTGCTTCCTTTGTGTAAAATCCCTGGTGTTCCTGTCAGTCCCTCTGCTTTCCAATTAAAAAACTGACCACACTAAGCAGAAGAACACAGTGTGGTCAGTTTTCCAGCAGTGCTGGGAACCCAGCCTGCTCTCCTCCTATAATTAGATATGTGCTAATCATAGGAGGAGGACCTAATCACTGGGAGGACCAGAGTGCTAGTGTTTCTTCTCCCCTAGTGATCACTTCTAAGAAAAAGGGGGTGGGGGGGATTTATAATGGGTTTACTTCCTCTTTGTTTCTCTGCAAAGGTAAAGCATAATGGGCTACTATGCATCGCATAGTACCCTATTATGTGTCACTTACCTGACACAGGAGCCTGCGATGTCCCCTATTTCCTCGCCGGCTGGAAGCGTCCATCTTCCTTTCGGGGTCGGGGACTACGGCTCTGTGACTGGCTGGAGTCACAGAGCCGTGGGAGCCGCCAGTCACGCCATGACCTTCCATTGGAATGGCACAGTGGGAGGTCGGCGCATGCGCAGATGAAATCCTTGTACAGGGAATTGTAAATATCTCCTAAACTGTGTAGGTTTAGGAGATATTCACAGCACCTACAGGTAAGCCTTAATCTAGGCTTACCTGTAGGTAAAAGTGTGTTGTAAGGGTTTACAATCACTTTAAAGTATATTTAAACCATCATATTGTAAAACCACTTTAAAGTATATTTAAACCATCATATTGTAAAACAACCCATTCAGTTTAAAATAGAAATGACGGCAAAACTTTTGTGTATACATATAAAACCATGAGGGTTTACTTTCTCTTTAAGCTTCATAAGTAATAGCCTGGAATTCCACTTTAAGCCAATTTTAGTCAACAATTTGACAGGAGAATGTAAAAATAATTCAAGCTTTATTGAGCATAATGAAGTGGTTTTATCGAGTACACACCAGTGTGTCATTATCCCCCAGAGAGGCTCTACCACGAAGTGCCAGTTCCACGGTGGGGAACTCGTGTTTTATGCTGACATCTAAAGACAATTTGTCAAGCGAAAAATCAGAAAAAATTGCATTATAATAACCCATTTAGCACCACTGTGGCTTTTCAGCAATGCCAGTTAATGTGTAAAGGCATGGAACAAATATTTTCCATTTTCCCCACTGCCGTCTACTAGAGCGAAGGATGGTTTCTCCTTTTATTGGGGACGATACACTGTTACGCCAAACACAGGATCATTTATATTTATGAAAATCCATTCTTTAAGTGCAAACTCCAGAAAAAAGAGTAAATTGCCCCCTTTCTTCACCACTGATGTAGTGTTTCTTGAGAGTAGATTGAAAGAATATTATGTTATTTGGTTTTAAAGTAAAATTTTAGGACAATTTAGGCCTGATTGTCTGTGCCTAAGGTACATTTTAGAAGTGCCGACATTACGATTTGTGGAGAAATTGTAAAAAAATATATTTATTACCTGTAAAAGATAGCCAACGCTCATTACGGGTCCTTCTGACCCTGGGGAGAGAAAACCCCCTCTACAATTCTTTCCAACTCGCCATATTTGTGCTATGAAGAAACTCCACAGAGTGTACACGTACACAGTATATACGGCACTCCTAGGGGAAGTGCAAAGTCCCTTGGTCCATTGAAACTTTCATCTGTATCTGTAGACCATCAACAGTGTAGAGGAATAGATAAGGCAATTGGATGTATGGCTGAGCAGGAGAAGGGATTGAGACCGGAACCTTTGCAGCTCCGGCAGAAGATCTGGGTAGGATCATCACCTCAACGGGGGGGGCAGCTGAGTGTGTAGAGGTAGGTGTGTGTGTGTGAGGAGGGCAGCTCAGTGTGTACAGATAGAGGTGTGTGTGTGGGGGCAGCTGAGTGTGTACGTGTGTGTTTGGGGGGGGAGCCGAGCGTGTACAGGTGTGTGTGTGTGTGGTTGGGCGGGCAGCTGAGTGTGTACAGGTGTGTGTGTGGGGGGGGGGGGAGCTGAGTGTGTGCAGGTGTGTGTGTGATTGGGGGGGGGGCAGCTGAGTGTGTACGTGTGTGTTTGGGGGGGGAGCCGAGCGTGTACAGGTGTGTGTGTGTGTGGTTGGGCGGGCAGCTGAGTGTGTACAGGTGTGTGTGTGGGGGGGGGGGGAGCTGAGTGTGTGCAGGTGTGTGTGTGTGTGTGATTGGGGGGGGGGGGCAGCTGAGTGTGTACAGGGGTGTGTGTGTGGGGGTGGGGATATAGGATCCGCCCGGGTGCCAAATGCTACAGGTACGCCCCTGCCCTTAGGTGCAAAGGGGTTAATAAAGTCTACACATTGATGGCAGTGCTTCCTGTTCTTTTATTCTTTTGCAACACACAGCCCCATAGTCTAGGATGGCAAGGCACTCTCCTGCTACTCGTACCCCCCCCCCCCCCCTTCTCCAAGCTAACAGACTGACTAAAGACTGCACTGTCCACTGTTGACTCTTTTTCTCTCTTGCTTGGTTTTATGATTAGTTATCATGGGTTATTAGACTTAAGAACTGCTTTTTGAATAAGCCCTATTTTGTCTGCAATGTCTAATGCTGTTGTAATACTGGTTTGATTTCTGAGCAGAAAACCATATGGAGAGCTCTGGATTTTGTGAGCAGACCCGGTAAATAATAATTAGCAGAAAGAAAGATATAGAAGGGGGAGGAGGGAGTGACTGCGTCTCTCAAGCAGCTTTTTGTATTTTTACATTCATTACAAATGCAAAACTACAGTCTGTTCCAGAACGATTAAAGCAAGGGGGAACAGGAGAAAGCTGCTTTTGCTCTTGCTTGATGAACATTTTATGGAAGACGACACGCCGCAGGTGGTACAGATGTAGATCTCAAAGCCTTAAAAGTGTTTCTGTTTTACTGTGCAAGCAGCCATTTTTAGTGTCTCATCTGACATTCAGCCTATCAACTCTTAAAAATTTAGCAGCATCGCTATAGCCTCATGTTACAGTGATTTTGCCTAAGGTTATAGGTGTATTATGTGCTTGGGGTTCTTTATTGGATGCCCAAGTTTCTTCCCACCAATCTAAACTTGCATGTTAGGTGGGAGGAGAAAAACAATTTAGGCAATTGAAATCTGTGGCCATTCTCACATGCAAAGTACCGCTGCTAAGCCTCAGACCTGCACATTCCTATTGGCCCATCACTGTAATGGGTAGCTTTGCTGGCCAACTAGATTGCATAGGATGTAGGTAGGGGCAGGCTAGCTTTACCACTATCATAAAATGACAAAGCTGTGCCCAAGAGAACAGCCTGAGATACACTATATTGTCAAACATATTGGGACACCTGCTTTTACACGCACATGAACTTTAATGGCATCCCAGTCTTAGTCTGTAGGGTTCAATAGTAGGTTGGCCCACCCTTTGCAGCTATAACAGCTTCAACTCTTCTGGGAAGGCTGTCCACAAGGTTTAGGAGTGTGTCTATGGCAATGTTTGACCATTCTACCAGAAGTGCATTTGTGTGGCCAGGCACTGACGTTGGATGAGAAGCCCTGGTTCGCAGTCTCCGCTCTAATTCATTCCAAACTCACTCATCCATGTCTTTATGGACCTTGCTTTGTGCACTGGTGTGCAGTCATGTTGGAACAGGAAGGGGCCATCACCAAACTGTTCCCACAAAGTTGGGAGCATGAAATTGTCCAAACTGTCTTGGTATGCTGATGCCTTAAGAGTTCCCTTCACTGGAACTAAGGGGCCAAGCCCAACCCCTAAAAAAACAACCCCACACCATAATCCCCCCTCCGCCAAATGATTTGGACCAGTGCACAAAGCAAGGTCCATAAAGACATGGATGAGGGAGTTTGGGGTGGAGGAACTTGAGTGGCCTGCACCTCAACTAGATAGAACACCTTTGGGATGAACTAGAGCAAGGACTGTGAGCCAGGTCTTCTCGTCCACATCAGTGCCTGACCTCACAAATGTGCTTCTGGAAGAATGGTCAAACATTCCCATAGACACACTCCTAAACCTTGTGGACGGCCTTCCCAGAAGAGTTGAATCTGTTATAGCTGCAAAGGGTGGGCCAACTCAATATTGAACCCTACGGACTAAGACTAGGATGCCATTAAAATTCATGTGCGTGTAAAGAGGCGTCTCAATACTTTTGGCAATATTGTGTAGGTCATGGCAGGAAGGTTTTGGAGGTTCCTGCATTTGGCTGTAATTTATAACATTCGGGGTTTTTTTGGTTCCCCCTGACAGAGTCTCTTTAATTAGCTTGCACTCAACATTGCCACTATTATGTGTGTATTGCTAGGAACATTAGATTGAAAGATCCTTTAGGGCAAGGATGGATGTCAACATCTCAATGTTCTCTGATGTGTCTCTAATTACCTGCCACAATTATTCCAGTATGTTTTTAGATGTAAAAAGGTAAAATATGTGCAAACAATCGAATTAATAAAAGTGCATTACTATGTTAAAAACAAGTACTTTCATGCAGCAATTCAGATACACTGGAAATGTCGTTGATACTGGTCATCAGAGACATATGGAACTTGTTGGGGATTCCACAGACTCAGTAGCAAAATATTTCATTGAATTATTTCACAATGTTGGCAAGGGTGGAGTTTCGGGCTCCCAAGAAAATGCAAAGTTTAAAAACATAAAGAAGAAGTACAGCCAACGCACGTTTGGCTGTACTTCTCCTGTGGATAACAGGAGTGCAGTTCATTCTGCACTCCTGTGACCCGTTTTCAGCAGTCAGCAGCCTGAAGCCCGCTGTCAGCTGACACTACAGAGCCGGTCCAGGCTTGGGCGAGATCACGACAATGAGATCGGGATCCGCCCACATGCCCGGCACCAGGCTCAGCCTCTCAGCGAGCTGCCGAGAGCCTGAAATGGCCGCTTCCGCCTCCTTCACAGTCACCAGCTCTCTGCTCAGGGAGCTGTGAGAACTGAGCGATCGGCGGTGTTAGATCGCTCGGTTCTCGGTGTTAGAGCCACCGGGGGAACCGATGCTGCATCCACCTAGGTAAGTATAAATGTGCAAAAAAAAAAGTCCATTCTTCTCTTTTAAAAACCCAAATTGTGTACTAAAACAGGGTTACAAAACTTGAGTTAGAGACCAAGAAATTTCACTCTACCTCTTATCACAGACAGCAGAAGGATTGCCTGAGCACTATTTGCCCGGGGCTAAGGAAGATCTTCTCTGCAGATGTTGGGCAGATGCCACAAATGAGGAAAGATAGACTTGGCAGGGGAATAAATAGCGGAAACATGCGGAAGATGTGAAAAAAAGCATAAATATCAAGGAAAATAATCATGTTTCCAGAAAAGGGAAGACATTTACTGTTCACTGCTTCTTCTCCCTCATTACATCGACTAATAACATGTTTGTAGATCAAACTGTTTTACTTTGTCATTAAATGGGAACATTGTGATTGTACCAATGTGAGGTACACAAGGAAGGGGGGGATAAGCACAGATGTATCCAGCATGAAGGGATTAAAATGATTGTGTCACACATAACTTTTCAGATGGGAAACAGGAACAAGTTTGGCACAAAAATTCACCACCTTACCACAACCAATTTTTAGATCTGATCTGTCAGCTCAAGAACAGGCGTGTAGTAAAAACACATTCTGAATATAGGAAATGAGGTACAACCCACACATTACACAGGGGGTACATTTTGTTGATCTGACAGATTTTATGCCTACAATGAACACCAAGTCACCAAGTTCAAATGGAAACTCTGACGACCTGTTTAGATACAAGATGATTGCTGCTCGTTCTGCAAAAAAAATTCAGATAAGGGAACAACTGTACTCAGTGGTGGCTGGTGCTCCAAATTTTTTGGGGGGCGCAAACAAACTGAAAAATTCTGAAAAAAAAAAACCCCATCAATTGCAGCCACACTGTACCATCAATTGCAGCCACTGTGCCATCAAAAGCAGCCACTGTGCCCATCAATTGCCGCCACTGTACCGTCAAATGCAGCCACTGTGCCCATCAAACGCAGCCACTGTGCCCATCAATTGCTGCCACTGTACCATCAAACGCAGCCACTGTGCCCATCAAATGCAGCAACTGCACTGTGCCCATCATACGCAACCAATGTGCCATATCAAATGCTCCCACTGTGCCATCAAATGCTGCCACTGTGCCATCAAATGCTGCCACTGTGCCCCATTAAATACAGCTACTGTGCCCATCTTATGCAGCCACTGTGCCCCATCAAATGCAGCCACTGTGCCCCATCGAATGCAGCCACTGTGCAACATCGAATGCAGCCACTGTGCAGCATTGAATGCAGCCACTGTGCCCATCATATGCAGCCTCACTGTGCCCCATCAAATACAGCTCCACTGTGCCCATCAAATGCAGCCTCACTGTGCAGCCTCACTGTGTCCCATCAAATACAGCCTCACTGTGCCCCATCAAATGCAGCCTCACTGTGTCCCATCAAATGCAGCCTCACTGTGTCCCATCAAATGCAGCCTCACTGTGTCCCATCAAATGCAGCCTCACTGTGTCTCATACTTACCTTACAGGCAGCTCTGCTCAGGCTGTGCGTTCCACGGAGCTGCCTGTGTACCTTCCGGTTCACCACTAGCATATGGAAACCGGAAGTGACCAGTTAACTAGAAGGACAAAGCTCCCGCCCGTAGTAATGCTACGGGCAGAAGCTGTTCGGCGCTTTGGAATGCGCCACAAAGCGGGTCAAAAGCCTCGTCTGCAATCTTGTGATTGCATTGACGTGGCACTTCCCATAGTGCACTGTGTCCGGCGCCTGAACACAGAGCACTTAAAGAACATTTTTTCTATTTTTTATTTAACAGGGCCTTTTTAAAAATGTATTTATTTTTTTTTAAATGTATTTATTTATTTTTTGTGACTGCTCGGTGGTGGGGCGGCGCCCATGCGCCCCCTATGTATGGGCCCCCACGGAGTGTACTGTACATCCATATGGGCTGCTTCCAACCTTTGCAAAGACTGCAAGGCCAACTGATCTCTGGAGAAAACTGATCATCCAGCTGGGATCTTCCAGAAAGACAACAATTTCTCCTGAGATAAAACCCAGTGCCCATGGTGTCTGCAAAGTTCAGATGCACATGCATGGTTCACACTATTGCGAATTGGATGCGCATCCAATTCGCATGTCAGGAGACTGTGACCGGCTCTCAATGGAGCCGGTTCACACAGCTCTGGGATGGTTGTGGAGCGAAATGCATAGGAGTCATGTGCGTCTTCTGGTCCATTTCAGGTCCGAATTCAGCCAAAAATTCAGATCGAAATCGGACCTCAAATGGCGAACAGGGACGCACCAGACCTCTGCTGTGAGCCGCTCTGCACAGCAGTATGAACCCAGCCTTAAGCATCTGCCCTATAGAACAATCATACATTAGATGCATCTTCCAAATGCCATTTTATGCACTTTGTCTGCCAACTACTTATGAAATGGAAGTAAGGAAGAAAGAAATGGGGTGATCAGCCATTGAAGCATAGCGCAGCTTGCCACAGTTTTAAGAAACAGTTTTAAGAAACACCACTCAGTACATTACTAATTACTTTAAATTTTAAAAAAATGCTCTTTTGATAGTTTTTTCTGATAGTTTTAGGCAAAAGTTAGCCAATACCAAAAGACCCTTAAAGTGGTTGTAAACCTCAGACATAAAATATGAACAAAGCATTTCCCTCTATAGTGTATCTCAATTCAGAGCACTATCAGCATGACTCACTTCCGCATGTTTTCCTGACACCAAGAGAAAAAAAGGGGGAGGGAGCTCCAGCATACAGTCTGTGATTGACAGACTCAGCTCTGTTCCTATCTGAAGGGAAAGGGGGGGGTCCCTTCTCTTCCCTCTAACCAGTTGTCAGAGCTCCCTTCACTAAACTCTGCAGAGTGTGATTTCAGCTCACCACCCCCTTTTTTCAGCTCTGACAAACTGTATAAATGTTGCACTTTGAATGGACATAGAGAAGATAAATAGATAAAACTTATGTAGGAGGATTTGTTTTATCTCGGTGTATCACCTGAGGCCAGTCACTTCACTTGGTATATGGAAGGGTTTATAACCTCCTTAAAGCCAAACTCCATTTTATAATAAAAATGTAACCACTCGCGGACCATCCACCATGCATCTACTGTGGGAGGGTGGCCACTCTGTGCCAGATCATGTACTTAGTAGGTGATCTGACACTTCCGGGTCTGGGGCATGAGCGCCGGCCCAGCAGCAGGTACCGCGGACTTGACGACGAATCGACGATTACACAGGGCACAGGCAGAACGACAATCTGCCTATGTAAACAACAAGGCAGACTGCTGTTCTGTCAGTAAGGAAGGCACTGATCCTGTGTTTCTGCTAAGCAGGGGCACAATACTTTGCCTTCCCATAGTCAAAACACCTCCCCCACAGTGAGTAAGCACAACCTAGGCACACGGTTAACCCTTTGATCTTCCCTGATGTTAACCCCCTTCCCAGCCAGTGTCATTAGTTCAGTGGCAGTTCATATTTTTTTAGCTGATCACTGTATTAGTGTCACTGGTCCCTAAAAAGTGTCAGTTAGGTGTCCGATTTGTCTGTCACAGTACTGCAGTCCCCCTCTAAGTCGCTGATCGCCGTCATTACTAGTAAAAAATAAATAAAAATATCCCGTAGGTTGTAGATGCTATAACTTTTGCGCAAACCAATCAATATACACTTATTGTTTTTTTTTTTTTTATTGGATGTGTTTTATAACAGAAAGCAAAAAATATTTGTTTTTTTATCAAAATTGTCAGTTTTTTTTTGTTTATAGCACAAAAAATAAAAACCGCAGAAGTGATCAATCGCCTTCAGGACTTCTCCAGAGCCTCTCCCCCCTCTGGAACTCCCTACTCCGGTATAACCGATCAGTCCCTAACCTGCCCACCTTTAGGAGATCCCTGAAAACTCACTTATTCAGGGAAGCCTATCCCACACCCACCTAACAACTGTCCCTGTGCCATCCCCCCATCAAATCATTCCCCGCATCTATTACCTTTTGTACCACCACCCCTCCCTTTAGAATGTAAGCTCTATGAACAGGGCCCTCCTGACCCTTCTGTATTGAACTGTACTGCAATTGTGCTGTCCCCCCCCGGCCCTCTACATTGTAAAGTGCTGCGTAAACTGTTGGCGCTATATAAATCGTGTATAATAATACGTTTTAAAAAAATCAAATACCACCAAAAGCTCTATTTGTGGGAAAAAGAACAAAAATATTATTTAGGTACAGCGTCGCACGACCGCGCAATTCAGTCAGGTAAAATAACGCCGTGCCGCATCGCAAAAAATGCCCTAATCATGAAGGGGTTAAAACCTTCCGGAGCTCAAATAGTTAAAAATAAAAAGCCCAAGCCTTTAAAAAAAAAAAAAAAAATCCAGTAGAGCCCCTGTTCCATGACACCTAGCAGCATTCAACCCAATTTCCTTGAGCTCAAAGTTTCAAGCACACCCAGTCTGGAGTTACGGTCATTAGGTTGTTCTGAGCTCAATGAAGAATTACCCATCACCATGTGATGCCTTTCATTGGAGCATTCAGGACCCGCCACCCATCAGACGACCAGTGACATCACATGACCAAGACTCAAAGAAAACAGGTATGTAGCCAAAAAGTTTAAACAATAATAAAGGAAAACCGGTAATGGGCTTTAACATACCTCCCAACATTTTGAGATGGGAATGAGGGACACCTAACAGCAAACGTATGTAGGCATAGGACACACCCCCTGCCACACCCCCTTAAAGGGGACACAACCAAAAAAAAAAGGTTAATTAAATCCACAAGTGCTTTTTTTACCACTACTATTCCTTTATATTGGTTTTTAAAATTGAAAAATGCAGCAATTTAGAATTTGGATGAAAGGTTTAGCACTGGGAAACACTTTTTGAAAGATAAAAAGTAAATTTTATATACAACTATATAGATCAGACCAAAATGAGGGACACATGGAGGAGGAAAGAGGGACAGAAGGACATTGTTCCAAATCAGGGACAGTCCCTCGAAATCAGGGACAGTTGGGAGCTATGGGCTTTAACATAAGAACCCTTTCCAGAGAACAATAGCATTAAATTCTCAACATAAATGGTTATTATTCTACAAAATAAACCGAGTTTTCTAATGTCAAGATGATGTGAAGAAAATGAAGACGTGGCTCTGATAAGACTGGATTGATGTATCTGTACAGATTATGATGTGAGAACACAGATTCAGCCCAGAGCTCGGAGATAAGAATGTTCAAAGAGCCAGACAGGCTTTCCTCGCAGGCACATCGCTTTCTAAGCTCCTGGCGCGGATAATCTGCGGACCCCACAGGGTCTACGATTCCCACAGATTGAACGCTCCATCTCTTTGATGATTGTCACAAAGCACCAGCAAGGAAGACCACAGCGGTTTGGATGGGAACGCTTTATGGTGTGTTAAGACTAGCATGTAACTACAACCGTTCCCAGGCAAAATACAAAATTCAGCCATATCCGTGCAGATTGAGGAGCTCCTTACATAAGACAATTCTTGTTTTCAGATGTTCTGAGGGGAAGAAGAACAAAACCACAACTGGATCATGACCTCAATTTGCTTTGTGCGTGATAAACAATTATATATTTTTTGTTTCATAAAGTACTATTTTCACTATCTTCCTCTTTGCATCTCAGTACTGCTAATCTCTAGCCTCTTTCAGACCCATTGGGGTTAATATACTAAAAACAGAGAGTGCAAAATCTAGTGCAGCTGTGCACGGTTTCCTGAAACCGGTAGTGACCTCACCAATACCGGAAGTGACCTAATCAAAATCGAAGTGGCCTTTTAACACACACTGTTTATTTTCCATTGTCCCTTCTATTTCTGTATGTGGATGATGCCACTGTCATAACTCCCAACTGCCCCTGATTTCGAGGGGCTGTCCCTGATTTGGAGCAATGTCCCTCTGTCCCTCTTTCCCCCTCATTTGTCCCTAATGTTGGTCTGATCTATATAGTTGTATATAAAATGCACTTTTTATCTTTCAAAAAGTGTTTCCCCAGTGCTAAACCTTTCATCCAAATTCTAAATTGCTGCGTTTGTAAATTTTAGAAGTCAATATAAAGGAATAGTAGTGGTAAAAAAAATCCCTTGTGGATTTAATTAAAGTTTTTTTTTTTTGGTTGATTCTCCTTTAAGGGTGTGTGGCAGGGGGTGTGTCCTATGCCTACATACGTTTGCTAGTAGGTGTCCCTCATTCCCATCTCAAAATGTTGGGAGGTATGCACTGTTATTATTTAAATTTTTTAAAAATATTTATTTATTATTTATTTATTTATTTCAGGTACTTATATAGCGCCGTCAATTTACGCAGCGCTTTACATATATATTATACATTCACATCAGTCCCTATACTCTCAAGGAGCTTACAATCTAAGGTCCCTAACTCCCATTCATACCTATACTAGGGCCAATTTAGACAGGATCCAATTAACCTACCAGCATGTCTTTGGAGTGTGGGAGGAAACCGGAGTACCCGGAGGAAACCCACGCAGACACAGGGAACATGCAAACTCCTGGCAGGTAGTGTCGTGGTCGGGATTCGAACCAGCGACCCTTCTTACTGCTTGGCGAGAGTGCTACCCACTACACCACTGTGCCGCCCAAGTACCTTTTTCCTAATCAACATACAGCTGCCACGTGACCTAGCTCTTTCCCAGCCTGTCTGCAGGGAATCAAATTGGAGTAGCTTCTAGTCCTCTGCTGCTGGTCACATGTTCAAAATATAAAAAACAGCCTTTAAAATACTGAGTAAAAATTCATAATTAATATCAATAAACTGTTTTAAATTGTCAAACAAATATATATTTTTGAAATCAAATCAATTTTTGGTAATAACATGGTGTGGGCGGATTTCTGCCAGTCACTGACTGTGTCACACCCCTCCAGCCTATGTCTTAGAATAAGAGGGAGGCGAAGCCTCCATTAATCTACATGTAATATCACACCCCCATTGTGTTTAGTTGGTTAGTGGGCATGGAGGAAGAGGGAAGGAGTGGGCTGTCATTTACCACTGTGTATACGCCCACATGTGTGACTCTATAGTCACATGGGCTGTACAGATGTGATAGGAAGGAAATGCCCAGCATAGAAACTCACTGAAAACTGAGCATATGCAGAGTTGCCACCACAGCTGTAAAATTCCTAGCTGAATTGGGGACATGAACAGAAGGGGGAGATAGAGAGCAGCAGATCAACCTGTTTTTTTGCAGAATACAGAAACTGAATACCATAGTGACTGAGTAAGTATGAACAGTGGATTTAGTGACACTTTAACCACTTGCTTACTGGGCACTTAAACCCCCCTCCTGCCCAGACCAATTTTCAGCTTTTAGCACTGTCGCACTTTGGATGACAATTACGCAGTCATACAACACTGTACCCAAATGAGATTTTTATCATTTTTTCCCCACAAATAGAGCTTTCTTTTGATGGTATTTAATCACCTCTGCGGTTTTTAGTTTTTGTTAAAAAAAAATGAAAAAGACAGAATTTAAAAAAAAGAAAATTATTTTTTTAAATATTTTGTTATAAAATTTTGCAAACAGGTAATTTTTCTCCTTCGTTAATGTACGCTGATGAGGCGGCACTGATGGGCACCGATAGGTGGCAGTGATGGGCACTAATGTGTGGCGGTGATGGGCACTGATGGGTGGCTGTGATGGGCACTGATTGATGGCAGCACTGCTAGGTGGCACTGATTGGCACCACTGGTGGGCATTGATAGGTGGCACTTGTGGGCATTGATAGGTGGCACTTGTGGGCACTGTGGGCACTGGCAGGTGGCAATGACAGATGGCACCTGTTGGCACAGATGAGGCATGTGTGCCTACTTCCTCTTCGGGACCGATGTCCCTTTGACATAAGTCCCTTTTTCCTCCTCATGCTGTCAGCGTGAGGAGAAAACAAAACCCATCACCGAGGTTTTGTTTACATCATGTGATCAGCTGTCATTGACTGACAGCTGATCACATGGTAAGGGGCCGGGACCGGCCCCTTACTCGGATCTGTGATCATCTGAGTCTCTGTGACTCGGTGATCACAGCGCGCACACCACGCGCCCTGCAGGGTGCGCGCAGTGCGCGTACACAGGGGAGGACGTCCCATGACAGCCTCCCAGAAATCGACGTCCGCGCTGTAGCCGTCATTCGGCTATGGCCCGGACCTCAAGTGGTTAATTAATTGAGCAAGCTGAAGTTAGAAGCTGAGTGGCTGCCATGTAGAGCTGCACCAGATTTTAGTAAATCAACTCCTGTGTGCCCACATGCACTCACTGCACATCATTGCATAGACCATCTTTCTGATAGTTAACCACTTGCCGCCCGCCATATAGCAGAATGACGGTGGCAAAGTGGTTTCAATATCCTGACTGGGCGTCATATGACGTCCTCAGGATATTGAGCCGCTGCGCGCATCGCGGCGATCGTTGTTGCGGGGTGTCAGTCTGACACCCCGAAACACCAATCTAGGTAAAGAGTCTCTGATGGAGACTCTTTACCACGTGATCAGCCGTGTCCAATCACGGCTGATCACGATGTAAATAGGAAGAGCCGGTGATCGGCTTTTCCTCACTCGCGTCTGTTAGACGCGAGTAGAGAAGAGCAGATCGGCTGATTGTTTATCAGCACAGCCCCCCCTCGGATCCTACCCAGGACCACCAGGGAAGCCGCCCAGGACCACTAGGGAAGCCGCCCAGGACCACCAGGGAAACCAGCCACACTGGACCACCAGGTATGCCCCCTAGACCCCCAGGGAAAAACTAATCAGTGCAAAGGCAGCTGCCAATTAGTGCCCACTCCATTGCCTACCACTGCCAGTGCCACCAGGGATGCCTATCAGTGCCGTGTATCAGTGCCGCGTATCAGTGCCCATCAGTGCCGCCTATCAGTGCCCAGCAGTGCCACCTATCAGTGCCCATCAGTGCCACCCATAAGAACCCATCTTTGCAGCCTATCAGTGCCCATCAGTGTCGCCTATCAGTGCCCACCAGTGCCACCCATGAGTGCCACCCATGAGTGCCCATCAATGCCGCCTATCAATGCCCATCAGTGCTGCATATCAGTGCCACCCATCAGTGCCGCCTACCAGTGCCCATCGTCAGTGCCCGCTCATTGGTGCCACCTCATCGCTGTCGCCTTATCAGTGCCTGTCAGTGCCGCCTTATCAGTGCCCATCAGTGAAAGAGAAAACTTACTTATTTACAAAATTTTTAAACAAAAACAAAAGCTAAACTTTTATTTTTTTCAAAATTTTCGGTCTTTTTTTATTTGTTTCGCAAAAAAAAAAAAACCCAGAGGTGATCAAATACCACCAAAAGAAAGCTCTATTTGTGGGAACAAAATGATAAAAATTTAGTTTGGGTACAGTGTAGCATGACCGCGCAATTGTCATTCAAACTGCGACAGCACTGAAAGCTGAAAATTGGTCTGGGCAGGAAGGTGTATAAGTGCCCTGTGTTGAAGTGGTTAAAGCAGTGAACCATGTCTGTGCAATGTGTATCGGCATGGTCACTTGTAGTTTATTTCACATGTAACAATGCAGGGGCACAACTAAGGGATAGTTGTCACCCTATCTTCATTGCAGAATCACCAGGATCATTTTAATGAAAGCTGGAGATTTATAAATACTGACATTTTTTTGATTGTGAATGAACCAACTGTGGATATTCCCAGACACTCATTTTTTATATGCTTTTAGGCAACGAGAGTGTCCAGCAGTGAAACCACTTGTGGTAGCCAATAAAACCTGTGGCTACACTATATATGGGGTGTGGGTCACTGGCTGACAGGATAGCTAACTTTTTTTTCTCCTTTTATTTTTATTTTTTTCATACTTTATTTCATTTACCTTGTGCCTCTTTTCTCTAATCTATAAACTAGAAGGTGCACACTATCAAGTAATACAAATTGTATAATAATAATGAATAAATACAACATCACTCAATAACATATCCCAGTACAAATGTGATAACAAACTGATAGCAAATATTGTTGTGCTGTACCTTTAAATAAAAAAATGTGCAGACACCACAATGTGCAAACATGCAGATAGATAATTTTTTAAATAATCAATAAATATAATCCATCACTGTTGATCATAAAACTTCTTATGTATTGTGCCTTTAATCAACAATTCATAAAAATGTACAAACACCACAATGTGCAAACATGCAAATAAATAAATAAACAAATCAGTAAATAAAGCCCATCACTGTTGATCATAAGCTTAGTGACTCCACGTGAATTCCACCACAACAAAGAAACACCAGCTTCTTCCCCCAAATCTAATACCCCAAGTTATAGGAGGTCTATATAGTGGTCACTGAGGCAAGAGATCTGTCAGCCTTGCTCTCCTGTATGAACTGGGTACTGGGAACCACAGGCCTCGCCATTAGGAACGTAACACAATACAGGCAAAGATATAAATCACAGAAGCCCCATAGCATAAAACCGCAATCACCAATGTATTTATTCTAAAAAAAGGTACTCACATTATATAGTATAAACAGAGGGATAATACAAAACGGACTACCAGCGGGTCCAGTGGCTGGATGACGTCAGCTCTTAGGCCCTTCCCGACGTGTTTCGTTGTAAGGAGACGTTCGCAAGGAGATCATTGAGATGGCACATCTAATATCTAACCTCCAAAAAAAAATAACCGGTTTGGCGACCAGGAGGTACATGGGCCACAACCATGAAACAGTGCTGGGTGCCTGAGCAGTAAATCGGCAATCATCATAACTGTGGGCAGAGCGGGAGTAAGTCACATTCTTCCCATACTTATCAGTACCAGGTATTCCTCACAAGGAGTGGTCCCATTAATCCCAAAGATGTTCAGTAGGGTTGAGGTCAGGGGTCTTGAGTTCCTTGACACTAAACTGGTCAAACCATATCTTTATGGAGCTGGCTTTAAGCACAGGGTACAGTCATGCTGGAAATAAAAGGGCTTTCCTAGACATTTGCGGAATGAAAAAATTTGTTATGTTTTGATTTGTTATTTACATAAATTAGTTCAGTTAAATTTGTTTCATTCATTTCCGGAATTCTTTTTTTTAATTCAAATTAATTAAATTTTTTTGAATTTGAATTGAATTATTATTCAAATTCCATTCAAAATCGAATTTATTCTATTCAAAATTAGAATTTTGAAAGATGGTTATATTTTTTCCATTCTTTTCTGTTGTCTTTTCTATTCTATTTTTTTATTTTCTATTCTGTTCTTTTATTTTCTTTTATATTATATTCTTTTCTATTATATTCAAATTTATTCTACTCGAATTTCGTAAAATGGTTATATTCTTATATTCTTTCTATTTTATTCTATTCTTTTCTATTATTTATTCTGTTCTATTCTTTTCTATCCTATTATTTTATTTTCTATTCTATTCAAATTCATATTTATTCTACTTGAATTTCAAAAGATGGTTATATTCTTTCTAATTTATTCTATTATATTCCTTTATTTTCTATTCTATTTTATTTTGTTCTGTTCTTTTATTTTCTATTCTATTTTGTTCTGTTTTACTCTATTCTTTAAATTTCTATTCTGTCCCTTTTTTCTATTCTATTTTTTTTCCTATTCTTTTATTTTGTATTCTGTTCTGTTTTACTTTATTATATTATATTATTTTATTTTCTATTATGTTCTATTCTATTACTTTATTTTCTATTCTGTAATATTCTGGAAATTCAAATTTGATTCGAAAACTATTTGAACTTCATCTGAAATTTTGATGTTATTTCAGATTCAGTTAAATTCATTACTTTTGTAATTCGGAAATTCGGATACATCCGAACTTCCAAATAATGAAAAAATTGTCCAAATCTCAAATCGGAACAAAACGAACTGCAAATGTCTAGGCTTTCCTCAAACTGTGACCACAAGGTACAAACTGTCTTCTTATGTTATGCTATTAACAGTGCCCATGACCGACTTCTGAAGATTTGTCCCTGGAATTAACTCCAATGTTCAGTTCTGATCAACTTTACTATAAAAAAGTTTATTTTGTTTCAACTAGCTCATGTAGCTGATTTGTTATAAAGTGACGTGAGATAGGGCTCTTTCACACGGGGGATCCCTATGTCCGTTTTTCATCCTTCTGTTTTCGGATGAAAAAGGGACATACATGTATCCCTATGGAGCGTCGGATGTCAGCGGTGACATGTCCGCTGACATCTGACCCGCTCCGATCCGAAAAGTGTAACAGAGGAAAGCCCTACTTTTCCATCCGTTTTCGGATCGGATCGGGTGACGACGGACTCTACGGTCCATCATCATCCGATCCCCCATAGGGGAGAGCGGCGCTCTGTGAGGTGCAGCGACGGACCTGTCATTTTCCTGCTCAGCGGGTGTTCACTGGGCGGATCATCACTGATCCGCCCCATGTGAAAGAGCCCTTACTTCTTTTTTTAAATTGAAATAAATAGTAAGTTTAAAATATTCAAAAGAACGTTTAAAAGTGTAACAAACATGACTGAAAACAACCACAGCACTTGCTGAAATTAAAGTAGGAAACGTGGGTGTTCCCTAAATATACGGTAATTCTAGTATTCATTCAACATCTGTGAATCAAATAATAGAGGAATAGTTATGTAATGGTTTATTAGATCTCCCTCTCTCTCTCTCTCTTCCTCTCCCCCTCCCTCTCTCCCCTCTCCCTATCTCCCTCTCTCTCACTCTTTCTCTCTCTCCCCTCTCCCTCTCTCTATCTCCCTCTCCCTCTCTCTATCTCCCTCTCCCTCTCTCTATCTCCCTCTCTCTCACTCTCTCTCTCTCCTCTCCCTCTCTCTCTTCCCCCTCTCTCTCTCTCTCTCTCTCTCTCTCCCTCTCTCCCCTCTCCCTTTCTCTATCACCCTCTCTCCTCTCTCTCCCTCCCTCTCCCCTTTCTCTCTCCCCTCTCTATCCCCTCTCTCTCCCCCTCTCCCTCTATCTCCCCCCTCTCTCTCAACCTCCCTCTCCCTCTCCCTCTCTCTCTCTCTCTCCCTATCTCTGTCTCTTCCTCTCCCCTCCCTCTCTCTCCCCTCCCCCCCTCTCTCTCTTTCTCTCTCTCCCTCTCTCTCTCTCTCTCTCCCCTCTATCTCCACCCCCTCTCTCTTTCTCTCTCTCCCTCTCCCTCTCTCTCTCTCTCTCTCTCTCTCTCTCCCTATCTCTGTCTCTTCCTCTCCCCTCCCTCTCTCTCCCCTCTCCCCCTCTCTCTCTTTCTCTCTCTCCCCCTCTCTCTCTCCCCTCTATCTCCACCCCCTCTCTATTTCTCTCTCTCCCTCTCTCTCTTCCCTCTCTCTCCCCTCTCTCTCCACCCTCTCTCTCTTTCTCTCCCCCTCTCCTGCACTATCTCTCTCCCCTCTCTCTCCCTACTCTCCCCCCACTCTCTCTCTCAATTCATTTCAATTCAAAAAAGCTTTATTGGCAGGACCAAATACAGGTTAGCATTGCCAAAGCAGTTGAGTTTGTATAAGGAACACTTTTATTCTATGACATCACATCACATTGAAGAAATGTAATGTTTCAGGATAACGCAGGATTGTCAAGCATGTGATAATCATTTCCCAGTTGGTTGTTGCTGCAACACCCACTTAGTTTTCAGCCTATTCCAGGAAACTGTGCAATGGGAATACCAATAACGGTTGACTCATTGTTGCAAACTCCTACAGTGTCAGGAACCTGTCTGATTCATTGGACAATCCTGCTTTGTGTCTTGTTTCCGCTGAACCTTGAACTCTTTCCTCCTCTCATGAACTTCCTATTTAAGCCATGCCTTTGCAGTTCCTGTTTGCCAGAATATTTTTCTCTTTCAAGCCAATATCTCGCTCTTGTCACTCCTGGAGCCTTCTGCATTTCCGCTACCGCTCGTTACTGAACTTTGGCTTGTTTACTGACTATGCTCCTGCTTGATCCCTACCTGCTAATAAGCCCGGCTTGCTCACCTCCTGGCGGTGTGACCCTGAGGACCACGACCTGGTAGTAACACGCAGCAAAACCCATCTCTACCACCAGCTCTGGTGAACATCTGTTAGTGCTTAGAGTCCGCACCTCGGGTGAGCCTGTGTCATCCACCAGGGTGACCTGCCACTGCACTTATCTAGCTGGTCGGTGGGAGCCTCTCTACTGCTATAGCTACTGGTCTCCAAGCCTGGCCCCTGACCATGACACACACAGGTTAGGCTGGATGGAACTTTCTGGACAGGGCCTGAATTGATGGATTCATCAAATAACACACAATACCTGTTTAATAGGATCATTAAATGCACTTATGGTTTCTTGTGCTTCTCCCTGCACTCTGCAAACCTTTGCTCCATTTTTTACAAGTTCTTAATGCAAAAAGCATAACAATAGGGAAAATGAGGCTGATCTATAAAAGCTGTCCATAAACTTGTGAGGAAAGGGACAAATGGCAGCCAAAACATTTTGCAGTCTTTATAAAATTCAATTTCCGGCTACTCTGTTAAATCTAATGGATTAGACTAAATTTAGGATGGCTGTTGTATCATTCAGTGATGAAGCTCCGTGCATGGGCAAAACTAAGTATATAGAATTATAGGTTAGTTTAGTGTTTTCCTTTAGTTTAAGGGTAGGACGGTGTTAATCTCATAGGTTAGGAGATTCGGTTCAGGTGCGTGGGTTACATTTTGCTGGGGTGAGGAGATGTTAAGGTGAACATGTACATTGGTACAAGGCAAAGTAACATAATTACTTTATTGTAGGAATCTTTGAGATAGTTTACTCCTTTACACTAACTCCCCTTACACAGGGCAGTGTACCCTTCCATGTGACCACATGTGGGCCTGGAAATTGTTCTCTTATTTACTGAGCACTCTGTTTGGAGGCAGAGGGGATGTCAATCATACCTCCATGTTCAGATGGCAGATTAAGGCAGCAAGGTAGGCAACCCTCTTAAGGGTCTCTACAGAAAAATAAACATGTTATTTTTCCCAGCATGGGCAAAGTACAGACCTATGTTAACCACTTCAGCCCCAGAAGATTTGACCCCCTTCCTGACCAGAGCACTTTTTACAATTTGTCACTGCGTCGCTTTAACTGACAATTGCGCGGTCATGCAACGCTGTACCCAAACAAAATTAGCGTCCTTTTTTCCCACAAATAGAGCTTTCTTTTGGAGGTATTTAATCACCTCTGTGGTTTTTATTTTTATACTTTTGCTATAATAAATTTCCCCCAATTAAAAAAAAAAAAAACTAATTTCTTCATCAGTTTAGGCCAATATATGCAATAAGCGTATATTGATTGGTTTGCGCAAAAGTTAGATTTATGGCATTGTTATGGCATTTTTTTTTTACTAGAAATGGCGGTGATCTGCAATTTTTAGCAGTACTGCAACATTGCGACGTATAGATCGGACACTTTTGACACTTTTTTGAGGCCATTGACAATTATACAGCAATCACTGCTATAAAAATGTACTGATTACTGTGTAAATGTCACTGGCAGGGTAGGGGTTAATACTAGGGGGTGCCCAAGGGGTTAACTGTGTCTTAGCTCAGCGTGTTCTAACTGTGTGGGGATGGAAGTGACTAGGAGAGGAGACATATCGTTTTTCCTACTTAGTAGGAACAAACAATAGGTTTCCTCTTCCCTGGCAGCACAGGGATTTGTGTGTTTACACACAAATCCCTGTGCTGGCGCTCATGCACGCGATAACGCATGGCTGGCGGTGATCGTGCCTGCCGGCCACGCGCATCGGGTTCCCCTTCGTACAGTGGGCGCGCACACGCCCTCAGGTGGCCGAAAAAGAGAAGGACGTACCTGTACAGGGTTTCGCTCATTCTGCCATAGTATATCTGCATGAGCCGGTTAAGGAACAGTGGCGATAAGTGTTAAAAGTAGTATAGTAAGTAGTATAGATAGTAAACACACACTGTTTAATTTACATTGTCCCTTCTATTTCTGTATGTGGATGATGGCGCTGTAATTATTTTAATTAAAAAAAACATCTAAGTACCTTTTTCCTAAGTGGTGCACAGCTGTCACATGACCCAGATTTTTCTCAGCCTGTCTGCAGGGAAACATAAGCAGCAAGAGCTTTTAGCTGCTGGTCAGATGTTCCAAATAAAAAAAAAGCAGCCTTTGGAATACAAAGTAAAAATAAATAAATAATATCAATAAACTGATTTAAATTGTCATACAAATATATATTTGTAATAAAATCTTTATTATTTTGTTGAAATAACATGGTGTGGGTGGATTTCTGCCAGTCGCAGGCTGTCACGCCCCTGTAGCCTGTGTCTTAGAATAAGAGGGAGGTGAAGCCTCCATCAATCTACATGTAATATCCCAACCCCATTGTGTTTAGCTGGTTAGTGAGCATGCAGGAGGAGGGAGGGAGTGGGCTGTCATTTACCACTGTGTATACGCCCACATGTGTGACTCTATAGTCACATGGGCTGTTCAGATGTGATAGGGAGGAAATGCGCAGCATAGAAACTCACTGAAAACTGAGCATGTGCAGAGTTGCCTCTACAGCTGCAAAATCCTTAGCTGAATTGGGCACATGAACAGAAGGGGGAGATAGAGAGCAGCAGATCAACCAGTTTTTTTGCAGAATACAGAAACTGAATACCATAGTGACTGAGTAAGTATGAACAGTGGATTTAGTGACACTTTAATTGAGCAAGCTGAAGTTAAACAAATCCCATGACTGTGACTGAGTGAGTATGGACAGCATGTAATACACCATTTATTGATCGTTTTTTTATGATGTGGGTTTAGTGACACTTTAAGGGTTAAGCATTAGACTTGGGAAAACGTATTAGGGGCAGGTTGAGGAGTAAGTGTTGAGGGTAGGTTTAAACATTATGCATTATTTTATTGGTTAAACTTATGCATAAGGACTGGTAAACAGCAATACATTTGATTTTTGGTGGGGTTTATCTTCTACTAGTCTGTAGGTCTGGCTAGCCCTGGTCCTCCAGCTGTCCAGGGACTACAACTACCAGCCTGCTTTAACAACCACTTGCTGTATATCTGTATTTAAAGCTACAATGGTGTAAAATAATCCATCTGGGTAAGTCACTGCAGGCTTTCCGATCTAGCACCTTTAATTCGGCTGATCCTGGCATTTTCTCGTCCTTCATTTTCCTGTCCGCCCCACCATAAAACATTCTCACTGTGACCCTCGGAAGTGCCAAGCTCTTTGACACTGTTCTGTCCCCTCCTGCCAACCTCGCCAGCGGAGACTAAAACCTCTTCCGAGTTAATTGCATCTGTCGGCGCTTAATCATGATGTAAATCTGTCTCTTTGATCACAGATTTAGGAAAGAGAAAGCAATTAACACAGATATGTCTATTAGATATAGAATCCTTTCGCTCAGCCAGATTACAGGATGGAAAAATGCAGAAGCTTACAGAGACGCAATAGAGAAATTAAAAAGCCAAGGCATTGGTATCTCCTGGATTTAGCAGGCTTACTTCAAAAGAAAGTACAATGAGTAAAATGAGCTAGTCCTACACAGGGAAGGATTTATATCCTCCAGAGAAAGTTCACGTAAAGTATATGTGAACCCTAACTTTGTAAAGCAACCCATTCAATTTTAAATAGAAATGAAGGACAAAACAGTGGGGGGGGGGGGGGGGGGTAAACAGCACCACACTAATCTTCCGAGTGAGTGGCTGTGCACAAGTCCAATTATTAGAAGAGAGTAGGCTGAGTTCCCAGTGCAGCCAGAAAACTGACCATGCTGTGTTTTCATGTCTAGTGTGGTCAGTGTTTAATAGAAAACATAGGGACTGGCAGGAACACCAGGGATTTCACACAAAGGAAGCAATACAAAGAGAACAGGATACTGTATAATCATGGTATAGCAGGCACATATCAAGAATATGAAATGTTGGGGTAACATATTCTTTCATTTACCTTAAAGCATCAGTCCAATCAAAAGTGGTGTTTCAATGTTTGGTAGAACCTGGGGTCTTAACCAGGCCATAGATGGGCTAGATGTTTCATTGGACCAACGGGTTGAAATAAAAAACTGACCTGATTCCCATATCCACACACTCAAGGTGGATGGGGGAATCGTCCCTGTTGTGTCATTGTATTCTGATCGCAGGGAGACTTCCCTACCGTCAGAAAACACAGATCAGCACTGTGTCTGTGTGTCTCCCTCCAGCAGCTGAAAGCCGGCAGGAGGGAGAGAGGGAGAAACTGGCTTTCAGCTGTCAGGGGGAGAGACACAGACAGTGCCTCATTAAGGAATTGTCCTCCTGTCCCACTGCACCGATCTCCGAGTTGTCTGGGTCCCCCTATGTGCCCGGGCCCTCTACAGGAGGCCTGGTGGTACCCTCCTGTCGACGGCCCTGATGCAAGACTTATCCTTCATCCCTTCTAACTGTTTACAATGCCATATTGGCTCTCCCAGTATAATCAGCAGGGCTCTGCTCTCCATGTGGCAGATGTCCCTGCACTTCATCAGGTAAACAGAATGCAGAGGACATAGACAGCAGAGCCCTGTTGAATACACTGGGAGAGCTGATCTTCCAGTGTAATCTGCAATGCTGAGCTGTCAATGTGACAAGTCTGGCCTGCTCTTAAATGATGAGCGAAAGCTACAGTTGTAACCATTATTCATAAATGAGTGTTCTGCTTTATTTATTTATTACAAATATCGTAAACCTATTACAAATAAATTCAAGTTTAACCCCTCGTTAATCCTAATTACTTTTATTAACCCTTTTGTTGCCTTACCTCTCTTAGCTTCCCTTTTTTTGTTATTTTACTAACTTTAATGGCATCCCAGTCTTAGTCCGTAGGGTTCAATAGTGAGTTTGGCCCACCCTTTGCAACTATAACAGCTTCAACTCTTCTGGGAAGGTTGTCCACCGGGTTTAGGAGTGTGTCTATGGGAATGTTTGACCATTCTCCTAGAAGCACATTTGTGAGGTCAGGCACTGATGTTGGACAAGAAGGCCTAGCTCTGATGTTGGACAATAAGGCCTGGCTCGCAGTCTCCACTCTAATTCGTCCCAAAGGTATTCTATCGGGTTGAGGTCAGGACTCTGTGCAGGCCAGTCAAGTTCCTCCACCCCAAACTCGCTCACCCATGTCTTTATGGACCTTGCTTTGTGCACTGGTGCACAGCCATGTTGGAACAGGAAGGGGCCAACCCCAAACTGTTCCCACAAAGTTGGGAGCATGAAATTGTCCAAAATGTCTTGGTATGCTGATGCCTTAAGAGCTCCCTTCACTGGAACTAAGGGGCCAAGCCCAACCCGTGAAAAACAACCCCACACCATAATCCCCCCCCCCCACCACCACCAAATGATTTGGACCAGTGCACAAAGCAAGGTCCATAAAGACATGGATGAGCGAGTTTGGGGTGGAGGAACTTGACTGGCCTGCACAGAGTACTGACCTCAACCCAATAGAACACCTTTGGTATGAATTACAGTGGAGACTGTGAGCCAGGCCTTCTGGTCCAAAATCAGTGCCTGACCTTTACAAATACTCTTCTGGAAGAATGGTCAAACATTCCCATAGACACACTCCTAAACCTTGTGGACAGCCTTCCCAGAAGAGTTGAAGCTGTTATAGCTGCAAAGGGTGGGCCAACCCTAAAGATTAAGACTGGGATGCCATTAAAGTTCATGTGCGTGTAAAGGAAAGCGTCCCAATACTTTTGGCAAGTATTATAGTGTATGTAAGATTGCAGTTGCTAGTTTTTTAGCACTGAAACAAGATTTTTTTTTTAGCAATGCTTTGTGCCTGAAACAAGATTTAGGTGTCTTTTATAAAAGGAACAAATCATGGCATAAAATTTCATATTGGATGAGTTACCTTAGTTTTGAAGATGAAACAATGAAATTTGTTACCATTATGATTAATGAGATTGTGATTCTGTTTCCCGTGCTATGTATGACTAAATCACAATAATCTAACCACGTCTCAACACCTTCCCTATCCCCTTTGGCAGTGGTGTCGGGTGGGGGGGGCTGAGGGTGGCTGGAGCCCCGAGTGGGTCCCCCAAAAAGCCCCGGATATGCAGCACACAATTCTCTTCTTCTTTAATGGGATAATAATGAAGCTGCTTTGCTGGTGATACTGATGGAGTTATTGTAAACGAATTTTCAAAGGCTTTTTTTTTCTAGTGATATCAAGAATAATATTGAGTACTGTCTGTGATACTTTTTTTATTTGCACTAACATAATAAAAAAAGTATCACGGACAGTACTCAATTTTCTCTGTCACTATTGCACTAATACGGCTACAATCAAATCAAGTAAGAATAATATTATTATGCTTTTTTTTTTTATTTGGGCAAGTTACCACAACACCATTATGCCGTAGTTTTTAAGATCAAAGATACAACTATGTTGGTGTCCCTTGTTAATTTTACATTGGATTTTTTACAATGTAACTGCCTACTCCCAAACTGTCATTTGAAGTAAAACACATAGCCAAGTATTATTCTCCACAATTTTTTTTTATTGTACATTAAAAAAATAAAACAAATAAAATTAGACATGCTATCTGCCAATAGAACTTAACCAAAAAGTGCATTCTATGCATCCAAAAAATTAGAAAATATACCAAATCAAATCATTATTCAACCACGTTAGCTCCTCCGATTCCACAACACGTCTGGTTGACGAACGGCTGTTCAGAAACTAACTGAAAAGCGCAAACTGAAAAGTGCGAAATGAAAAGTGCGAAATGAAAAGTGCGAAATGAAAAGTGCGAAATGAAAAGCGCTAATCAACACTCACCAAACTTCTACTAACACGAAATTAGCAGAAGGAGCCCAAAGGGTGGCGCTAAAGAGCTGAAAAACAACGTAGTGCGTCACTACGTTCGTAATTGTTGGCCAACAATTGTATGACCGGGTGTATGCAAGACAAGTTTGAGCCAACCCCCTTCGGACAAAATTCAATTTTGGAATTTTTCCAAATTTGAAAATTCCAATTTGTTGGCGGAAAGTCCGATCCGTGTGTACGAGGCATTAGAGTTACTTACCTGCAGCTGGGAAATGCCAGGCAGATTTGTGTTGTGTGGCAGAGCTGTGTAAATCTCAGAACAGGATGGAGAGAAATACAAATCCTTCGGCAGGTAAACCAGCTGCTATATATAAGTTTTATCTGTGTATTTATGTGTATTATTCGTCTAGAGTTCAGCTTTAAGCCCGTCCATTTCCATACTTGGAACAGCTGATTAGATATGTCAGATACAAAGTATATAATGTGTTTTGCTTACACCAGCAGGCAGAAGCCATCCTGACTGTGAAAAGTAGATTACAGAAGCTAATGCACAAAGATAGCGCCCTGCAATTTCTCTAGATTTATTCATGTAAATTGCTATTTATAGTAGAGCTGACAACCTGCACCTCTTCCCTTGGGAACTCCTGACATTAAGCCTGGATTCTCACCTTTGCATTTTAGCTTGATGTTTGTACCATTGAAATCAATAGAAACACATCTCAACACTTGGGGTTAAGGTGTGCATCATGACAAACATACAAATATCATGGCTTGCATCAAGGTTTGTTGATGTGCGTTTTGATGCCTGTTGGCATTTTAGTACAAATTGCAAATCCAACACAAATTGAGACCGTGCAACAATGCAAGTTAACATGCACTGATATGTTTTTTTGCTGCGTTTCCATTAATTTAAATGGAAAACACATTGGTGGAAAAACATGGAGATGATCCATCCTAAATGTATGCACGGTAATAGTTATTGCTTACATTTTTGGTTTGTAACTAGACATTATTACTATTATTATTATACAGGATTTATATAGCGCCAACAGTTTGCGCAGCGCTTTACAAAATGAGGGCAAACAGTACAGTTACAATACAAATCAATACAGGAGGAATCGGAGGGTCCTCCTCGTTAGAGCTTACACATGGGACGAACACCCCCATGTTCGGGTTTGCAGCAGAACTACCGAACAGGGGAAATGTTCCAAACTGAACGGCGAACCCCATTAAAGTCTATGGGTGCCGAACAGTAAAAATCAAAAGTGCTTACAGTGGAACCTTGGTTTACGAGTAACGCGGTTAACAAGCGTTTTGAAAGACGAGCAACTTTTTTTTAAAATCCTGACTCGGTTTGCGAGTGTTGTCTCGCAAAACTAGCAGGATTCAAGCCAATGGGATGTGCAGTACTGCATTTGGCCAGAGGTGCAGGGGGGGGGGGGGCGCCGGTGACACTCGGAACGTTCGGAAATACTCGGAAACACTCGGAAATACTCTGTTCCCGAGTGTTTCCGAGCCTTTCTGAGGGTTTCCGAGTTTAGCCGAGCTGTGCCCGAGTATTTCCGAGGCTCTCCGGTGCCCCCCATCTCTGGCCACATGCGGTATTGCATGCAATAGAAGTAAGTGCAGAACAAATTATCTTCATTTCCATTGACTTCTATGGGGAAACTCGCTTTGAAATACGAGTGCTTTGGATTACAAGCATTCTCCTGGAACGGATTATGGACGTAATCCAAGGTTCCACTGTATGTGCAAATAATTGGCTATAAAAGGGGTATGGGGGTCCGGGTACTGCCCTGGGGCACATGTATCAATGCAAAATATTTTTTTAAAAACTATTGTTTTTTTTCAGGAGCAGTGATTTTAATTATGTCTAAAGTGCAACAATAAAAATTAAAAATTCCTTTAACTATAGTGCCTGGAGGGTCCTTTTAATGTGCCTATAAAGTGGAGCATCTGTAGCATGCATAAAATATATTGCAGAAAAAATGACATTTCTAAAGGAATAAAAAAACGGGTCAAATCACATTTAAAATGACATGCGGTTACAATTGCCAGCTATTGAAAATATAAAGAAAAAAACCCCCACAAAATCCATACCTTATCCAGGCATGCAGTGCATGCTGGGTCTGTGACGTCAGAAGGGGGCGGTGCCGCCAGGTGACATAGCCAGGTGGCCCTGCCCCTTACCTATATAAGTAATTCATTCATTTTATTTTTCATATCCGGCAGCACGGCGGGCGGCTTAAATGACGATGGATTTAAATCAGGGGGCACTATTTTTTCAATTTTTAATAAAGGAATTGTCAAAAACTGTGTGTATTTTTATTACTTTTTGACACTTTTTTGGTAAATGGGTAGGGGTACTATGTACCCGATACTCATTTACATAGGGGGGCCTCCTTGTTAAAGTAGGCTTCCAGATTCCGATAAGCCCCCTGCCCGCACACTACCACAACCACCGGCCACGGTTGTGGGGTTAAAGCCCTTGTTCCCATCAACATGGGGACAAGGTGCTTTGGGGTGGGGGGCACCCATGTTGAGGGCATGTGGCCTGGTACGGTTTGGGGGAGGGAGCTCACTCGCCTGACCTGCCAGGCTGCATGCCTGGATAAGGGTCTGGTATTGATTTGGGGGGGAACATTTTTATTTTGGCATGAGGTTCCACTCCAAATCCATGCCAGACCTAAAGGGCCTGTTATGGACTGGGGGGGGGGACCCCACGCCGGTCTTTTTTTTATTTTTTATTATTCAGCTGTCAACGGGAAAACCCATTGACAGCTGATAGCTCATTGGTTGTTAAGGGTGCCGCAGCAAGCTTACAAGCCCCACTTCTGAAAAACCAGCTTACACTGCGCCCTGATTGGGAAAAGCTTTGCCCAATCAGGGTGCAGAATGCACTGTGCAGCACTGTTTGCCCACCCCTATTTGTAACACACACATGACTGCCAGCAGATTAACCTGTTGCACACCTATCTTTTACTAGCATAGGCCTGTATTCTCTTCATTTTGAACCATTCCAAAGACAGACCAAAAGGAAGGGTCTACAAATGACAATGGGCAGAGTAAGGCCGGGTACTCACCTAAAGTTTTTTTCCTTCAACCCAGCAGGCTGGATGAAAATAACCAAGCAATGTTAGTGCGCCGATCTCCCCCGATGTGCTTTGGTGTTCTGACAGGGTGACTGACAGTCAGTCAGCAGCTCTCTGCTGCCTGAAGACTGAGAGGTTAGCAATCAGCGGCGTTTGAACGCTCAGTTCTCAGTCTTAGAGCCGGCAGGGGACAAATGCAGCATCAGACCGATGCTGCATCCACCTAGATGAGTATAAATCTTTATTTAAAAAAAAAAAAAAAAAAACATAACTTCCCTTTAACTCTACAGATTTGGTGAGGGAGGGTAAAATACATTTTTTAGTGTACAAAGAAATTACAGGCACAGTGCAAAAATCCACTGATAAGAGATGTGGTCGGTTCAGGAAAAAAAAATCTGCTTGATTGATGTGCAACTCTTTTTCCCCAATTGTCGCTCCTTTCGCTGCAATATGAAATAAGCCTTAATACATATTGAATTTGTAACAACACTAGTAATGATGGGACTCCTGCAGAGGGTCCCATAGATAAAATAATCCACTAACATAACAAAAAAGGGCTGGGATTAGGTCCCTGGCTGGTCATCACAGCCACTGAAGGCTAACGTGGTGACACTCTGACATTGAGATGGGTTGCCATGGGGAATTACTATAGTTATATGATCACAAACATTTAAAGTGTCAAGGAATAATCTATATATTTAGGAAGCACAGAGGACACAGAAGATACATGAGAATACCAACACAGTGCAAGTATTTCATACTGCATGAAGTAAAAGAACTGCAATATCTCAGCACTGTTCCAGTCATAAACTGACTTTATTCCAGAGTCTAGAACAGATGTAGGAGCAGGAACTGAGACATATGAGAGCTGTCATGGTGCCAGATTCACAAAATATGACTTCATTTATAGAAACCTGTGGAGCTGCAATATGTTTTTATCAGTTTCCAAATGTTCAGTTATGCGTAAATTTAACAATTTTTTTCAGCTCCCACTGACTCTGGACTTGAGATTCCAGGAAATGCTGAAAAATCGTGCATACTAATTCTTGATTCTAGCGTAATGGGACTTGGGGATCCTGGAAAGAGGCATACTATACTCATGTAGGATCCCAGGGCAATGGCACACGGACTTTTTGGCAAAAATGACACACTCACTAGTGGGGGTCCCTTACCAATGACACACTGACACTGGGGCTCCCAGATTGATGACACATTGATAAGTCAGGTCCCAGAAAAAAGGACACACTGACAACTGTCAGCCCCAGGACAATGATACACTGATACTGGTGGTACCAGGGCAATGACTATTCTATTCTATTCTAGACTATTCTAAGGGTCCCAGAACAATTAAAGATTGACAATGAGGTTCTCAGAGCAATAGCAGAATGACACTTGGGGTGGGCAGACCAATGAAACACTAACAATAAGGTTTTCAGAACAATGACAGACTGACACTTGGGAGTTGGAAACACACAATAAGACACCGGGATCCAGAGAAAAATAACACAATGACATTTGGAGACCCCACAACAGGAACGCTCGAAAACTTGGGGACCTGAGAACCATAGCACAATCACACGTGAAGGCCCAGAACAACAACGCAGAACTTGGGATCCTGAAATAATGTCACATTGACATTATTGCATATAAGTGTCCGGCCACATATAGCCATTTACTTGTATGGGTGGCATCATGGCCCCCAGCGCAGAAAAGCACCAAAAAGGTTATTCTACAAGACTCAAGAGCATGTAATTGTCTATGTGCATGAGGCCTTAACTTCATCTTGCTACTTTCTGCTTCAGTTTTGAATGTAGCTGTTTTCCTTGAGGCCATAAAACTGGTGACATTTTTGTATTTGAGTCTTACACATGGTGACCCAAAACAACAACATACGTGGGTTGATTTACTAAAACTGGAGAGTGCAAAATCTGGTGATGCTGTGCATGGTAGCCAATTATCTTCTTCAATTAAGCTTTGACAATAAAACCTGAAAGCTGGTTTCTGTGTGGATTTTGCACTCTCCAATTTTAGTAAATCAACCCCATTGACTATCAAATTACTAAATTGTAAAAGCAGGTAATGCATATTAACCTGAAGTTTTCCCTTCAAACATCTAGCTCTGTGAAGTAAAAACTCCATTTTGTTTTTCCTACATATGATTTGATGTTTAAACACAGGATCTCATCATTTCCATTCACTTCTTCCCCAATCTTTTGTAAATGAGGCTCCTTGCCAATTCATGAGTACACTGAAATTTGGGTAGCCTTGTAAACTCACCCTTTGAGCCCCAGCTCAACTTAAATTTGGTAGCTAGATTTATGGTAAGAACATGATGGCTCCTGGTCAATGGTGCCCTAGTAAAAGTGTACACTGTTGCTTATGTCCACAGATAAAGGCTGATATTCAAAGTTTTAGTACTATGGCCTGGTGAAAAGACTTGAAAAATAATGTTCAGTATTTGAAATAATAATAATGGAATACTGAAGCTAGAGGGGTCAAGACAATGATTCCATTGCTAACCAATTTGAGCACCAATGATGTTGAGGAATAAATATAAGGAGATTACCTGTAAGACATGAGCAGTCTTCTTATCATACACTAGTTACATGTAATACAGCTGCCAGTACATAATGCCCAGATACATCTGTGAAAGGCACATCAGGGCTGGATTAACCATTAATCATGTAAGTGGGTGCAGCGTGGTGCGGTGGCAATAACACACACTCAGTCCAGGTGCAAATAAAGGAACTTGTATTAAAGTAAAGGAAATAAAGATCACAACAAGCCCGGGGGGAAGAAGGCCTAGCCAACCGGGAACACTCATGGATGACAACAGCGCGTAGTCAAGCCGACAGCGTCTGTCTGGAAGGGCAGAATGAGTACTGGCCGGTCCAAGCCCAACTGGGAAGGTGTCCAAGGAGAGTGTCAGAGCCGTAAGATTGCCCTATTGGTCTGAAAGCGTTCCCTAACACTAATACTGTGCCTGACAAACGGGTGACCTGTCCTTACACTTCCACAAATGATGAATGCACGCCAAACCCAGGGGCCAATATCTTAAATAGACTCTGCCACACCTAAGATGGCCACCAGAGTTGCATAGGCAGTCAGCATCCAACCGGATCGCTGCCCCAGTGACTCAGGAAACCATAGAGGAACAATGTTCCTCCTGACTTTCTCTCCCTCTGCACTGCCGCTGCAGATGAGCAAGCAAAACAAGCGTGTGCTTAGAGCGCCATGGGAAGAGGGCACCATAGCCTGGTTAAAAGAATAAATGCACACTAAAACCAAATGCACTTATTCATTTTGAGTTAAGGGCCCCACACACAGATGTATACTTACCAAGAAACCTATACTTACCATCAGGAAGACAAAGGTAGACAAGCCCCATAGATTTCTATGCTGCTGTAATGTGCTTATGTGGCCAGGAGAAAAAGGGGACTTGTGGGGGGGGATTCAAATAAAAAACATTGGCCTTGTCAGACGGCTCTCGGTAAGTATACAATTGTGGAGGAGTTGGCAGGTAGGATCCAAGGGGGGCACTATTCTTGGGGCATTGGTTGCCCTTAATCTTGCCCTAAGGCACCTGTATAATTTTGAGTGTGATCGTTGCAGTTTACTCACCCAATGAGGTTATCGCAAACTTCATTGCACCACTAAGAACATTTTATGCTGCAGTTCAAATGAATAATATGTACATATAACCACAATTAAATAAATGTCTTTACATTGGAAAAAGCTTTCAAAGCAGAGCTGTCCTTCATCCAAAAAGGACTTAAAAAAATCTCCAGTAGTATAATCCCTCATTGTCATTGACTGTAAGTTATGGAATTGTGCTTGTGCTGAGTTTATTTAATAAATATAATTATATTGCTATCTGGCTTGAAAGCAGTGTAAGCATACTGCATCCTAATCACAGCAAAGGATGATAAAGGAACAAAGGATGCTAAAGGTACAATTATGAATTGCTCAGGGATCCTATACAACAGGTCCACTGCAATGTCTTCAAATTCAAAGACTATGTTAAAACCAACGAGGGGCCCAGTGTGAGGAAACCTTTAGATGAAAATTAATCAGCATAATTTTCTCCCACGTGTATAATGGGAATGCTAGTCTGAAAAACATAGCAATTGAGTATACTTTGGTAACACCATTTTTAAGACAACCCGCCTCAGATGATTCTATAAATAATGCCAGAACAAAGTTTAAATTAAGCTACAATAAGATGAAACTGTACCCCATGGCAACTGATGGGCAAAATTTTGGAGTATGCTCAGAAAATGATGCTTTTGAGACCTCTGGTCTATACAGTGAGGAATAGATACGACATGCAGATGCATCTTTATTCATAACTTTTAGGGAAATAGATAGATCTAAGAGGATAGATCTAAATACAGACAAATAAAACTTTTTTGTTTTGGATAGAGTGGGAAAGGGAGGAAAAATCCAAAATTTCGAGTAATCACTAGCGCAGCAATAAACTCAGTTTAGATAGATTTCCACCTCACTTACTATTGCAGCCTTTCACAACCTTTTTAACAAGAATGGACAATTTCAGGTCTCAAAGAAGCCCTGCTAATAAATGATTACTTATTACTTACGTAATATTAATACAATTATGAATGATTTAATAATAGAGATAATAATACTGGCCAGAAAAGAAACGCAGACAGTGAAAATTGTAGTGTTCCCTCATGTCGATGGTCAGTGAAGTGCCCCCTTTCATTAGCGATCAGTGGATAAGGGCCCCTTTAAATTGGTTGGTTTTGGGAGAAGGGTCTCTTTATATTAATGGTTATTGGGGGAAGGGCCCCTTTATATTGGTTGTTATTGGGAGAAGGGTCTCTTTATATTAATGGTTATTGGGAGAAGGGCCCCTTTGTATTGGTTGTTATTGGGAGAAGGGTCTCTTTATATTGATGGTTATTGGGAGAAGGGCCTCTTTATATTGGTGGTTATAGGGAGAATGGCCCATTTATATTGGTAGGTATTGGGAGAAGGGGCTCTTTATATTGGTGGTTATTGGCAGAAGGGCCCTTTTATATTGGTAGTTATTGGGAGAAGGGCCAAGAGAGATAATAATAATGGCCAGAAAAGAAACGCAGACAGTGAAAATTGTAGTGTTCCCTCATGTCGATGGTCAGTGAAGTGCCCCCTTTCATTAGTGATCAGTGGATAAGGGCCCCTTTAAATTGGTTGGTTTTGGGAGAAGGGCCTCTTTATATTGGTGGTTATTGGGAGAAGGGCCCCTTTGTATTGGTTGTTATTGGGAGAAGGGTCTCTTTATATTGATGGTTATTGGGAGAAGGGCCTCTTTATATTGGTGGTTATAGGGAGAAGGGCGCATTTATATTGGTAGGTATTGGGAGAAGGGCCTCTTTATATTGGTGGTTATTGGCAGAAGGGCCCTTTTATATTGGTAGTTATTGGGAGAAGGGCCAAGAGAGATAATAATAATGGCCAGAAAAGAAACGCAGACAGTGAAAATTGTAGTGTTCCCTCATGTCGATGGTCAGTGAAGTGCCCCCTTTCATTAGTGATCAGTGGATAAGGGCCCCTTTAAATTGGTTGGTTTTGGGAGAAGGGTCTCTTTATATTAATGGTTATTGGGAGAAGGGCCCCTTCCTTTATATTGGTTGTTATTGGGAGAAGGGTCTCTTTATATTAATGGTTATTGGGAGAAGGGCCCCTTTATATTGGTTGTTATTGGGAGAAGGGTCTCTTTATATTGGTGGTTATTGGGAGAAGGGCCCCTTTGTATTGTTTGTTATTGGGAGAAGGGTCTCTTTATATTGATGGTTATTGGGAGAAGGGCCCCTTTATATTGGTGGTTATAGGGAGAAGGGCCTCTTTATATTGGTGGTTATAGGAAGAATTACCCATTTATATTGGTAGGTATTGGGAGAAGGGCCTCTTTATATTGGTGGTTATTGGGAGAAGGGCCCTTTTATATTGGTAGTTATTGGGAGAAGGACAGCTGAAGTTGTAGAGCATTTTAACTGACCTTCTGGAAAATCTGTCCTGCTGTCCGGATTTCACAGGAAGAATAGTATCTAATTCTGATCTTGCGTCTGACTTCAAAGACAATGCAAAAAATGCTAATGTTTAAGAAGAGTCATTTAATGGTTGAATATGTTTTAGTACTAAACAACCAATGGTGAAACTCTATTAAAATGAGAGTGCACTACTACCCCTGGAACCCCAAAGCTGGGTTGAATCTAAGCTATGACACTACTGTGCTTCTTGGGTGACCCCTAAAAAATGGGGTTGCTTTGAACATACTAAAGCAAAAGCCAAGTTGCAACCTATAGCTGCCTTCTAGATGTCCTATTTTATTGTTCTAGAAAATGAAAGATGACTTGTGATTGGTTTCTCTAGGCAACACATTAAGCTTGCTCCACATCTGTCCCTTGAAGAGACGCACACTATCAGCAGAAGCCTCCTCTTTGCCCCACACAACAAGAAAAGCTCGGAATTTGAGTGATGACATAATTCCAGGTGCTAATATATGATATAATTTATGGACCAAGGTCCACTGAAGAAAAAGAACTTTAAGCTTCTGCACTTTACATTCTTATATATCCTATGGGTGTCTTAAAGGAAACCCATGCCAAGGAAATATGGGGATTACCATTCTGTACGTTTCCTTCTAACTTTGCTCTGACTTTATTGGCTGCAGAAAGTAGTGAAGTAAGAGAGTCAGGCATAGAAGAGAGTGTGGTTCATTGTGCTCTCTTTCATTATTCTTTATTAGTTACATAAATACAGAGCTTTTAATGCTGCCCCTATGTCAAGCATTAGTGACTCAACCTCACTGTCGCTTGATGAAGGGGCTGCATTAAGAGCTTTAAAACTTTGCTGTATTTATGCAACTAATAAAGAAGCCTGAAGGAGAGCAGCATGTGTTGGTGATCTAAACTCTTTTCTATAATTTGTAATGGTGCCATCTGTGGCAGATCACTGCAATACTCAAACACTGAGTGTTTGGGGTGCACCAAACTAATCCATTCACAGATAATCAGGCATGACTGCCAGGCAGTTTGCATTTTCAGAAGAAAGCCAGGAATAGCCTCTTCTGTATTCATTTTGAAATGTGTTTCCTTTCATTTTAAAAGGTACCGGTCCCGTGTCAAGCATTCTGTATTTATTTTTAAAAAGTCAGGAAATATATTGAATGCACATACTCGATAAGGCAGGGGTAGGCAACCTTGGGCCCTCCAGCTGTTGCAGAACTACAAGTCCCATCATGCCTCTGGGAGTAATTGTAACTGCCAGCATTGCAATGCCTCATGGGAAAACAGCTGTAGGGCCCCAAGTTGCCTACCCCTGCAATAAGGGAATGAGAAATCTGCATAGTGTTGTAAACCATATCAACCAATCCACTGTCAACAATCCACTGTCTGTCTCTAGTAGACAGAAATCATATTGTTCTACTGTAAATCAGTGGTCATCAACCCTGTCCTCAGGGGCCACTAACAGGTCAGGTTTTATGTATTACCTTGAGGAGATGCAGACTAGAATATTGCAATCACTGAGCATCAAATTATATCACCTGTGATATATTTCAGTTATCTTGCAAACCTGACCTGTTAGTGGGCCCTGAGGACAGGGTTGATGACCACTGTTCTAGATTATTGTACTTTGGACATCACCACTACTCTTAGCACTTGGTGATTAAGGAGTAATCCCAAAGCCAGTATTTCAAGTTTGTGTTCTTCTTAACCTGGTTGTCTAATTTACTGTCATCTTTTTTCCATGGATGCCAACAAACACATATATGCACCTTTCCTAGTTTTAGGCAATGGTCAATTGATCTCCCACCTTCACTGATCACCAATGAAAGTGGGTAATTTCCCATTACTTCTAAACTGACCAGACCACTCATGTTAGAGGGGACACCAAGTATTTCACATTGTTTATTCTTATAATAAACTTTCTTTGACTTATTAGTCACGCTAATGTATCATGAGCTGTAGGCATAATTATTTTTTAGCAGGGGTTCCCGGAGAACCTGAAAATAATTTCAAGGGTTCCTCAGTGGTAAAAATGTTGAGATAGGCTGAACTAGATAACCTACACATTCACATGACAAGAGGTAGACCACACAGGTCACCATCACTCACCTGAATAACCGTTTTGAAGGTGGACATCTCCACAATCCTCGTGCAGACCAGGTGATCTGGGTCTTCCACCCCTAACCCATAGATCTCCCCCATTGCGAAAATCATTGGGGTGGCCAGCAGCAAGGAGGCCACCCAGATGAAACTGATGAATTTCTTAGTCCTGCTCCTTGACATGATGCTTTTGGCCTTGAAGGGGTGACACATGGCCATGTACCTCTCCATGCTGAGGCTGGCAATGTTCAGGGCAGTGGCATAGGTGCAGGCATCCCTAAGGAAGTAGTAGCCCTTGCATATCACATTGCCAAAGGCCCAGGGATGGTGGACCCAGATGAAGTTGTAAGTCTCAATGGGCATGCTGAGAAGCAGTATTAGGAGGTCAGAAAGGGCCAAGCTGGCTAAGTGGTAGTGGACAGTGCTTTGCAAGTTCTGCATGGACTTTTTCCTCAGCAAGGTGTAGGCAGTGATGGAGTTGCCAGTACAACCCACCACAAAGAGGAACAGGTAAATGACCGTGACCAGGACTTTGGAGTAGATGTCCGTGTTAACGTCCAGGTCGCCTTCAGAGACGACATGTCTGGTGCTGACGTTGGACAGGTTCAGCATGAGCGAAGTGGTGGACAGCCAAAAGTCCTGCACCTCCTGGAAGAGAGGCACCTGCGGAGTCGCGTTAAGACGCATGATGGGTGGCTGGTGCAATATTTCAGCTGCAGAGCCGGGGTTCATTTTAGGGACTGATCAAGGTGGAACCCCAAACACGGGACTCAACGGGTCTTCTTCAGTCACTGCAGTCCTTTCATCACCAAAATACCACGACTTAGAGATCAAGCAAGCTTCTGAGACTGAAGAGAATGCTGGTTGGCTTGCTTCTCTTCAATGTGTCCCTCCGAGGGGCCATAGTCATCTAATGTCTTCATTGATTGAACCTGCCTCTTCTACCCACTCACTATTCCTCCCCCGCCCCACCGCCGGCACTGCTGCTCCTCCACTCACTACTGATGCTGGATAGCACTGCTCACTGATGCTGGGGGTCCGGGTCCTGAGTGCTCAGTGATGCTGGGGGTCCATGTCCTGAGTGCTTACTGATGCTGGGGGTCCATGTTCTGGGTGCTCACTGATGCTGGGGGTCCATGTCCTGGATGCTCACTGATGCTCGGGGTCAATGTCCTGGGTGCTCAGCTCAAGGATGCTCGGGCATTGGATCCTGAACGCTCAGTGATGCACGATGTGTGTCCTAAGCGCTCGGATACTCGGTGTCCTGATCTGATGCTGCTGGTTGTGTCGCTGTGGTTGTGTGCTAAGCAGCCGGTGGTGAGATCTGTCTGCTTCCTAAGCGCTCAGTTCTTACCGCTGTCTGCGAGGGCTCAATGCTACTGGATGTATCTTCATGGTGGCTACCTAAAACACTTGTTCTACTACTTCCTCTCTCTCTCTCTCTCTCTCTCCCTCTCTCTCTCTCTCTCTCTCTCTCTTTCTCCCCTTGTATCTTTTCCCCTCGATTTCACATTCTCTCTGCTTCTAACTCTCCATGCACTTCTCCAGCTCTCTACCTCTCCATGCATCTTCCCCTCCCCTCTATTTCTCTCTGCCTCTCTTATTAATCTCTTATCAATGTATTTTCCCCTTTCTCTGTATCATATTATCTCCCCTACTCCTATTCTCTCTTGGTCTTGCTCCATTTTCATCCTCTCTTTCTCATTCCATATTTCTCCCATCTTTCTCTCTCTTTTCCTCTCTCCATCTCTCCCCCCTTCATTTCTCTCTGTCCCTCTCTCTCTCTTATTCTGCCCCCTCTATTTCTCTCTGCCCCCTCTCTCTATCCCTCTCTCTCTGCCCCCTCTCTTTCTTTCTCTCTCTCTTTCTCTTTTTCTGCCCCCTCTATTTCTCTCTGTCCCCCTCTCTCTTTCTGCCCCCCTCTCTGTTTTTCTGCCCCCTCTATTTCTCTCTGCCCCCTCTTTCTCTTTTCTGCCCCCCTCCCCCTGTTTCTCTCTGCTCCTCTCTCTCACGCCTTTTCTAATTTTCTGCCCCCTCTATTTCCCTCTGCCCTTCCCTCTCTCTCTTTTTCTGTCTCCCTCTATTTCTCCCTGCTCTCTCTCTCTCATTCTCTGCCCCCTCTCTATGGTTCTCTGTCCCCATCTATTTCTCTCTGCATCCTCCTCTCTCTCTTTCCATACCCCCCTGTATTTCTCTCTGTATCTCGCTCTCCCCCCACCCCCTCTCTCTCTCTCTTTCTCTGCCCCCTCTATTTCTCTGCCTCTCTTTGTCTCCCTCTATTTCTTCCTACTCCCCTCCTCTCTCTCTCTCTCTCTCTCTCTCTCTCTCTCTCTCTCTCTCTCTCTCTCTCTCTCTCTCATTCTGTGCCCCCTCTCTTTCTATCTTTCTCTGCATCATCCTTAATCTCTTTCCATACCCCCTGTATTTCTCTCTGTCTCTCTCTGTCTCCACCCTTCCCCCCCCCCCTTCTCTCTCTTTATCTGCCCCCCTCTATCTATCTCTTTCTCTCAGTTTCTCTGCCTCCCCCTCTTTCTTTCTATGCCTCTCTCTATTTCTCTCTGTCCCTTCTCTGTCTTTCTTTACCCCCTCTATTTTTCTCTGCTCCTCTCTCTCTTTCTTTGCCCCCTCTATTTCTCTGCCTGTCCTTCACTTTTTTTTTTCTGTCTCACTTTATTTATTTATGCCCCCCTCTCTATCTTTTTTTCTCCCCCTCTCTCTCTCTTTCTCTGTCCCCTCTATTTCTCTCTGCCTCTCCATCTATCTTTCTCCACCCCCCTCTATTCTGTCTCTCTTCTTCTAAATTTTTTGCCTTTTCTCTGTAACATTCTGTCTCTCCTATTTCATTCTCTAGGTTACTCCTTGTGATCCCATTTTCATTTTCTCTTTCTTATTCCATCTTTTTCTGCATCTTCTTCTCTCCTTTACTCTCTCTTTCTTCCTCTGTTTCTCTCTGCCCCCCTCTCTCTCTCTGCCCCATCTGTTTCTCTCTGCTCCTCTCTCGCTCTCCTTATCATTCTCTGCCCCCCTTTTTCTCTCTGCCCTTCTCTCTCTATCTTTTTCTGCCCCCCCCACCCCTGTATTTCTCTCTGCCCCCTCCTCTCTCTCTCTCTCTCTCTCTCTCTCTCTCTCTCTCTCTATCTCTGCCCCCTGTATTTCTCTCGACCCCCATGCAGCTATTACTTTCTGCCCCTTCCCTCTCTCTTGCTCTGCCATCCTCTCTTTCTCCCTGCCCATATCTCTCTCTATCTTTCTCTGCCCCCCCCCCCATTTCTCTCTGCCCCCTCTCTCTTTGTCTGCCCACCTCTATTTCTCTGCTTCCCTCTCTCTTTCTCCATCTATTTCTCCCTGCCCCCCCTCTCTCTCTCTCTCTCTCTCTCTCATTCTCTGCCCCCTCTCTCTCTATCTTTCTCTGCCCCCCTCTATTTCTCTCTGCATCATCCCCTTTCTCTTCCCATACCCTCCTGTATTTCTCTCTTTCTCTCTCTCTCTGCCCACCACTATTTCTCTCTGCCCCCTCCTCTTTCTCTACCCCCTTTATTTCTCTCTGCCCATATCTCTCACTCTTTCTGCCCTCTCGATTTATCTCTGCCCCTCCCCTCTCTCTTCCTCTGCCCCACCACTATTTTTCTGACTTTTTCTCTCTTTTTCTGTCTCCCTCTATTTTTTCCTGCTCCTCTTTCTCTCTCGATTTCTCTGTCCCCTCTCTCTTTATCTTTCTTTGCCCCCCTCTATTTCTCTCTGTACCCTCCTCTATCTCTTTCCAATCCCCCCTTTATTTTTCTCTGACTCTCTCTCTCTGCCCCTCTCTTTTTCTCTCTGCCCCCTCCTCATTTTCATGTCCCCTGTATTTCTCTCTGCATTTCTCTCTCTGCCCCCTCTATTTTTCTCCACCCCCCCTCTCTCTTTCTCTGCCCCCTCTATCTTTATCTGCCCCCCTCTATTTCCCTGCCTCTCTCTCTCTCTCTTTCTATCTTGCCCTCTCCTTCTTTCTTGCATGCTTTCACTGATTTTCTCTCTCTGATTCTCTCCATATTTTACCTTTTATACCTTTAATTATCTCTTCCACTCACTGTCTATTCTCCTCTCTCTCATTTTCTACCTCTCTGTCTTTTTAATTTAGTGACACTTTTATTTTTGTCTCTATCGTACCAAGGTGCACTCTTCCCCTCTCAATCTTTAATTTACTCTAGCCTTCCTTTGTCTCATATAATATTTTTTTTCTCTTTCTTCTCCCTTTCTCACTTTCTGTCCTCTGTTTTCCACCATGCCGCACTCTCTCCTCTCCCTGTCTCTTCCACAATGCCTCTCTCGCTCTCGCACTCTCTCTTTTATTTCCTTTTTTTCTCTTTGTGTTGCAGGAAACTGTTAAATCTGCAGTCATTTTCCTGCACTCTAGTTCAGGTATTGTGCGTGCAGAGAGGTTATAGTTAATGTCAAGGAGAATAAACAACTATCGGTGGCTGATATTTCAGCATGTGCTTTCCCTTCCTTGTCAGAGGAGTCTAGAATGCTCTCCAAGCACAACATGAAATATTCCTCCTACTACTTCTTTATTTGTTGGCATGAACCTATGAATACAGAAATATGGGTCCTGCCAATGCCAACTTGTTTTTACAGCCTATCTCCAGCCAAATCCTTGTTAGGTTTGGGGGTGATTCTATTACTTGGATATGAAGTGAGGAGAAACCTTCCCATTGGGGATACATGAATGAATAGAAAACCTTACCGAGATCGGGTCTTTTCTCCACACAATAATTTGGCTGGAGCAATTTTTTAGCAGTTCAATCTCTGAGCAGTCAACCTTGAGTTGCTATCTATTTATTGACCTGGAACAAGTATATTGGTCAGAAGTCCTGACTTCCTCAGCTACATAATTATTCTCTATCAGTGACTCTCTAAAGATGCCTTTGGGCATTAAAGACCATAGAGCAAATGGGTTCTTTTAGTATCACTGATTCAAATGCCAATGACCAATGGACACCAGCCTTAAAAGCTAATTTACCTGATTGGAGTTTTTTTCGGACATTCTGTATAAGTGATTGTCTGCTGCCAAATAATGCCGTCTGTGTCATACATGCACCCCACATGTTTATTGGTGCAATAAAGATTTTTTATTAATTAAAACAAAGATATAAAACAGTTTAAAAGCATATAAAATGTAAGAATTTAAGTTCTTTGCCAGTCACTTTATAAAAAATATAAAACTAGTGACTTGAATATAATGCAGGTACACAGGAGGTGGGTAAACGCAGAACCTGTTAACATTTTCACAAGTGATCCACAAGCCCTGAAACCTGAATGCTCCAATACTGTAATCCCAAATTCATCCGCGGAAGTTGAGTTCTGGCTCTTTCCATGTACTTTGTCTTGCTATTGGTCAGTTCTGAGGCCCATCACAGGGTTGGCACACTAGAGACGCACAGATTACACACAGCTTTAGCAGAAAAAAAATTGTGTATTGTTGCTCCCAAGGTTTGGGGGTTCTCAAGAAGCTACGAAAAGACAAAGAAGTACAGAAAGTCAAGTCTAAAGGGCTGTACACATGGGCCCAAAAATCAGACAGTTGTATGAGGTCCCTTTAAAAAAGGGACACAAGTACCCCCGGGTACAGTGGGACTTTATGGGCGAATAAGAAGAAAATCATGTATGAAAAATGTCATTTATTTAGAAAAATATTAAAAAGGCATGTATCAGAAACATGGTCATGGTTGATACAGTACATATTGTATAAAACAAGATTTCACATACAAATACATTATTACAAAATCAAAAATGAATATGAAATTCCTCTATTGGCCTGACATGTTTTTCGGGAGAGTATCCCTTCTTCAGAGGCATTTTTTAAAGAGGATATAAATATATTCAGTGTTGAATGTTAAAGAATGTATATAGATTTTAGAAAAATAATTTATAAAGTTTGTCACTGTCTATCCATCAAATTGATGAATCCCAACCGAGCTTGGAACAGCCCCCACAAGGGTCCCCAAACGGACAACCATGCCATTGTCATTCGGCCAAAGGTTTTTCCTCATGGTCGTGCTGCGGTGGTCGTCCATTTGGGGACCCTTATGGGGGCTGTTCCAAGCTCGGTTGGGATTCATCAATGTGATGGATAGACAGTGACAGACTTTTTAAATTATTTTTCTAAAATCTATATACATTCTTTAACATTCAACACTAAATATCTTTATGTCCTCTTTAATAAACGCCTCTGAAGAAGGGATACTCTCCCGGAAAACATGTCAGGCCAATAGAGGAATTTCATATTCATTTTTGATTTTGTAATAATGTATTTGTATGTGAAATCTTGTTTTATACAATATGTGCTGTATCAACCATGACCATGTTTCTGATACATGTCTTTTTAATATTTTTCTAAATAAATGACATTTTTTATACATGATTTTCTTCTTGTTCGCCCATAAAGACCCACTGTACAGGGGGGTACTTGTGTCCCTTTTTTAAAGGGAACTCATACAACAAATTATTTAGGTATGTTGGCAACATTATATTAGAGAATTTATTACTTTCTCTTTGTGGTTCACTACTTATATTCAAAAATCAGATAGTGTCAGCCAGTTCAATAGAAACCGGACTACATTTGGCCCATGTGTACAGCAACCGGTCCAACAGAAGCCAGCCAAACGTCCAGCTTCTGTCAGCATCTAATGGCTGAGAACACTGACCGATGTGTTCTGGCAAGGGGAGCATCTCCCTGTCAGAACACAATAGCTCAGTGGGGGAGATCGCTGGGTTGAACGAAAAAAATTGATAGTGTGTAATCTAAAGGCTCCTGTGCGACAGTTTAAACAAACACCACAACTGGGTAGTATGTCCTCCTGTATTTGTATTTCACATGCACACACTCCCTGACACTGTATCTTACCATGGGGGTCAACAACAGAGGCAGTGCTATCAATCCAGAAAGCGGTGGGCAGGCTAGGTGTGGCCAGGTACTGATTGACAAGCTACAGGCTTGTGAATCAGCAGTGACAATGCAGATATCCATGCCCCCTGCAACATCTGACCCCAATGTAGTACAGTACAGTGGCAACTCTGCTCCTAATTCTGGGGCAGGGCAGCATTGTTTCAACACAAGCTGCATTTGGTGGACTTTATTGGCAGGCACAACAGGTATTTCTGGGATTTGTGGGGGGCTAAGAGCACTTAAAATTATTGCTGCAGCAAATATTTTTTATTGTGTGGTCATAGTTCTTACTTTATACATTTTGATGTGGAAGAACACATTTTTGGGGGAAAATAAGTGCTGGGTGATGCCTGCTTTATGACCTTAAACAGTAACTCTATCCAAACGAATTGCCCCACCTTTACATGTAGGGATCACTTCCTTGGTAAAAGTTACCTCTTTCAGACCTAGCCCTATAACCCCTCTACTAGACAACCCAGACTTCCCTCCAGCTTTACATATACCTCACTTGATGATGTGGCATAAACAAGACAATTATAGAAAAATACAGCCCTTCTGAGATTGCAAAATGCCTCCTTTAACAGATTTATTCCCCCTTGGAAAAGTCCTTGTGACTCGAGTGTTTAAATGCATCAAGTCATTCACATCACTCAATCTTTTTACAAGACCCCCAAGAATTTTTTTATCTCTACTACTATTAAAAACTCAAACCGACACGTGCAATCTCTAATCTAAACAATAAACTCATTCAAGAAACCATCTGAAACATGCACTCCCATGCCAGAAAATGGGAAAAAGGAGCTACGAATTACACTTGAGCCCTCAAAGTTGCATAAAGCCTTCACCTTTTCACAGAAACTATCTCTAGCAGATTAAAAGTACGTAATGCCTGGATGGTACGGATGCTGATATTCATGTTTTTCTTCCCCAGTTTCCAGATACTTTGCTGGTGACATAACAGAGAACGAAGACACGTGTCCTACATATTAGGGTAAAGGCTCCTGAATCCAGCCCTTCTGGGATAAAGCACTAATTCTCTACAAAGTACTAATTCTCTACAAAGGAATCAAGGGGATTATGTTAAAAAATGACCTCCACATTGCATTAGTATCTATGATACCAGCCCACTATAAACATATTAAAGGTAGCCTACTATGTAATTTTCTAGCTGCATCATGCACCATCATCTACAGGCTACCGCTTCCTTGGTGGGTGAAATTAATTATTATTATACATTATTATACAGGATTTATATACAGTTTGCGTAGCACTTTACAATGTAGGGGGGACAGCACAATTACAATACAGTTCAATACAGAAGGGACAGGAGGGCCCTACTCGTGGAGCTTACATAGAGATTAATGAAAGAGATTAATGAAGCAGATTAATTACAAGAGATTAATGAAGCAGAACAGATTCAGAGGGTGATTCCTTGGGAGAAGGACACTTTTGAACACCAACATGAACCCAATGGGACCATTTTAAGCCCTTGACAGACTTTTTTGCTAAACTTGTGAAAACAATTGAGTCCCTTACCCCCTTTCCTTCTCTTCTCCTTTCTCTGTGCTACTTCATATACACCCATATGACCCTTCCTCTTTCCTACCCGTAAATCAGTAAAAATACCTATCTATATATTTATGTGAAATACTATATCTTTCCATACATAGTAGAAGGGAAAGGCATAAAATACAACTACCGTATTTTCCGCACTATAAGGCGCACTATAAGAGCCTTATATTTTCCTCCAAATCGGCTGTGCGCCTAATAATCCGGTGCGCCTTATGTGTGCACTGAGTTCCAAAATCATTTCCCGCTCTGACACAGGGACGTACGCTGGCAGCGATAAACCAACCACTCCACTTTGAAGGAGATCTACAATCTAAACAGATCCATCTAACCCCTTTTCCACCTGAGCACTAGCACACTGTTGATGCGCTCTGAGTCTCTGGAGCCACATTACGTGGGTTCCTACTCCAGTGCTACATGGCTGGTGTGTGTATCACTGTGTGGGCGGAGCGTCCCGATCTCAGTGAGACTACTGACTATCCACGTATGGACCGGGAAGTCATTCGTCCCGGATATTAAAGCAAGCTTTCATTGAAGCCCATATACACGGGCCTGGGTATAGGTAGGGTATTTACCCCCCACGGCTTTTGTTTGCTCACCACTGAGCTTATTTGCTTAATTCTGTTCTGTAATTTTACACTCCACTCACAGGGGATTGTCTTTACAGACGGTACTTTTCTGACCAATTCTTTCAGAGAACATTCAGAGAACATTTTTTTGTAGACCGTATGTTTTAGCATGCGCCTTATAATGCAGTGCGCCTTATGTATGGGTCAAGTACAGAAATAGTCCCCGTAATTGAGACTGCGCCTTATAATCCGGTGCGCCTTATTGTGTGGAAAATATGGTACATAATGACATATAGTTGCGCTCTAAACCTAAAAGTAGTAAGGAACAGATTCCTCACAACATATAGAATTTGTGATGAATAGGCTACACATAACAATGAATCAGTTATATTGTATGATAAATGTCCATAAATTATTCTGAAAATAATATTCCTCAATGGGTGACATCCTATCCACCATAGATTTGAAGATGCAACATAGTTTGTAAGTGTAAATCTTCCTCGTGATGTATCAGATCACACTGACAAACAAAGTGAGTATCCACCACCACATAAATTACACTTACCAGCTTGCACAAGCTGAATCGCCTGTGGCTAATAACCAGCCAGGGACTTTTCCTCACAGGACGTTGGCGAGATAGCAGACCAGATAGACTTTCACTGAGCGAAGGAAACCGGATAAGCATGCTTTCCACTGGGTGAAGGATCATCACTCGGGCACCATGATTATGGATCCAAAAAGAGAGAGACTCGCCATAGTGTAAAACCAAACTAGTCGTTTAAAGTGTAACTCCACTTTTGTTGAGAAAAAAACATTCCCCTCTCAGTGATCTATGTACATTGCAACGAGTATAACAAAATTTGTTGCAGATTCCTACCTTTTGTTATTCTGAAGGAATCCCTGTGTGTTTGCCTGTGCCTCTGTACTGAGTGGGTCTAATGAGAGTGGTTTCATAATTAACTGTCAGGTGTGGCAGTAGCAGGGCACTAATGAGGAAATCTGCTGGGCCTGCATCCCTTTAGATGGGTTCCTATTGAAAGTATCTCTCCAAAAATGACATTTTTGTTGCAGGGGATGCCTGAAATCTGACTTGTATCTTAGTGCAGATTTCTGGGAAAATTGGTGAGCCAATCACACAAGCAGGAAATGGTGTTACCGGGGAATGGTCAGCACACACTCTGTGTACACAACAACCTCAGGTAGCAATATTGCAATGCATTCTCAGAAAATTACAGAGCTGCAGATTGAAAAAGAAAAGGTGTTTTTTAATAACATAAATTTTTTCCTTTATTTGCTATTTTTTCCCCATGAAAGTGGAGTTACCCTTTAATGTAAAAAACTTATTGCACGTACATCAAACTGGATGAGATAAAGCAGATTTTAAAAAGCCGGCCGGCTGAAGCAAACGCCTGTCCATCCGGGATAACAAACAACACGGTGATGTCAGCAAGTCCCTCCTCCCGATGCGTTTCGTCACAATATGACATTGTCCTGGTGTCCCATGTCACCCATCGGGGCATATTGTTTTAAGAATAATTGATGGACATTTATCATACAATATAACTGATTCATTGTTATGTGTAGCCTATTCATCACAAGTTCTATATGCTGTGAGGAATCTTCCTTACTTTTAGTTATAGAGCGCAACTCTATTCCATTATATTATTATCTCTGTGCATATCTCACAGTAGAGTTTGCAGCTATTTAGGTACTGTTAGCATACAGCACAGTTCTTTTCTCCCTATATACATAATGACATATGTTGATATTAATCTTTATTTCATTTTCATTTGTACCGATTGAATACTTGAATGTTCTTGATTATATATAGGGGTGAGTCACCCCAACAGGGACACAGGCGACGATAACATTTAACAGCAGATTTAACCCTTCCCTACTTCAAGCAAAACATAAAAAAAGTTTTTCCTTTATATACATCTTAAAGCGATTGTAAAGCATTCATTTATTAAAATAAAATAAGAAACATGTTCAACTTACCTGCTCTGTGCAATGGTTTTGCACAGAGCAGCCCCAATCCTCCTCTTCTTGTGTCTGACACTGATGCTCCTGGCTCCTCCTTTCTGGTGAGTGCCCCCATAGAAAGCTTCCTTCTATGGGGGCACTCATGTGGTCTCCCTCCCGAGCTGCCCTGTCTTTGTCTATTAACACAGGCAGCGCCGCTCAGCCCCACCTCCTGCTCCATTCTCACAGAATTTGATAGATGGGAGCACTCATGTGGGCTCCCTCCCGAGCCACCCTGTCTTCGTCTATTGACAAAGGCAGCACTGCTCAGCCCCGCTTCCCGCTCCCTCCTCACAGGATTTGATTGACAGCCTCAGGAGCCAATGGCCCTATGAGGAGGGAGAGAGCTGCTGTTGTAATTCACAGCGCCGGATCGAGATGGGACTCAGATAAGTGTGAAGGGGTGATTTTGTGACTCTGTGAAGGTTTTTTTACCTTAAAGAGGTGCTCCAGGCTCCCCTCAAAAGAATTTAAAGTCAGCAGCTAACAAACACTGTAGCTGCTGACTTTGAATATAAGGACATTTCCCTGTCCAGGAATCCAGCGATATCCTTATCCAAGCTGATTCTTCAATCGGCTTCGGGTGCAGGCGCAGGCATCTCAAGTAAGGGAAACAGGCAGTGAAGCCTAATGATGAAGTTTGCTTTAATGCATAGAATGTGTTAAGGTCTAAACCAGGGAAAGAGGCAAGTGACGTCAGTAACTATCGCCCAATTTCCCTGATTAACAAAGACCTTAAAACAATGATGAAAATCCATGCAGTTAGGCTTTCAAGCCTTATAGCGAAGTATATACATAAACATCAGGTCATCCCGGGAAGACAGGGTCCTGACCAGACTAGGAGAGCAATAGACCTAATTTCCCTACTACACTACCGCTGGGATAATGGGGCCCCACAGGATGGCTTCCTGCTATCCATTGATCTCCAAAAGGCTTTCGACTCTGTGTCCTGGTCATACCTTTTTGAAATGCCATAGAGATGGGGCTTTGGTTCCAAATTTCTGACGACTATGCATCCGCTGTATTCGAAACCTAGTGCTCGAATACGTCTTATGGGTCACTACTCAGAAGCTTTTAATATCCAAAAGGGAACTAGACAGGGCTGCGCCCTCTCTCCCCTGGTCTTTGCCATCGCCATAGAAACTTTAGCGATAGCCATTAGATCTCATCGTGAAATAAGGAGAGTAACATGCGGCTCTGAAGAACACAAATGCGCACTCTTCGCAGACAACATGCAGCTATTTCTCACATCACCTCTGATATCAACCCCAAATGTCCTTCGACTACTTAAGGACTTTGGTACTATTTCAGGACTTACAGTCAACATATCTAAATCTGTGGCGTTAAATGTGTCGGTCCCACCCAGACTATTAGATCAGCTTAAACAACACTTTCCATTTTTTTGGGCCACTGACTCGATTCCTTATTTAGGTATTAAGTTAACAAACAATCTAGCCAACCTATACTCTGCTAATTACCCTCACATGTATCGAAAGTTAGAAGAGGACTTTAAAACGTGGGCATGGTGCGGGCTATCATGGTTGGGCAGACTCAACGCGATTAAGATGACATTATTACCATGCCTGGTATATCTTTTCTGTTCCCTCCATATACCTATCCCAAAATTATCTCTAAATAGGCTCCAGTCGAAAATCATTAACTTTATATGGGGGAAAGGTGGACATCGCTTTTCCAAAGAAATGATTTTCCGCCTTAAAAAACAGGGAGGTCTAGGTCTTCCAAATTTGTGGTGGTACTACCAGACTGCACAACTGGCCCAATTTTCTATAGTCTATTCCAGGGGTCCCAAATCTGATTGGGTTTCCGTGGAAAGACAAGCAGTTCCCCATCACACTCTGGATTATCTCCTATGGAGACCTACCAAACAGAGACCAACCGTCCTAGCATCTTCTCTTTCTCACTCCCTAGCACTATGTGATAAGCTTCACAAACAAACAAAACGGATTTCTACCATGAGACCCCTCTCCCATTTATTTCATAACCCCGAGTTTCCTCCTGCATAAATATTTTAGTTTTCCGCTGGCGGCTGATTAAAAGCCTATTCAGAATAGGGCACTTTTTCTCCTCGCACCACTCTCGATACAATATTGTGTGAGCAAGCTTGAAATGCCAATTTCGGAGAAATTTTGATTTTCCCAAATCACACGCTTTTTGCACATCCTATGGTCAAATAAACCAAACCCACAAAAGCTACCAGATATGAACAATGGTGCTCTGGTATCATGGATCAGAGGTGTGGCATCTCATTTATTCTTCCCTAGCAGAAAAAGCAGAGACCCCCTCATACGCCCGATCCTGGGAATCGGACTTAGACATTCACCTAGAACCGGAACAGTGGTTTCAAGCTTTCTGTCGCAGCTACAAGGGTATTATGAACATATCCCTAGTTGAAGTGAGTATCAAAGTATTTACTAGATGGTACTACGTTCCCACGAGACTGGCCATGATGTTCCCAGATGCGTCCCCCCCCCTATGCTATAGAGGGTGCAACCATGTAGGATCTATGTTCCACATCTGGTGGTCCTGTCCTTGCATCAGGAGTTATTGGAATAAATTCTTCCATATCTTGAGGAAAGTGTCAGGGGTTCCTCAAGAAGCCACTTATGCGCTCCTGAATCATAGGGTGAACAAACTCCCAAAACATACACAGACCCCGGTTCTCTTTATATTTTTGGGACACAAGATCACGATAGCAAAAGCCTGGAAAAAACCTTCAGTCTCCATCTTAGCGACAAAAAGTAAGATTTCTTGGATCATGTCCCAGGAATGAATAGCAGCTAAATTGTTGGACACTGTTCAACGCTTTGACGCGGTTTGGGAACCCTGGGCACTCTACATCAAGGTCCCTCCTAATCCAGGCCATCTATCTACCTAATGGTTCTCCAGAAAAACCTCCACTCCCTCAGCTGTCCTTCCTGTCCACCACTTTTCTTCCCTCTATTCCTCTCATTCTATCTTCCCTCCTCTTTGTCTATCCTTGCTTAAGACATTATACAACACAAATCCCTGGATCAGGTGACAATCTTTGCTTAGGTACCCATATTTTCCTGTGAATGCCTTGTGGATCCCGTTTTCGGGGGAATGCAGGGGAAAGTCTCAAAAGTTTTGTTGTTAAATTATTACCTCTGGGCATTGCACATTTATTATTTATTTTTATTAGAAATTATTAATCAAACAACCTGTAGCAGCATGTCTTTATTTTATTTTTTTCATTGTTTCGGCTGCTCTA
>JBBGZY010000628.1:315000-462500 GCA_037952925.1 Lithobates clamitans
TATTATATGTTTGATTGTTGTTATATGTTGTAGATATCTGCTGTTTAGGATATTCCTGTTTTCAAGGCTAATAAATGTAACTTGTTTACTAAGCAGATGTGTTTGTTATATCATTGTGCTTATCAGACTCTTATAGACTAGCTAATTTATAGGGATAGGCAATTTAATACATGTATACAATAGTTATATAGGCTATAATAGATTGTATAATATTGCATAAATTACTTCACTCACAAACACAGTATACTAGGCTTCAGTTATGAATGAACACAGTGAGTGATTGCTACTGATCACTGACTGTGTTCATTCAGAAAAGGATGGAGGGGAGTAGGGTCAGGGGGGGCATGCAGCAGGTGGAATCTGCGTCGCACAGGGGTGAGCCCACCCCCTGCGCACACCTATGACCAATCACCAGTTTTGCCTGTGGTGTCGATCATGTTACAGGACAATGTTTTCTCTTGTCAGTAACAAAAAGGTGCAAGAAGCACTGATCCACAGAATGAATGAAGCAGGGGTAGAGAGATCCCTAAAGTAGAACTATGGGCATAAATTTTTATTCATTTTGGATAGAGTAAGGGAGGGTTATCATCCCTGTTGTTTTTTTTGCCATCTGTGTCCCACTGGGGAGATTTCCCATCACTTCCTGTTAAATGGCCAAAACAGAAATTGAGATGAAATCTCTGCAAATTAAAGGAATCCTTTGAGGCCCCCCAGGTCACCAGAACTAGTGTCCCCATTGGAGAAATTTAGATTTTCTTTTACGTTCACTTTTGATGATAAGTGTAAACAGGACAAATAAAGAGGGTGAATCTCCCTAAAGGGGGCAGAGGTGGAAAAAATGTTTGTTCTAATCCTTCTCCTCTCTATCCAAGACAAAAAAAAAGAAAAGTTTTGCCTTTAGGTATACTCAAGTTCTGAAGTACAGCTTACGTTCCAACAAAAATTACATCACGCAATCTCATTCCAAATCTGCTGAGACTGTGGCAGTCAAAGGCAGTATTTCCCAAGATGATCTCACATTGTAGATATACAGCAGTGAGGATCAAAGCACAGCGGAGAAAAGAGAAGAAGGAGAGAGGAGAAGGAGGAATTAAATAAAAAAAAAAGGTACAGGTACAGTACAGAGCACCTGAAACTCCTAGCGTTCTATATCATGGATCCAAAGTATCTGATGCCTGCTAACAGGTACAGTGCCTTGAAAAAGTATTCATACCCCTTGAAAATTTCCACATTTTGTCATGTTACAACCAAAAACATAAATGTATTTTATTGGGATTTTATGTGCTAGACCAACACAAAGTGACACATAATTGTGAAATGGAAGGAAGATGATAAATGACAAATGGGGATGGTGCTGCGCTAATCCTGAAATAAGCTGCAATATCTAGGTGTACTAGGATGTCCTGGGTTGGGGAGCTTGCTTCCTGCCTACACTGGGGCATGGGATGGTGATCTAGATCATAATGAAGAGTATAACACTATGTGAACGTGCAAGCAATATGTGCATAGAAAATAATAAAAAAATATTAAAAAGTACTAAACGGTGGAGCCCACCAAAAACAGTGTACATATATATCTCAGTTTAGATAAAACATAAAATCATAGTGAAGTCTCCAATCAAACAAAAAATTAAAAAAATAATAAAATTCTTGCAAATAAAATAGTAATTGCCACTGAGATAATTAATACTAGTACAAAGTGCTGTGAATTGATAGCTAGGAATTAATATGATACAATCAGCCGTGATTAATATATATAAATAAATAAATAGATGGTTGAAAACTCAATAACTTGAAAGCAAAAAATTGCCAAATTATACAGTGTTACATTGAATGTCCAAAGTGATCTTCATAACTGTGCATCATGCAATATAGCGTCCAGCGCCAGCAGGGGGTGCTCAAACTTGAAATAGCAAAGTTCAATACAAGTGACTTCGTGCAACATAAAAGAGCAGCTTCAATGCTTCATTTAGTGCTGCATAGACAATTAAAACGTGCAGATGGCAGCTGGATTAAAAATCTTTTTGTTCAGAAGAGTGGTGAATGTGACGTGTATAGCAGGATCTTCTCCATGCAACAATCCTCTAGTGGTAGATAATGGCCCCTTACCTCACTATACTGAGGTTACAGCATAGACAAGACAGCACTTGTGGTGTCTCCTGTGCAGGGGGTCCTAGGTAATGGACTGTCATTAATCAGACCTCAGATCCATGGGGAACATCATAGTAAATGGAGAGATGAAGATACCATATAGTGTAGTATTTTAAGCATGTTTCAGGCTTTATTACACATTAGCAACATACAGGGTACTCACACAGGGGCTTAGCCCCTGATGAAGCCACGTGACCCGTGACGCCACGCGTAGGGACAGGCACCGCCCATTGTCAGCAGTGTATGAGCTCGCCGCTCGTTCGGATACACTATACCTTTCGTTTTTCACTGTGTGAGTACCCTGTATGTTGCTAATGTGTAATAAAGCCTGAAACATGCTTAAAATACTACACTATATGGTATCTTCATCTCTCCATTTACTATGATGTTCCCCATGGATCTGAGGTCTGATTAATGACAGTCCATTACCTAGGACCCCCTGCACAGGAGACACCACAAGTGCTGTCTTGTCTATGCTGTAACCTCAGTATAGTGAGGTAAGGGGCCATTATCTACCACTAGAGGATTGTTGCATGGAGAAGATCCTGCTATACACTTCACATTCACCACTCTTCTGAACAAAAAGATTTTTAATCCAGCTGCCATCTGCACGTTTTAATTGTCTATGTAGCACTAAGGCCCCTTTCACACTGGGGCGGTAGGCGGCGTCGGCGGTAAAACAGCGCTATTTTTAGCGCTGTTTTACCGCGGTATTCGGCCGCTAGCGGTGCGGTTTTAACCCCCCCGCTGGCGGCCGAAAAAGGGTTAAAACCACTCGTACAGCGCAGCTATCGGTATTGCGGCGGTATAGCCGCGCTGTCCCATTGATTTCAATGGGCAGGAGCGGTTTAGGAGCGGTGAATACACCGCTCCTTCACCGCTCCAAAGATGCGGCTTGCAGGAGATTTTTCTTCTCCTGCCAGCGCACCGCTTCAGTGTGGAAGCCCTCGGGCTTTCACACTGAACAAACAGCGGACGCTGTTTAGGGGCGGTTTGCAGGCGGTATTTTTAGCGCAATAACGCCTGCAAACCGCCCCAGTGTGAAAGGGGCCTAAATGAAGCATTGAAGCTGCTCTTTTATGTTGCACGAAGTCACTTGTATTGAACTTTGTTATTTCAAGTTTGAGCACCCCCTGCTGGCGCCGGACACTATATTGCATGATGCACAGTTATGAAGATCACTTTGGACATTCAACGTAACACTGTATAATTTGGCAATTTTTTGCTTTCAAGTTATTGAGTTTTCAACCATCTATTTATTTATTTATATATATTAATCACGGCTGATTGTATCATATTAATTTCTAGATATCAATTCACAGCACTTTGTACTAGTATTAATTATCTCAGTGGCAATCACTATTTTATTTGCAAGAATTTTATTATTTTTTTAATTTTTTGTTTGATTGGAGACTTCAATATGATTTTATGTTTTATCTAAACTGAGATATATATGTACACTGTTTTTGGTGGGCTTCACCGTTTAGTACTTTTTATTATTTTTTTATTATTTTCTATGCACATATTGCTTGCACATTCACATAGTGTTATACTCTTCATTATGATCTAGATCACCATCCCATGCCCCAGTATAGGCAGGAAGCAAGCTCCCCAACCCAGGACATCCTAGTACACCTAGATATTGCAGCTTATTTCAGGATTAGCGCAGCACCATCCCCATTTGTCAGTTAATATTAAAACCAGGGTTTAAGGCTGGACCCCATTCGGTGCAGGCTGCTTTTCCCTATCTAAAATTACCCTCACCACCTCTCCTTGGTAGCGCAGGAATAATATTCCCTATAAAGATGATAAATGGTTTTCCACATTTTTTTTACAAATAAATATCTGAGAAGTGTGCATTTGTATTCCGCCCCCTTAACTCTGATACCCCTAACTAAAATTGCCTTCAGAAGCCACCTAATTAGTAAATAGATTCCACCTGTGTGTAATTTAACCCAGCTGTTTTGTGAAGCCCTCAGAGGTTTGTTTGAAAGCCTTAGCGAAGAAACAGCATTATGAAGGCCAACAGGTCAGGGATAAAGTTGTGGAGAAGTTTAAAGCAGGCTTAGGTTATAAAAAAATATCCCAAGCTTTGAACATCTCACGGAGCACTGTTCAATCCATCATCCAAAAATGGAAAGAGTATGGCACAACTGAAAACCTACCAAGACATGGCCGTCCACCTAAACTGACAGGTCGGGCAAGGAGAGCATTCATCAGAGAAGCGGACAAGAGGCCCATGGTAACTCTGGAGGAGCTGCAGAGATCCACAGCTCAGGTGGGAGAATCTGTCCACAGGACAACTATAATGCCCCGTACACACGGTCGGATTTTCCGACGGATAATGTGTGATAGGACCTTGTTGTCGGAAATTCCGACCGTGTGTGGGCTCCATCACACATTTTCCAACGGATTTTCCGACACACAAAGTTTGAAAGCAGGCTATAAAATTTTCCGACAACAAAATCCGTTGTCGGAATTTAGGATCGTGTGTACACAAATCCGAAGCACAAAGTGCCACGCATGCTCAGAATAAATAAAGAGACGAAAGCTATTGGCTACTGCCCCGTTTATAGTCCCGACGTATGTGTTTTACGTCACCGCGTTCAGAATGATCGGATTTTCCGACAACTTTGTGCGACCGTGTGTATGCAAGACAAGTTTGAGCCAACATCCGTCAGAAAAAATCTTAGGATTTTGTTGTCGGAATGTTCGATCAATGGCCGACCGTGTGTACGGGGCATTAGACGTGCACTCCACAAATCTAACCTTTATAGAAGAGTGTCAAGAAGAAAGCCATTGTTGAAAGAAAGCTATTAGAAGTCCTGTTTCCAGTTTGCAAGACACCATGTGGGGGACACAGCAAACATGTGGAAGAAGGTGCTCTGGTCAGATAAGACCAAAATTAAACTTTTTGGCCTAAAAGCAAAATGCTGTGTGTGGCGAAAAACTAACACTGCACATCACCCTGAACACACCATCCCCACCGTGAAACATGGTGGCGGCAGCATCATGATGTGGGGATGCTTTTCTTCAGCAGGAACAGAGAAGCTGGTCAGAGTTGATGGGAAGATGGATGGAGCCAAATACAGGGCAAGAAAACCTGTTAGAGTCTGCAAAAGACTTGAAACTGGGGCGGAGGTTCACCTTCCAGCAGGACAACCACCCTAAACATACAGCCGGAGCTACAATGGAATGGTTTAGATCAAAGCATATTCATGGGTTAGAATGGCCCAGTCATAGTCCAGACCTGAATCCAATTGAGAATCTGTGGCAAGACTTGAAAATTGCTGTTCACAGATGTTTTCCATCCAATCTGACAGAGCTTGAGCTATTGTGCAAAGAAGAATCTCTGGTAGAGACATCCCCAAAAAGACTTGCAGCTGTAATTGCAGTGAAAGGAGGTTCTACAAAGTATTGACTCAGGGGGGCTAAATACAAATACACACCACACTTTACAGATATTTAATTGTAAACATTTTTGAAAACCATTTATCATTTTCCTTCCACTTCACAATTATGTGCCACTTTGTGTTGGTCTATCACATAAAATCCCAATAAAATACATTTACATTTTTGTTTGTAACATAACAAAATGTGGAAAATTTCAAGGGGTATGAATACTTTTTCAAGGCACTGTAAATGATGCAAATTTTTCTACACTACTGGTTCTCTTTTGCCGCATACACACAGTCGGAATTTCCGACAGAAAAAGTCCGATGGGAGCTTTTGGTCGGATAATCCGACCGTGTGTATGCCCCATCGGACTTTTTCTGTCGGCATTTCCGACGGAATTAGATAGAGAACATGTTCTAAATTTTTCCATCGGAAATGCCGATGGAGCTTCTACCGTTGGCAAGTCCGACCGTGTGTACGCGGCATTAGAGTTTATTTATCTATTAGCCTAAAAATATCCTGAAATGTTTACACATTATACTTATAACTCTTGTTATTGTTAATGTTGTGATGTTACTACATATTGTTATATAAATAACAATTAAAATAAGTATGCAGTTTTGTGTATAATGAGCCTTTAGAAAAGTGTCAATGGAAAAAGAAAGTAATGCATTTGTAAAGTGTAAGGCCAATTAGACGTGTGGATAGAGGTGCAGCAAAAATGCGTGGTTAGAAGAGAATTATGGGTTGTTGTTTTTTTTCCCAGAATCATACCTACCTAGGTCGATGCCGCATCTGTCCCCTTTGGCTGTAAGACTGAGAATTGAGTGATCAAACACCGCTGATCGCTCAGTTCTCAGAGCTCCCTGAGCAGAGAGCTGGTGACTGTCATTCACCGCTCTCTGCTCTGCACCCCCCCCCGCGCTCATTGGAGCGCTGGGCTGTGGAGGGGGTGGAAGCGGCCAGCTCAGGCTCTCAGCGGCTTGCTGAGAACCTGGGCTGGGTGCCGGTCCAGGCATGTGGGCAGATCCCGACTTCAATCTTTCCCCAGCCTGGAGCAAATTTGTGATGTGAGCGGTGAGCGGACAGCGGGCTTCAGCCCACTGTCTGCTGAAAACGGGTAACAGGAGTGCAGTTCCATAGGAGAAGTACAGCCAAACAAGCTTTGGCTATACTCTTTTAAGATACGTTTTTGCTGCCTGTCAACCGCCCTACTTAAGCTACAATAGGCAGCAGATGGGGGTGTTTACATGCCAGGGGTGCGATGCTTCGCTTTGCGCCTGTGGCAAAAATCACCCGACATGTGGCAATCGGCGGGCAGCAAGGCTGTCAAACACTACACACTGAAGCACATGGGGAAGTGCCACAAGCGCTCTGCAACCACATGCAGTTGCGGCATGTTTGTTGGCAAAAATGGGGTTAAAACAAACAATTAGGTGACGTCACATCGCTTTCTCACCACCTGTCAGTAGCCTCTAAAGCGTGACCTGAAAGCAGATGAGGAAAGGGAGATTTAGATGCATGTCTAAGACTTGGCTCACACTGCTGCAACCCTAATGCGACTTTGCATTGCAACTTCAATGCGACTTTCATGCAACATTGATGTTTTGCAACTTTGGCTTTGGGCAATCATATTATTGAACTTACAAAACCCTCTGAAGTCCTAGTCAAATATATAATAAAGAAACGACTTTCTTGTGACTTTTGTGATTTTAAAGTGGAGTTCCATCCAAAAATGGAACTTCCTCTTTAAGGGAAGGTGACCCCCTGACATGCCACATTTGGCATGTCATTTTTTTGGGTGGGAGCGGAAACCCTCTTTCTAGAGGGTTCCAGCTCCCACTTCCTCCTGGGGCACCGCGGCGCCGGAAGGAAGATCACCTCTCCCCCCTCCCTCTCGGCAATCATCTGGGACACGTCACAGGTCCCAGATGATTGCCCGGCCAGTCACAGCGCGCAGCGCGGCTCGCGCATGCGCAGTGCGTGCCCGGCTGTGAAGCCACAGCTGGACGCCCACAGTGACAATGCCGGCACGGCAGAGATGAGGGGGAGACGAGCGGGGCTTCGTTCCCCCTCATCGCTGGACCCTGGGACAGGTAAGTGTCCAATTATTAAAAGTCAGCAGCTGCAGTATTTGTAGTGCAATATGTGTAGCTGCTGACTTTAGATTATTTTTTTGTAATTGGAACTCCGCTTTAACATTACAGTCTATGGCACGTATGTCCCAAGGAAGATGCAGAAAAGTAGTGTAGGAACTTTTTTGGGGGGGCGCTGCGACTTGAGTTGCAGCAATTAGGATGGCACCCATTTGAAATGAATGTGTTTTGACTTGTCATGTGACTTTGTGTTGCACGTCGCAGCAAGTTGCACGAGAAAGTCGCAGCAGTGTGAACCAGGGCTCAATCTAAGTTGGTCAGCTAAATAAAGTACATTCCAGGTGTATAAAAACAAAAGGTGATCAAAGTCTGTCTTACAGTTCATTTTCTTTGTAGAAAAGCCAATCAACTGCCAGCATTTTACAGAGAAGGACCTTCGCTTACTGTGTAAAAGCAGTAGTTTCTCTGCAGAGGTCTGACATGACCCCTGCTGAGTCAGCGGTAGAGCTTGCTAATCATCAATCTGTTTTGCTGATTTTTTTTTTTTTTACTTTTTTGGTTTTTAAGGCACCGTCTTGATTTTTTGAGTTTACACCGGACCCTGAGCTTTGACAATAATGACAAATGTGACAAATATATTAATGTGGAGAGTTTGCTGTAGGCAGAGATATAAAGGTCAATGCACAAACAGGCAGATTGGTTGGTATTCTGTCATTTGCAACCAACAGCACCAGAGCTGTCCATAAACAGAAGAACATTATGGTGTGAAATATCTTGAACATGTCAGATTCATATCTCAGTTATTAAGGTGAACCTGTGAAGATAAAAAATATGGCAACTGCTATTGCTAATGGCGGCCGCCATCATCTTGTTTTACTATCTAGTTAGTATGTCACAGACAGGGCAGGACTTAGGGTGGTGGGGGCCCCTGGGCTTGAGTCACTTTCGGGCCCTACCCTTCTATACATATGTACAGCTCTATAAAACAGAAATAGAAAAGGACAAGGTGCGCCAGGTGCAGTATTAAAGAACTTCTGTTTAATTGGACAAGACAAAACAGTCAAATGGCTACTCACAAAAGTAGATAATATATAAGCGTATAAGTGGGGGATACTGTACTTGTATTCGTCCTGGGTCCACGATTAATAAAAGCAATAAAAATGGATAAAATGATAATTACCGTATTTATCAGCGTATAACACGCGCCCCAAGTTTAGGAGGGAATTTTAAGGAAAAAAACTTTTAGGAGGGAAGTTTATTTAAATTTAGGCCTCATGCACACGGGGCGCTGTTAAACGCGCGTTCAGAGGCAGTTGAACACTTTTTTCAACTGCCCCTGAACCCATTCAATGTTATCCTATGTGTCCATGTACACAGTCTCGTTTTTTGGCGTTTTTAGGCAGTTGCGTTTAACCTCGTTTTTCCAGAAGCAAAAAAATGGGTTTAGATGCAAAAGTTTCAGACACCAAACGCGGCTAAACGCCGGTACCACGTTTAGCCGCGTTTGCGTTTATAAGTGTTTTTAAAGGAACATTTTACGACCCGACTTTGGGGCCCCTTGGTGCTAGGAACCCCAAATTTGGTGTGCAAACACAGTGGGACTAGCACTACAACACTACAAAAATATCCATTTGGATATGTTATAGTGTTAGTCCGACTGTGTTAGCACGCCAAATTTGGGGTTCCTAGCACCAAGTGGCCCCAAGATACGGGGCCCCAAGGTCAGGTCACAAAATGTCATTCTCTGCTGCAGAAAAGTGCTTGACATTTTGCTACCCGAATTTGGAACCCCAAATTTGGCGTGCTAACACAGTCGGACTAACACTATAACATATCCAAATTTGGGGTTCCTAGCACCAAGTGTCCCCGAGATACGGGGCCCCAAACTTGGGTCGCAAAATGTCATTCTCTTCTCTGCAGACGCTTCTAGACGCAAACGCGTAAAACGCGGCTAAACGCGGCATGCAGACGCGGCAAAACGGGCGTTTCTAAACGCCGTTTTCAGCTTTTAAAAACATGTGTTCAGCAGAGTTTGCACCGGCGTCTCGTGTGCATGAGGCCTTAAATGCCCATCAATGCAACCTTATCAGTGTCCATCTGCAGCCTTATCAGTGTCAGTGTAGCCTTGTCAGTGTAGCCTTGCCCCAGTGTCATTGCAGCCTTTCAGTTTAAAAATGGCGCCACCGAGATACAGAGCCGGATGTCCTGTGTATCTCGGCGGCTTTCGGCTGTCCTCGGCGGCTTTCGGCAGCTTTCGGAAGCTCTCGCCGGCTTTCGAAATGGGCGGGGCCCCCTATTGGCCGGGGCCCATAGGCTTGAGCCCAGTCAAGCCCAATGGTAAGTCCGGCCCTGTCACAGACCAGGAACAGATATGCAGGCAGTGAGATCAACATCGTTGTTCCATAGCAGAGGCACATCCTATATGAATTTTCTACTATTGATTTATTCATTCAACATTGCTCAAGCAAAATCATATAAAGTTAAAAATGTTATTATAAAAAGTACAATTAAGTTTACAAAAATGATGTGGAATAGAAAAAAATAAATACATTTTTATCTTAGAAGCTGCCTTGTCATGGCCTCTAGTGTTGTCTTCTCATCAGCTTATCTATCTCAATAAGGGCTGTTTTTCTCAGAGAATAGGTGCAGGGACTCCCCCCTTGTCTCCACCCCCTGCCCACCTCCTAGCATCATCCCTTGATTCCACCACCTACCTTCCTCCCAGTACCGCCTTATTTAGAGAATAGAGAGCCAAGTATTATTAATATTTTTTGGTACTAAGTAGTTTATATGGAATTTGCTAATGAAAGGCAGTAAAATAGGTCCTCTATAGCAGGCAACAATAGACCCCCTACAGCAACAATAGACCCCCAGCAGCAAAAGATCTGCCCAGCAACAATAGATCCACCCCAACAATAGATATCAGCAACAATACCCCCCAGCAACAATAGATCCCCCAGCAACAACAGACCCCCAGCAAAAAAAAATACCTCTCAGTAGCAATATTGTAGATCCACTCTAGCAACATTACACTCCAAAAAGAGAAGAAAAGATTGATCGCACACTTGAATCCAAAACATGCTGTAGAAAGTTCTTTATTGTCATGAGCCAGACAAAAGTTGACGCATTTCACACGAAAAGAACCGTGCTTGTTCACAACATTACACTACAACAGCAACAATAGATCACCCAGATGCCAGCATAGATAGACCCTTCCCTCAACAGTAGATCGCTCCCATCAACAATCAACCCCCCCCAGCAGCATAAAATCTCCCCGAGCAACAATAGATTCCCCTCCGCAGCAGCAATAGACCTGCCCAGCAACAAGCACTTTCTCTAGCAACAATAGAGCCCCCAGCACACACTGGCACCCCTTGGCATTACATACATCCAGTGCTGGAGGTGCAGGTACTGTGGTCCTGCTGCGTTCCTGCTGAAAAAAAGCCCTGATCTCGATGCTTGTAAGTACAATTTGTATCTTTAATAAAGCCTGTTTATTAAACAGTATCACCCTATGGTCAGCTTATGTGAGGTCCTTGTTTGCTTCCTGTGCTGGCTGCCGTTATATCGGATAGGTTTGGAGAGATTGTCAGTGTGAATGCTGCTGCTGGAGAAGCAGCCAAGATCGGATTAAAGGATAAGTTCACCTATTGGAACAGGTTACATCCATATTTAGGGTGTAACATGTAACATACTCCTAGGCACCCACCTCCTGCTTCCAGTGCTCCCCGCTCTGTGACAGCATGCAGGGAATATTCTCCCCGTACCCACTGTCACTTTTTGAAAACAGTGCTGCCGTGCAGAGCTCCACCCACACAGCAGCATCATTTATTCATAGAGATCTGTGAATGAAAAAACTGCCGCGGCAGACGGACTTGTAGTTTGAATAGGCTGTGAGTGCGCTGCTCAGCAAGCTCATAGTTCATTCATTCTTCTTCTGACTTTGTAACCGAAAGCACATATGGGGATACGGGCGCAAAGCTCAAGGAAGACTGTGCCTCGAGCCTGACATCGCACCCAAAATCTGCTGATCCTGGGTGCAATGTTCTGCAGACTCCAGTAAAAAAATAATAAATGCACATTTTTATATCTGCAAAAATATGTGCATTTTTTTTTTTTTAAAGGTGAACTTATCCTTTAAACTGCCGCTATTTGTAATTTAAAGAGGAACTGCAGTCTGCTCACATAATTTGTATTAAAAACATCTTTGCCATTCTGAAGCTTCCCTCCAACCACTTTGCATATTATTTTATATATACTGTGATTCTGTACTTGCCAAATATGCTGCAGAAATCTCCCTCCACTGAGTCTGGCTGCATCCATTTTAACTGTGGGCAGCTGAAGCTGCTGCCTGTTCACTTCCTGGATTTACACAGATACACAAAGGCTCACCTCCAGCTCTGTAGCTCTCATTGGCCTTCTTGTGCCTTATCCCCCCTCCCTTCCTGGCAAATTTTCACGAGAGGGAGAGAGAGAGATGTGCATGATGTCATAAGCCTAAGCTTATTACTAGACAAGAAACAGGAAGTAGGCTGTATAAGGTATTTTCTCGCAGAAAAAAGAAATTACTATCCAAAGTTAAAGTGGTTGTAAACCCTTTTTGTTGACTTTTACCTATAGGTAAGTCTAGAATAAGACTTACCTATAGGTAGTGAAAATATCTCCTAAACGTGCGCTGTTTAGGAGATATTTCACTTGTAGTGCGCCGATGTCGTCATCGGCGCATGTGCTGTGAAGAAACGGACCACTGTGCCGTTTCTTCCCTCAGCGTGTGCCGTGACTTGCGTAGGGAGTGACGTCACGCAACTCTGGCCAGTCACAGAGCCGGAGTCCGTGGCCCTGGAAGGAAGAGGGGTGAAGATGGACGCGGCCTGCTCAGGGGACAGCGCAGGCTTCGTTTGCAGGTAAGTGTCGTACAGTGGGGCAAAAAACTATTTAGTCAGCCACCAATTGTGCAAGTTCTCCCACTTAAAAAGATGAGAGAGGCCTGTAATTGTCATCATAGGTATACCTCAACTATGAGAGACAAAATGTGGAAACAAATCCAGACAATCACATTGTCTGATTTTTTGAAAGAATTTATTTGCAAATTATGGTGGAAAATAAGTATTTGGTCACCTACAAACAAGCAAGATTTCTGGCTCTCACAGACCTGTATCTTCTTCTTTAAGAGGCTCCTCTGTCCTCCACTCATTACCTGTATTAATGGCACCTGTTTGAACTTGTTATCAGTATAAAAGACACCTGTCCACAACCTCAAACAGTCACACGCCAAACTCCACTATGGTGAAGACCAAAGAGCTGTCGAAGGACACCAGAAACAAAATTATAGACCTGCATTAGGCTGGGAAGACTGAATCTGCAATAGGCAAGCAGCTTGGTGTAAAGAAATCAACTGTGGGAGCAATAATTAGAAAATGGAAGACATACAAGACCACTGATAATCTCCCTCAATCTGGGGCTCCACGCAAGATCTCACCCCGTGGGGTCAAAATGATCACAAGAATGGTGAGCAAAAATCCCAGAACCACACGGGGGGACCTAGTGAATGACCTGCAGAGAGCTGGGACCAACGTAACAAAGGCTACCATCAGTAACACACTACACTGCCAGGGACTTAGATCCTGCAGTGCCAGACGTGTCCCCCTGCTTAAGCCAGTACATGTCCGGGCCCGTCTGAGGTTTTCTAGAGAGCATTTGGATGATCCAGACGAGGATTGGGAGAATGTCATATAGTCAGATGAAACCAAAATAGAACTGTTTGGTAGAAACACAACTCGTCGTGTTTGGAGGAGAGAGAATGCTGAGTTTCAACCAAAGAACACCATACCTACTGTGAAGCATGGGGGTGGCAACATCATGCTTTGGGGCTGTTTCTCTGCAAAGGGAACAGGATGACTGATCCGTGTACATGAAAGAATGAATGGGGTCATGTATAGTGAGATTTTGAGTGCAAACCTCCTCCCATCCCAGCATTGAAGATGAAACGTGGCAGGGTCTTTCAGCATGACAATGATCCCAAACACACCGCCCGGGCAACAAAGGAGTGGCTTCGTAAGAAGCATTTCAAGGTCCTGGAGTGGCCTAGCCAGTCTCCAGATCTCAACCCCATAGAAAACCTTTGGAGGGAGTTGAAAGTCCGTGTTGCCCAGCGACAGCCCCAAAACATCACTGCTCTAGAGGAGATCTGCATGGAGGAATGGGCCAACATACCAGCAACAGTGTGTGACAACCTTGTAAAGACTTACAGAAAACGTTTGACCTCTGTCATTGCCAACAAAGGATATATAACAAAGTATTTAGATGAACTTTTGATATTGACAAAATACTTATTTTCCACCATAATTTGCAAATAAATTCTTTCAAAAATCAGACAATGTGATTGTCTGGATTTGTTTCCACATTTTGTCTCTCATAGTTGAGGTATACCTATGATGACAATTACAGGCCTCTCTCATCTTTTTAAGTGGGAGAATTTGCACAATTGGTGGCTGACTAAATACTTTTTTGCCCCACTGTATAATGGGCTAGTATGCGATGCATACTAGCCCATTATGCTTTTCATTTCCAGGCCTTACAGGGGGGCAAAAGAGGAAGTAAAACCTATCGGGGGTTTACTTCCTCTTTAAAACAACAAGGGCAGAATATGTAATAGATGGAAAGTTGAAAAAATGACTGAAGGTCCGCTTTAAGTACAGTATGCCGATCTTGTTTGAAGCTAATGAGTGAGTCTCCACTAGTCAGTGAATGGATTCACTGTGGTCTGGGTAAAGTTTCCCTTTTAGGCTACATTCACATTTGGCAAATCTCCGGACTCTTGCAGCTGTTTTTACCATCTGTGAGTCTGTGAGTGGCTAGCTGCGGCCGCCGAGCTTGTACGCTTGTTGGTTGTCGGTGGCCACAGCTTACTTGCGGTGGTCAGCAGATTCCTGCCGCTGATATTCGCATTGGGCCAAATCGCTTGTGCGAATGTAGCCTTGAAGGCTTTGGGAGGACATTCATGCATATGATCGAATCTCTTCTGTGTAACGGACTTCCCACTGTTATTTGTTCACCTAGTTAAGTTGTTATTTTGTAGAACATTCTTGGGTGTTTAGCATAAAAGAGACATGATGGTAACATTATATTATTGGTTAATGTATGTTGTGTGAGAAAGACAACATCCTGAAACAGGAAACCTGGGTCAGCAGTCATGACAGCAGTTTAAACAGGAACAGAAACCTGCCCCACTTTTATGTATTTTTTCTGTTGCAATCGTTTTTATTAGTTTTACAAAAGACAGTAATACAATTTAGTAAACATTACTGAGGCTATCAAGAACGGTTAAGGCATACAGTAATATCACGTCAATGGATACTGGTGTAGTCCCATGTGCTACTAGACGCAAGGGACTAGCTCAAGGGTATAAATTAAAAGTGGACCCATCAAAAATTTCAACTATATAAATTTGAAGATATGACAGGTTCCATGCTATGATAAAACTCTGATAGGATCAGGAGTCAAGGAACAAAACCCGACATTATATTTAAAAACTATTTAGAGAGAAAATCTTGAAAGACCAAAAGAAGGAAGAGAACGAAAAGAAGGGAAAGAAGGGAGACAAGGAATGTCCTTCCAAAGATCCAGAAATCTGATGACATCTCACCAAGGAGACCACCTCTAGGTTTCCGGGACCTGTAAATAAGACAGACAGGGTTTCCATATTCTATCAAAAAGCGGTTGTTTATCCCTTAAGACACTCACCATCTTTTCATGGAGCATAATCCTGGTCAGCTTACGCTTCAGTAAAGTGATATCTACCACCGGACTTTTCCACGCAGTGGCTATTGCGATTTTAGCCGCCAAAAAGATAAAATAAAACAAAGTTTGTGTGTGTCTAGGGATATTTTCAACCGGTTCATTTAACAACGCTATTCGAGCATCTTTAGCAATATTGACCATGGTGACAGAATAAACTAAAGACCCGTATCCAGAAACGCCTGACTTTAGGACAGGTCCTTCAAATGTGAAGGGTTGTCCCCAGTTGACCACAACCCTGGAAACAGGAGGGTGAGGTGTCTGGGTACATTTTAGCAAGTTGTTCAGGTACCAAATACCATCTAGCGTATATTTTGTACCCTGCTTTCACCAAGGCGGTATTCATAACGCCCTTGTACAGTGCCTTGAAAAAGTATTCATACCCCTTGAAATTTTCCACATTTTGTCATGTTACAACCAAAACCGCTAATGGATTTTATTGGGATTTTATGTGATAGACCAACACAAAGTGGCACATAATTGTGAAGTGGAACAAAAATGATAAATGGTTTTCAATCTTCTTTTTACAAATAAAGATCTGAAAAGTATGTCTCGCATTTGTATTCAGCCCCCTTTATTCTGATTCGCGTAACTAAAATCTAGTGGAAGCAATTGCCTTCAGAAGTCACCTAATTAGTAAAAAGAATCCACCTGTGTGTAATTTAATCTCAGTATAAATACAGCTGATCTGCAAAGCCCTCAGAGGTTTGTTAGAGAACCTTAGTGAACAAACAGCATCATGAAGGCCAAGCAACATACCAGACAGGTCAGGCATAAAGTTGTGGAGAAGTTTAAAGGAGGGTTAGGTTTTAAAAAAATATCCCAAGCTTTAAACATTTCACGGAGCACTGTTCAAACCATCATCTGAAAATGGGGTGAAGGTTCAACTTCCAGTAGGACAACGACCCTAAACATACAGCCAGAGTTACAATGGAATGGTTTAGATCAAAGCATATTCATGTGTTAGAATGGCCCAGTCAAAGTCCAGACCTAAATCCAATTGATAATCTGTGGCAAGACTTGAAAATTGCTGTTTACAGACGCTCTCCATCCAATCTGACAGAGCTTGAACTATTTTGCAAAGAAGAATGGGCAAAAATTTCACACTCTAGATGTGCAAAGCTGGTAGAGACATCCCCAAAAAGACTTGCAGATGTAATTGCAGAGAAAGGAGGTTCTACCAAGTATTGACTCAGGGGGGCTGAAAACAAATGCACACCGCACTTTTCACATATTTTTTTGTAAAAAAAAAATTGAAAACCATTTATCATTTGCTTCCACTTCACAATTATGTGCCACTTTGTGTTGGTCCATCACATAAAATCCCAGTAAAATACATTTACGTTTTTGGTTGTAACATGGCAAAATGTGGGAAATTGCAAGGGGTATGAATACTTTTTCAAGGCGCTGTATATACGAGCGTTCCGGGCCCGCTACGCCTCAGTGGCTATATTTCAGGTCTCTTTCCCCACACAATCTGATATGACAATTTAGACAAGGGAATAACAAATGAACTGTACAACATCGAGATGCATCCACTCTGAAGAGTCTCCTGTACACATCTATTTTCAAACATTGAATGTACAGTTAAATCAGAGCTCCTCTTCTGTAATGAATGGAGAAAGTGTTGAATTTGCTGCAAGCGAAAACTCTCAGCGGGAGCCATCTCTAGATTCTGTACAAAATATGTAGGGGGACATATACCCTTCCAATCAAAGAAATGTCCTATACGGTAAAGGACTTTGTTCTTCCACCAATTAAATTGAAGGGACTGTAGCCCTGGGAATACAGGGTTATTAAAAAGTGGGGCCACAGGAGTATTAGGGGAGCAAATTGGCCACTTTTTGCAAGAGGATTCCCATAGATTTACTGAATGGGAAAGCGTAGGGCATAGAATGGCTTTACATTATTTAGAAGGGACACAGAGCACCCCATCGATAGGGAGTGGTGAGCAAGCCTGGGCTTCTAGAGGAACCCAATCAGGCCTATAATGACTGAAATGCAACTGGCACAATTGGGTTAGTTGTGCTGCTACATAGTATTTTAGAAAGTCTGGGACCCCCAAGCCCCCCAGATCTTTGGGGGCATACATTGCAGCTCGAGCCAGCCTACTGCCTTTTGATCCCCAAATAAAGTTAAAAAATGTTTTTTGAAACTGTCGAATTGCTGCTAAGGGTACTGGAATAGGTAAAGTTCTAAAGTAATGTAGCGCTGACAATTTTTGCTTCTACTTCTATGTAATGCTGTAGTATTATAGCTTAGTATTTGGTGCCATCTAGCGGCCAAAATATAAAAGTACTGCATCTTTATTTTCATCATTTAAGAAGTTGACATGGAAGTGTTTTGTTTGTTTACATTTGGACATTAACTTGACCTACCCATGATGCTCATTAACTCCCATGAACATCAGGAGAACAGAACTGCATTGTGGGAAGATTATAAAAGGGCTCAGTGCGGCCTTAGGTCTTAGGTCTGTTGGACACGCATGGCCAGCCTGGGAGGATCTGTGTGAAGTTTGCCTACCTCCACGGAAGAGCGATCCGAGCAGCAGTACTGTGACACACCAGAGAGCTGGACTGACGGTGGGGCAAGACTGGGAAGGAGCCTGTCGGAGCCATCTGGAAGTTCGGGAGTGTCTCGTTATGTGGAGCGGAGCAGCGCAGCAGTGCCGGCCGGCCGGCCGGGAACAGAACCCTGTACATCAGAACGGAGTCTTCTGACAACACTGTCCTGGTTGGGTGAGAGGGCTGTTGCCCAAAAGCTTCTTGATACACTTTTACACTTTCATCTGTACAATATAGAGTTGCTGGGACCCATAGTCCCACAAGTGAAGTGAAGAGGATCAGACTGAGTTAATATTAGGCTTCGGGCCTGTACCTCATAGAGGATTTAGTACTGTGTCATTGGCATCAAAGATAGTTGCAGTGCTGTTGCACCAGAACTTTGATTCTATATTTCAGCCTACTTTGATCAGGAGTCATTAACCCCTTGGATTACAAATTCACTTTATTCTTTGCTAGCAGAAGAAAGAAGAAAAGAAGGACCGTCTAATAAAACACAAGGCTTTGTGTCTCTTTAACATACTGAGGTTACTGTGATACTAACTAAGGGGAGCTCCCTAGATATTGTACTATATTCTAATTAAATTAGTCTCTGATTTAATTATAGTTACAAAGTGCGCACAGGATGGGCTAGTGCTCACAGTGAGATCAAGTCACTCTGTCATTTATCCTATGTTCCTTTAGCACATTACTAACAAGTTATCTCAAATACTTTAAATCTGTGTAATATCTTTGTAGTTGAAGTCAGTTGACTGCTAGACTACGTTGGTCTGACAGTACAACCATTGTAGTACTTACTTTAAAGCAAATACAGTAAACAAAGATTTACTTAAGTATAACTGTGTGGGTGTTGTTTTCCTTTGCATCATCAAACAAGTTGTGCACTGTGAATTTACTTTAAGGTGTTGTTTGGCCACATACTATTGCACCACAGCTGGGTTAAAGGGAATTGAGTCTGTGTGGTTACATGTGATGGAACCTGAAGTGTCAGAGGTAAGGGTGGCTCCGAGGGTCTGGGATGGCCAGTGGGAAAACGAACAAATTAGCAGCTCCTTCAGTGCGCTTCAGTAATATAACAATTTGGGCAGTACTGTCATCTTGACAGATGCAATTCTTCCCATGTATTTTTTATGTCTTTTATTGAACTGCATGAGGTTATCATTTTTCTATAGCATGCTAACATCTAGTGGTGGTTTTGGGCCAATGCAACTTGTAATGTGATTTTGGTATCTTCCTCTGTCCTCACCTACTGTTTAGTAATAGTTGGTTTGTGCAAAGGTGCAGTGGCACTAAACACTCAAAGTCCAGTTGCAGAGAACAGAACTTGTATTAATATAAAATTAAATAATTCACAACAAGTCTGTCGGCACTGTAACAGCTGTGTGTGACGGAGCAGGTCTTGGATGTGCCGACAGCTTCTGTCTTGAGGGGTGGAATGGGGGCTGGCCGGTCCGTATTTAGATGGGGAGGTTTCCAAGAAGGATGGATGGATGTCCCTATCCTTTTCCCACTTGTCTCGAACCTCTCCCTAACCACTGTCCCTACCCGATGGGTGACCTGTCCCTACACTACCCACATGCGAAATATGCATCTTAAATAGACTCTGTCTGACCCAAGATGGCCACCAGTCACATGGCGTGGCAGCATTCAACTGGATAGCTTTTTCAGTGGCTCAGAAAACATAGAGGAACTATGCTCCCCTTGACTTCCTCTCCCTTTGCATTGCCGCTACACTTGAGCGTGGCCTGCAGTGGAGAAACTAGACTGCACCTGCCTACAACTTTAGTCCTAGTTAGTCCCTCCCTATTTCTTCCATGGTCCCACAGTCAGTGCTAGTTATTTGCAGAGACAGGGCTCAGGAAAGCCATTGTCTTCTTAAACTTCAAAAGCCTGGAAAAACATCCTCTGTTTTGAACTTACATCAAGTAAAATTGCCTTGGACTCAACTTCTGTGTCCTATTGAAGAGTTAAAGTGGATGTAAACCCAATGTCATCCATTCTAAACTACTGCCATAGGGGTTATCTATAAGGATATACATGCCTCCTGCATGTATCTTTACCTGTCAAATGTCTCCCCTCTGTCTGTTATTAGACCTGAAAAACTGCAGATTCTGTGGGCGGGTCTGTTGTCTGGAGCTCGGTGGGTGGAGTCATGATGTCAGTAGACTCCCCGCCCACCTCTACACTCCCCTTGTCAATATGCATTTTCTCCTGTGTATTTCTTACACTGAACTTCTGCTATGATCTCTAACATCCAGTGAAAAGACAGGAAAGTAACCACATGACTTCAGCATGCCAAATCAGGCTGAGGTGTGGAACAGCCAATCCTTGCAGAGCTGCCAAAGAAAGGAGTGGGGGGTGGGAATTAAAAAATAATGCATGTCTTAGGCTAGTGCACGAGATATGTAAATCACCTGTCACTCACAGCAAGGGGGGGGGATTTGACAAAGTTTTTCTCAGTTTCTCAAGTTTTATCTCACTGAACAATAAAAGAGGATTGCTCAGAGATGGATTAACTCTTTGTGGCAAGACTGGGCTCAAATGATAGGAAATCTTATACTCTACAATATGACATTAAAAAAAAAAAAATAATAATTTTTCGGTTTATATCCACTTTAAGCTGCCTGTAGATGGTGCCAAGTCAGCAGGTGACCATACTTTCCAGACAGACCGGGTCTTTAGAGTTATGTCAATGCAAAAAGCGGCATTTGAAACAGAAAGTGCTTACAAAAACTGAGAGTTTATTATCACTTTAGGAAAGATGCAGAGGGCGGGGATGGGGACGGGGGACGGGGGCATTTTTGTGGAAATGCTTTCAGACTGTGTTTGTAGGGGTTGCGGCACTGCATACATTTCTTTTTTTATTATTCCCTTGGGGTTCTGCTTTAAATTTCAATAGCGCCAATATATTTAACTAAAATCTTTCTTTATATCAACTTCCTTTAATTCCCCGCACAGCATACATCAGGCTAAGTCCCAACACGAGATATCAGGCTCTTTGGCATCGATCAATTCTATTAATATGTTTCAGACACCGGTGGCTGACTGGCTGTGTTCTATCAGTATGCAGGAAGAGCAGGACACAGTAGGGTGATTCTCATTCATAGTCAAATCACCAAATTGGAACAGAAAGTTGATAAAGGAAGCAGCAGAGCCTCAGCTTCTGTCACCTTGTGGCTGTGCAGTGTGGCAGGGATGTATGAATCACAGGATTATCTGAACAGAATTACAGGGAGCAGGGAAGCCTCTAGAGATCCGATCATCTTTTTTGTGTAGTCTGTGGTTATAGCATTCCCGATGATGATCTTACCCACATGACAACAGGCTGAATCATCGCAGCAAATCAGTCCACATGGAACGATGTGTAATTACATTATCAGTAAACCCGGAGGGATATTTACACAGACAAGCTAGCAGAAAAGTCACTAAACAGCACATCAGAGGCTCTGAAAAAAAGACAGAACCCAGATAATCCGTATATTGCTGTGTTCACGCACCAGGCACTTCACACGTTACCGGCCCTTCCGAGACCAGAGGCACCGACCTTATATTCGATCACTAAAAGCTCATATAAAAGGAACACTCATACAAGCTCTACGCTGAGTGCAACAACTCAACATGAAAATAATGTTAAAATAATAATAGGAAGCAGCATGCATCAAATACCCTGCCATAAGATATTGAATACTAAAACTGAAAAAATTTATTATTTGATTACTTGATAAGCAGGCCATCTTTGACAAAGTCTGGGAACCTGGGATTAAATATTTATTGGCAGCCTTATGAGGTACCAGTACCTAGTTATGCTTAGATTGTCAGGAGTGCACAACTCCCTTTATGTTACCCTTTTCTTTTTGAATGACCAGTGTGCTGTACATTATAAGATATTTCTTTGTATGTGAAGCACCCTGGAAACCAGTGGCGGCTGGTGTTTTTTTTTTTGGGGGGGGGACGGCAAAGAGTAACACCCCTCCCCTCCCCCCAGCCAGCGACGGCTTTCCCTTCCCCTGCTCTCCATGGGCATCGCGGCGGCTTCTGTTTCCTCCCTCCTCCTCAGCGGCCAATTGGGACTCTTCTCTTTTCGGCCAATCGGAAAACAGGTCTCAGACCTGCTTCTGATTGAGGATAGCGCATATTAATTCACTGTTGTAACACCTGGGTGGGCTCCTAACGCAATGCTCTGCGCCACGAGCCCACCCTATTTTGAAGCCTTTTAGAGCCTCTGGCTCTAATCGGGTGCTTCAAAAAAAACACCCCCGCTACTGTAATTCACGCGCCCGGCGTCCTGAAAGGGGCCGGACGCATCAATAGGGAGTGGCGGTGTCCTGCAAAATAGTGGCTGTGGATAGAGCATGGGGGTGGTGGCCGTAGATAGAGGGGGGAGGCACTCCGGAGCCCCTAAGACCCCTTCACACTGGGGCGCTTTGCAGGCGCCACAGCGCTAAAAATAGCGCCTGCAATGCGCCCCGAAAGAGCCGCTGCTGTGTCTCCAGTGTGAAAGCCCCAGGGCTTTCACACTGGAGCGGTGCGCTTGCAGGACGTTAAAAAAAGTCCTGCAAGCAGCATCTTTGGAGCAGTGAAGGAGCGGTGTATCAATGGGGCAGAGCGGCTATACCGCCGGCAAAGCGCCGCTGCAGTGGCGCTTTGAACCCCTTTTTCGGCCGCTAGCGGGGGTTAAAACCACCTCGCTAGCGGCCGAATAGCGCCACTAAAACAACGGTAAAGCGGCGCTAAAAATAGCGCCGTTTTACCACCCGCACCTGCACCGCCCCAATGTGAAAGGGGTCTAATGGACAGGCCATCACTGGTGGGGACTCAGACAGATCCTAATTACAACTTAGATCCCTTGCTTAGTCCCTTTACCCCCCACTTATCTCATATATTGATATCGACCACATGGTCACACGGTTGTGTGACCATTTTCAACACAATTCTTTATTTATGACTTTTGCCCACCTCACTCAACATAAACACACTCCTGGTCTTGAGCATTTTTGATATTCTGGAATCTATTTTTTTTTTTTCTACAAGCTACTCCCTTAAAAAATGCCTCTCCTTCCACATTATACAAAACCATCTGTCTTAGAAATCAGACAGGCAAAGGTATTATTTCTGATTTATGTAATTATATGTTGATTAATGATCCCACTAACTAAGCTAAGCTATATGTTAAGTGCGAAAATGAAGGTGGATCATTATTATTATACAAGATTTATATAGTGCTGACAGTTTGCGCAGCGCTTTACAACAGTAGGGCAGACAGTACAATTACAATACAATTCATGACTGAGGGACCTGCAGAGTGTAGAGGCTCCGATTATCTATAAAACATTAAACACTTGACCAATCCCTCCTTCCAAAATGACCAGACAACACATATTATTTGGAGTCGAATGGCCATAGCAGCCTTTTATTACAAACCAACAAATACAACATTCACAAGAAAACAAGTTTCATGCATATAATACAGTCAATGCATAACAAATAAACCAACCTCAGCTTATGCAGGTCTTTGAACGCCTATATACTCACGATTAACCGGTTGTATCTGCCACCCAATCAAAAGCCCCCAGCCGCAACTACACCGGCTAAGGGACAATTAACCACTTATGTACTACCAGATACAACCTAATTAATACCCTGATGTTACCACCGTATTGCTAGGAAGGAACACCCATAGGGATGCCACCTCATCCCTTTGAACCCAAACACATATGAATTACACAGGTTCTGTGGCGGATTAAGGTGGTAATTAAACTCACTTGGTGCCTTATCTGCATTAAATTAGCCTCAGGGATAAGGTGGCAACCTTAGACACCCATACCTCAGATGGGCCCAATCCACAATTTTCCACTGTTAGGAAGGGACACCCATACCTCAAATGGGCCCAACCCACAATTTTCCACGGTAAGGAAGGGACACACATACCTCAGATGGGCCCAACCCACAATTTTCCATGGTAAGGAAGGGACCCACATACCTCAGATGGGCCCAACCCACAATTTTCCACAGTTAGGAAGGGACACCCATACCTCAGATGGCCCCAACCCACAATTTTCCACCAATATTTAACCAGCACCGCCTTCAAATACCCAATAGACCCCCTACCTGCTGCTATTACAAGAAAATAAAAGGACCAAGAAATTGAACGGCAAGCTAACATAAAACCCACAAAAAAACACTACAAATACCCCAGCACCTTGAGAAAGTAGGAGGCTCCCCCAAACCAAAACAAACAAGGTAGGGAGGGTGGGAAAAAACTGTGATGCTGTGGTGAGCCATGACTGAGCTGTGACACGATCCCCCTGTTAGCAGAGTATTAAAATCATGCTGGAAGATGGTTGTATGCAGTAAGGAGCATCCAAGTACATAGAGAGAGGATAGACAAACATCCTGTTATAGCACAGATAACATAATATACACTATAATACTACTATAACACTGTTGCAGAGGATGGGAGAGGCTTGGGAGAAGTCCTGGAGGCGAATATGGGAGGAGGTGATGAGGGATTGAACCTTACTTCGGAGGATTGGGAAGTCTCCATTGACAAACTTTGTAAATACACTATATCCCTTACGATTGGAGAAGCTGCAGTGAAACGGTTTACTAGATGGTATCTGACTCTCTCTAAACGCCATACTATTTACAATACAATACATGGCTTTTAATGAGGCTTTTATGCTGCTTTTTCTTGCCAGAAGTTCTGGCATTCAGAAAGGCTTTTTCGGACGCCTAGTGTGCATAAGACAAAAAATTACTATATTTAGCTAGTCAGCACCTGGGTATTAAAAAAAAAATCTTAAAAAATAAATAACAGTGCAGTATTAAGCCTGGTACACAAGATACAAATTTTAGATGAATGATCGTCCATTTTTTTTTGCATGCTAGTCTCATATCGAAAACCAACTGTTTACTAAAGTTATGAAAATTCTCGTGCAACAGAATACAACTCTTGTGTGACAGAATATTGTATTGTAATGTATTCTTTATTTTTGAGCATATGTGGTCTTGGTCACACAATTTTTTTCATACAAATACCATAATAAATACATGAAAATAGTTTGTTTTGTTATCCTCCAAGGAAAAAAATCTTGTGTTTGTCCCTTTGGGTATTTTTGCATGAACTGTCATGATCGGCTCTTGAAAGCTGTGTACTAATGATCAGATTATGGGACAATTGCTCTGAAAGCAACTGATTTTTCGTCCATGTGTACTAGGCATTATAGTGCTAACGCAACCTACCAACAGTGCATATATAGGCAATAGATATATAAATCAATGTAAATGCAAGGAATGTCCACATCAAAGTCCATGTGAATATCCAACATTTCAGTCGTGATTCTCAGCTGCTCCACCTGAAATTGAAAAGATTATTTTCTTGTTAAAAAAAAGAAATTGTAAAGATTCTCAGTTACTCAACTGTATGGTATCATCTGGGGAGACAAAGCCACAAGTGTCTGCCACCTTCCAGAGGAAAAGATTGCTTCTTGACTTGGCAGTCCCTGCACAAGGGTTAATATACTGGTCAGCTGGATGGAAGGATCGCTGGAGATAGGTGTCCAATAATGGCATAAGATACCGTCAGCTGCCAGACAAGCACTCCATCCCAGCAGCAGGCAGCAGGGTTATAACGAGCCCACCAGAGTTTTTGGCTATGACACACAGTATCTTTTGCCATTATTGGACACCTGTCTCCAGCGATCCTTCCATCCAGCTGACCAGTATATTTACCCTCGTGCAGGGACTGCCTGTGTGACCTGACTGATATACTCAGGGGTCCACTCTTTGAGGTGAGTGGCTAGGACTCAATGTCGGTGGAGGCCGTCACGCGATCACCCTGTAGTCATCCTTAGGACCACTGTTTATGTACATTTGATGGTGCTTTTTACACTATGGACTCTCTCCTATTATTAATTTTTGATTTATTGGATTAGTTTTGTTTTGTTTTTGTCTTGTTTGTCTATGCGCTGCACTCAGGGGCATAACTAGAAATGACAGGGCCCCATAGCAAAATGTTGTATGTGCCCCCTCTGCAAACAGTCCCCCCCCCACAAAAAAATTAACTAATGCCACTGAACAACAGATTACTACACTCATGTGGCACAGTACCCAGACAACAGGTAATATTAATTTCGAACAACAAAACAAAAATTTGCCAATAAAATCTACAGGTTACATTCAGTACATTAGAGTGTTAGTAAAGTCAAAAAAGTTTTTTTTCAAGTTTTGCACCCCCACAACTAACGCCCCAGGGCTTGTGGGGAAGAGGCCCTTGTCCCCATCTGCACGGGGACAAGGTGCTTTTCCAGGCACTGTGCAAAACGGATGACAGTCTGTCTCCCACTCCCTTCCTACCTCCTGTCCAGACTCCAGAGCCTCCTTATGTGCCAAAAACGATGTCCCTTCACAGGCGCGCTCGAGCGTTCTGCTCCGCCCACCCTGCTCGTGCCCACTCAGCTCCTGCCCCCCATCTGCATGGGGACAAGGAGCTTTTCCAGGCACTGTGCAAAACAGATGACAGTCTGTCTCCCACTCCCTTCCTACCTCCTGTCCAGACTCCAGAGCCTCCTTATGTGCCAAAAACGATGTCCCTTCACAGGCGCGCTTGAGCGTTCTGCTCCGCCCACTCTGCTCGCGCCCACTCAGCTCCTGCCTCCTGCTGTATGCAGCCGACTCGCGGGGCCCGGGAGGCTTAACAGTAAATTTAAATTCCTCATCATCCCTGGGCATAGTTGCCAACATTGTAAAAAAATTTATAGGGACACTTTTTGCAAAGCGCGCCATGGCGATAAATTGGGCGTGGCTTAAAGGGGCATGACTCAAAGGGGGTGTGGTTAGAGTCTGAGCTGAACGAGGGATGGAGGGAGAAATAAAGGAAGAAAGAGAGAGAAGGAAGGAAAAAAAGAGGGATGGAGGAACAGCAGGCCCTGATCCTATACCACAATAGAAATATGTGTATTCCAGAAAGTTTTACAATAAGCAGATAAAGATAATCCAAACATCTGATGTTAGAGCTTCAATCATCCCAGCGCCATGGTTGTTATGGTGTCAAGGTGATTGAAGCGCATTATTTCTATTATTACATTGTAATATAAAATGAAATAGTTCAACTCACCATAATGCAGAATCAGTGGGAGCTCTGAGGGTGTCACTTGCCACCAGATGCCATCAGGTGTCCCCAGCGGAGTGCTTCCTTACATCTCAGGTGTCCCCAGCGGAGTGCCTTCTTACATCTCAGGTGTCCCCAGCAGAGTGCCTCCTTACATCTCAGGTGTCCCCAGCGGAGTGCTTCCTTACATCTCAAGTTTCACTGTCCATAGCCAGCCGAGTGCTTCCTTACATCTCAAGTGTCACTGTCCCCAGGCAGCGGAGTGCTTCCTTACATCTCAGGTGTCCCCAGCCAGCGGAGTGCTTCCTTACATCTCTGGTGTCACTGTCCCCAGCCAGCGGAGTGCTTCCTTACATCTCAGGTGTCCCCAGCCAGCAGAGTGCTTCCTTACATCTCAGGTGTCACTGTCCCCAGGCAGCGGAGTGCTTCCTTACATTTCTGGTGTCACTGTCCCCAGGCAGCGGAGTGCTTCCTTATATATCAAGTGTCACTGTCCATAGCCAGCGGAGTGCTTCCTTACATCTCAGCCCCCCCCCCCCCCCATTGGAGCCGTTCTACATCCCAGCAGAGCAGGAGACTGATATATGAGACTGAGATATGACAGAACTCTGCCATTACTGAAGCCTGAGGGGGAACAAAATAGAGGCGGAGCCGGCCGGCTACAATAGAAATTGAGCTGCGGAACCGTCCACCCCCCCACCACTTTCTAAAACAGATCACAGATGACAGACAGGCCGGGGCGGGCGGCGCCGCAGCTCTATTTCTATTGTAGCCACTCGGCAGGCTCCACTTGTCATTACGAAGTTAGCTGGTCTTCAGGAAAATGGCGGCCAGCGGAGACATTATCTCCGCCGGCCACGGACCCCTAGCGGCGGCGGCGTGCGGCGAAAAATCAGTAAGGCTGCGGGCCCCATAGCGCCCGCATGGCTTGCTGTGGCGGTAGTTCCGCCACTGGCTGCACTGCCTTTTCTACATTTATTTACTGGGATTTGATATTTTGGTCCTCAGTGTTCAGTTGCTGTTTTATGGGATTTTTGCGCTGATTGATCTTTGTTATAAATATCATGAATGAATATTAATCTATTGTCGCCCATTGTCGGCACTTTTTGAAGCATTGTTAAAAATCCTGCTTGCTGCATTTTTGGTGAATATTTGGTCAGTTAAAAAAAAATGCACCAAAAACGCACCTCCCCATTGAAATACAATGAAAACGCAGCAAGAACACATCAAAAAATTCCCCCGTGTTGCGTTTTTCTCTTTCAAATTATTTTATTGATTTTTCACAAGGAAATACAAGGTACAATTAAGATATTGTACATCGTGCAACGACGTAGTGCATATATTCAAAACAAAAGATTTTCAAAAAGAAATAAATACAATGAAATGAACATAGGTGTAGAAATATATTGTACTGTAGTTAGAAAAACATACATAAAGGGCCCCTTCTCCCATCGCAGCACTCCGATTGGGATCCGTGTTGCGTTTTTGATGCATTTTTTGAATCACATGACCAATGAAAAACACCATAAGCAAGGTAAAATCGGGGTAGAATTACATTAAAATTGCCGCAAAATCGCAGGCGTTTTCGGCAGCCATTATTGGCACTTCCGTGCATTTTCGAATATGACGTTCGGCTCTGCTTGGCTCCGGCGCCCCCCCACCTTAGGCCAAAAGCGGTACTGCACACCGCTTTGGCCTGAATCGTGCTCGTTTTGTGAGACAACAACACTCGCAAACCGAGTTAAGATTTTTAAAAATACAGTGCTCGTATTGAGAAACGCTCGTTAACCGAGTTACTGGCAATCCGAGGTTCCACTGTAATATATTGCTGCTTACCAGTTCTCAGATACAGTGGTTGCATTAAAGTTTCCTTTTTTTCCCTGTATTTTCACCTGGTGATTCTGCCAGTAATCATCCATATCCTGTTTTAGGATGATAAGGATGACAACATTCATTGTATCTACAGAGCAGCAGTGTTGTTATCCTGAGATAGGAAGTACGTTAGGACTATAGAGCATCACTTCCTCTCCTTGTGTTTATAAATAGAGAGAGATGTTCTATAGTACATAGAGGTAGCATGGACAGGACTAATAACTTGAGCTACTGCTGCAAAGTTCACAGAACAGCACTGTATTGCTGCTGGCAGAATCAACACTTCTAACAAAACGCTTTAAAAGGTATAATTTTACTGACCAAAAGGGAGCCAATAATAGATGTTCTATAAACATAATATAGCATCTAAAATTGGCAAACAAGCAACTTTGCAATTTAAAGTGATATTAAAGTCTTGTTTTTTTTTGTTTAAAAATAACAAACATGTTATACATGTTATTTGCACAGAGCAGCCCCGATCCTCCTCTTCTCGGGTTCCCCGTATGCGCTCCTGGCCCCTCGCTTCTGCCCCAACAGCAAGTAGCTTGCTATGGGGACACCTGAGCTGAGCTACTGCTCTGTGTGTCCATTCAGTCATGGACCCCCCCCCCCTCTCCTTATTGGCTCACTGACTTTGATTGACAACAGCGGGAACCAATGGCGCTGTCTCAGTCAATGAGAAGGGAGAGTCCCAGACAGCCGAGTCTCTTGTGCAACATCGCTGGATCAAAATGGGGCACAGGTAAGTATTCACATCATCTGTCAACTGCTTATCCCTTGTGTGTTATATACACATGAACGCTGATCATAAACTTTATGATGGTAGCGCTGCTATAATAATCATAGGCACCTGAGTTGGACTTGTGCAGTTTTTATTATTATTATTATCTCTTTTGAAATATTAGGGGGTGCTGGGGAGGCTGCTGCACACAGAAGGTTTTTTTAACCTAATGCATAGAATGCTTTAAGATAAAAAAAAAAAAAACTTCTGCTTATACAACCACATTAAAGTTACTTTCCATTTCAACCTGAAGTTACTAAAATTTTCTAAAACTGTCAAAAAAATTAAGTGCAATATGGCAGCCTGGAGGCGTTCTGTACACAGGTGGTGTACAGAAGGCCCACAGAAATGTCATTTCTTGTTTGCGTGCTTGGTTCATCGATCTTTTTCCTTCGCAAAAGAAATGTAAGCTATGGGGAGATACTCACTAAGTGTTAATTATTTATAAAGGCATGCAGACGCTCCAACATTCCTCATTAGAACACTGAAAGTACGCCAGGTGGTTACAATAAACCAGGACCCTCCCTTGCAAGTATCTGTGTTGCAAGGACGTGGTGAAACAAACAGCTATTTTTTTTTTTAAACAGAGTTCATGTAGAACTCTGCTGCAAAATTTGTTAAAATCCTTGCAATGTACATTTATCACCCAGAGGGGATTGTTTTTTTTTTTTTTCTTTCAACAAAAGTGGATTTACACTTTAAAGAGAAAATGCTCTATGCCCATGCAGGGCAATGCAACATATTTACCTAAATGCTGCCCTCACCAGCTGGATATACTCACTTTTTCTTTGCTTTCCTGATTCTTGGCTGCCTAGAGCAAAGAGGAATACCCAGTACTTGCGGGTAGCAGGTGACTAACTCCCTTTTCGGTGCCCTCAGACACCAAGCGCTGTCACATGGGGCAGGAGTAGAGCCCTTAGCTCTTTGTAAGCTCCACGTCTTCTTTTCAATCCTAGCAAATGGAGAAATATGACTGTGAATGAAAGATAAGTACAGTATGTGCAGAAATTAAGCACATAAGGAAAGCACAGGTTAATTTTAAGGTGCAAACATGTGTTTAGAACAGAGCTCCACCCAAAAGGGGAAGCTCTGCTTGTTTGCCCCCCCTCCGCTGCCACATTTGGCATCTTTTGGGGGGGGGGGGGGGTTTCTGTGGTGAAGTGATCCGGAGGTTCTGCCCTCTGCTCCTTCTGCCCGCAGCTGACCCATTCACAGAGCGCAGCGCGATTTGCTTATGCGCAGTAGGAAACAATGCAAGGCTTCACTGCCGGTTTCCCTTATCCCAGATGGCGGCGCCAGTATCCGAGAGCTGATTCAAGAATAAGCTCAGGTGAGGACACCACTGGATCCCTGGATAGGTAAGTGCCCAAACAGTTAAAGTCATCAGCTACAGTCTTTGTAGCTGCTGACTTTTAATTTTTGGAGGGGAGGAGGGCGAAATCTGCTTTAAGCGTCATTTTTTTGATAATGTGATAATTTCTGTATTCCAAACATATCAATGAGAAACTGATGGCCACCCCAAATTTTGCTGGGCTTTTGACAACATCAGAAAGAAGATCACTAAAGCAATAAACCACTTAGCAAATGAGATTTGCAACTGTATGGAGAAATATTTCAGATGTGTCATTTTATCTCCTCCATTTGTTTGTAAAAAAAAACACTCTGTAATTGTCATTATTCTGCTTTATTATCCAGTTTTTAGTTCGACGGTGACTCTTGCTCTGCAGTCAGTCTTACAAAACAACTGCCTTCCTGGCTACGGTAAGCTTCCTCCTCATCAGAGCTGTCTATAAATCACAACTCAGCTTGCCCCGGCAATCATTCCCTGGTTAAAGCCAGTTATTTCCAAGGTGAGAATTATTCCCTGGGACGCCTATGAGGAAAGGCAACTTAAACAATAGGCGATCACTGCACTTACTGATCAAAGGCTACTTAAATTGCAGGAAATGGATTATAATATACAGAATGCCCTTCAAGCGAATGGGATTTTGAAGGGGAATTACAATGAGACTTGAAATGGAAAATATAGTTCAAAAAGCTGAAACTGAATAAATTAAACAAATTAAATGCAAGTAAATTGTTTAGATCCACTTGCAAAAGAACACTCACCTTTCAAAAAAAAAAAATGTAAAAAAAAATATATATAGTGTATATATACAAGAAAAGAAGTATAGAAAAGTATAGAAAAGAATCACCCCTTTAAAATAATCACATTTTGTTGCTTTGCAGCCGAAAATGAAGAAGCACAGTTTTTGTTTTATCCAGCTGTATTTACTTGATCCAACTTATAACATCCAAGAGAAAAAGATAACACCAACATGTCAGAAAGAAATGTCAGAGGAAACTGGTCAGAGAGGCTACCAAGAGACCTACAGCAACTCTGAAGCAGTTGCAGGAATTTATGACGAAGAGTCATTGTGGGCATATGACAACAATATAACAAATACTATACAAATGTGGCTTTTATGGGAAGGCTGCAAGAAAAAAGCCACTCCTCAAGAAAGGCCGCATGTAGCCACCACTGAGTTTTGCCAAAATGCACCTTGAAGATTCTCATGCCATGTGGAAAAAGCTGTTAAGGTCAGATGAGATTAAATTTGAATGATTTGACCTCAACACCAAACAAAATGTCTGGAGGAAATTCAATACAGCTCACCATCCAAATAACACCATTCCTACAGTAAAGCATGGAGGTGGTAATATCCCGTTAGGGACTGGAGCACTTGTTAGGGTAGAAGAAAAAATGGATGATGCAGAATACCGCCAAAAATATGCTGCACTCTGCCAGAAAGTTGTCAATTGGAAGAAGGTTTACCTTCCATCATGACAATGATCCAAAGCAAAAATGACCACACAGTGGTAGAAGGAGAAAAAGGTGCATGTTGTTGCATGACCTAGTCAGAGCCCAGACTTAAAGTGATACTAAAGTCTCCTTTTTTTTAGTTGAAAATAACAAACATCTTATACAGGTACTCCTCACTTAATGACCAGGTCGTTAAATTAATTGTTTGTTAAACGAGGAGCCACAAGTAATCAATATTTTAAGCATTCTTAACTAATGTATTGTACTGTGAAAAAAGGTCTAAACACAAAACTCCAGCTCAATAACGTTGTTTTAATTTGCATAAGTACAGAACACAAACGAAAATTCTGTACTGTACTGTACAATACAATGATGTATAGCGCGTTGTTTGGGTGGAGAGAGCTGGTCGTAAGTCTGAGTGATCATTAAACGGGTAAGTCTTTAAACGAGGAGTATCTGTACTTCCCTCCTCTGTGCAGTGGATATGCACAGAGCAGCCCAGATCATCCTCTTCTTGGGTCCCTCTTCGGTGCTCTTGCCCTCCCCCCTCCTGTTGAGTGCCCCCACAGCAAGCAGCTTGCTATGGGGATACCCAAGCCAAGCTGCAGCTCCCTGTGTCCATTCAGGCCTGGCCCCACCCCCTTTCTCTCCTCATTGGCTGACTGACTTTGACAGTAGCGGGAGCCAATGGCACCGCGCTGCTGTCTCAGCCAATGAGGAGGGAGTCCCGGGCAGCCGAGAAACTCCTACAACATCCCTGGATCTAGATGGGGCTCAGGTAAGTATTAGGGGGGCTGAGGGGGGCTGCTGCACACAGAAGGCTTTTTATCTTAAAGGAGTTGTAAACCCTCATGGTTTTTCATCTTAATGCATTCTATGCATTAAGGTGAAAAACCTTCTGTGGTGCTGCAGCCTTCCAGTGCCCCCCGTTTTACTTACTTGTTAACCTGTTTTTCTTTCTGGGGACGAGCACACCAGCTCTAGCTGGTGTCTCGTGTACTGATTGGATAGATTGATAGCAGCGCAGCCATTGGCTCCTGCTGCTGTCAATCAAATCCAATAATGCGGCGCCGGGGGGAAGGGCCGAGTCCTGATCCTGTGTCTATGGATGCAAAAGCAGGACTCGGGAGCGCGCCCACATGGGTGTCGACCGAAGGAGAACGCTTCTCCGACGTGGGCACTCGATGCGGGGAGGAGCTAACAGCGCCGATGAGGGACCCCAGAAGAGGAAGATCGAGGCCACTCTGTGCAAAACAAACTGCACAGTAGAGGTAAGTATGACATGTTTGTTATTTTAAAAAAAACACGAGGGTTTAGTAACCCTTTAATGCATAGAATGCGTTAAGATAAAAAAAACCTCCTGCCTTTACAATCCCTTTAAATCCCATTGAAAATCTGTGGAATAATTTGAAGACTGCAGTCCACAAATGGTCACCATCAAATTTAATTGAACTTGAGCAGTTCTGCAAAGAAGAGTGGGCAAATATCGCAAAGTCTAGATGTGCAAAGTTATGCTGGCCATACACTATACGAAAAATCAGCCGAACCCATTTTCCAAAAACGAACATTTGGCCGTGAGAGCAAACGATAGGTTCATCATGTAATGATCGATAAATCGTTCAGTGGACATAATGAATCCATATTTTGTTCGTTTTTTTACATATATCTAGTGCAAACAGTTCGGACGGGAAACATTAACCTTTCAATTAATCGTTTGTTCGGCAGAAAATTTCAAAACTTGTCCTTCGCTTTTTCGGCTCAAAAAGGTCCCAACGATTATCGATTTTGTGCCCATTAACTGGCCGAAAAACGAACGAACTCTCTAAATGACAGAATTTCGGACAATTATAGTATATGGCCAGCATTAGTAGAGACATGGTTTAACAAAATACTGACAAAGAGGGTAATCCTTTTTCCAAGGATTTTTTTTGGGGGGGACAAATTTAGATGGGGGGGGGGGGGGTGCCAGATTTTAGTCTTGCCTAGGGCAGCACAAAACCAAAATACACCACTGTCTGGAATCCATCTGCCTCAGGCCTGTAGGCAGGAGGGTTTACATATCTCAGAAAACCCTTCCTTCCTTCCAGACGACTCGTGGGATGTATGGCATCATTTGCCTTGGCAAGAAACCAGGAAGTAACTGAAGAAACATAAAAAATAGTTTAAAACAAGTAAATATTATATACTTTCCTATCTATTTACTAATGCTAGCAGCATAAGGATTAAAAATAGTCAAAGTTAATTGAGAGAGAGGAGTTTTACTTTAACAACCAATGGTGGGTAAGGAGGGGGATGGGTAGCAGTGGCATACATGCCACTCTGTTACACAGCATACAAAAACAGGACTCAGTTTTGGCCACAAGCAGTCACTGAAAGTAGTTTATGCTACATTTACACCAATGATTTAGGCCAGTGCAAATTGTAGCATTTTGATTCCTGCTGCGGCTAAGTGCGGCGACCTGCCTCGTTCACTATAATGGCTCACTATAATGGCAGGTTGCCAGCGGCCAAAGGCTATTCACGGCAAAGCCATTGATTACCTGTGGTGATTGCTGCTGGAATCACAAGATTCCTGCTGCTACAATTTGTACCAGCCTATATCGCCAGTATGAATGTAGCCTTACTCCCCAGGTGGATTTTCTTTGCCGCTGTACTATACCACTCATGGAGCTTGAGAGATCTACTGTTTTACCAAGGTTGACAGCTGACTAACGAGGAGGACAGATGCTTTTAATTCCACAGACATGCTCCGAGCAAATGGCAGACAGTGGCAGAGTCAATAGGCTGATGGTCAGATCCGACACATACTCATCCTAAACAGAGTCCAGGTTCCAGACAGACAGAGCAATGACTGGCATGCACAGCCAGAGTCATCTGTTCTGTTGCTAGCTATCCATATGTAAAGTAACATCAAGATATTGACATCTTTTAGCATGCTGGTACCTAATAGGATGGGGGTAATGATGATTTCAACGGTCTGGCAAAGTGGGATAGGAACATATAGGGGCAATCCACTGGGTGTCTTCACAGTGCAAGAGACATAAGTTACAGTCAGTAGGATGTGTCCCTTGTGCTGATTTCTCTTCTGAAAAATGGGGCAGTGCTCTATCACACTAAAGACAGCACTGAGTCCCAGTGCTGGAATACAGGACATGTAATGATGCATATAAAACCAGGTAGGTGGCTGTACTGACGCCACGTAGCCCCTCGCACGCGTATCGTCCGTGGGTAAGGACTTCCTCCAAGGTTTTATATGCATCATTACATGTCCTGTATTCCAGCACAGGGACTCAGTGCTGTCTTTAGTGTGACATTGGGTTATCGCATGAATGGGGGGACCGATTGGAGGACCCTACATGAAGTCAGCCCTCTCAACTTTACTATTACCCTTATGAAGGGACTACATGAATGACCTGTCTGTTAGCTCAAAAGGTTCATTTATTAAGGTGAGCGGCCTGTACCTCTGGTGTTGGAACACACTGAATTGGATGCACAATTGTTATCATTGTTTTCAAAGCACCCTGTTCACCACTAAGGAGTCTCTTCTCTTCCTGTTGGTGTGTCAGCTGTTGACACTTCTTTGCTTCAGAAACTTTACACTCTGGGACTTGTTGTTTTGAGTAATTGCTTCTGAGCGCTGCGCTGCCCTGTTTTTCATATTTGATTCAAGGATTGTTTTATATTGACCTTCAGTGTTCAGCTGCTGTGTTTTAGGATCGGTTTTGCGCTGTCTGACCCTCTTTTTTACTGATTTCTCTTCTGTTAGTGAAAATCTTCCTCCACCATGGCCCCCACCCCCTGCTGACGCAATCTTTCGATGTAATGGGTTTAATACAACTAAGCGGCTATCACAAGCTCTCTTCAGGAGAGCCTGACTATGCTCAGTCTTTCGGTCCAGATCCGCCATTCATAGAAGCTGTACAGAATCTATGAATGGAGGGGGCAGAGCTATCAACCATCCACTGCTCCTCCATTCATAGCTCTCTTTCCATCCATAGAAGTGGTAGTACAGCTGCTATGAATGGTTGATCTGGGCGGAAAGGTTAGGCATAGTCAGGCTCCCTTGATGAGAGCCTGTCGCAGCCCCTTAGTTGTATTAACCTCCACCACACTGGAGGATTACGCTGGTGGCTGGTGGGGGGTTCGTTCAACCCAGTGGGCTTAGGTTGGAGCCACTGTACTAACAATTTGATGTTAGTACAGTGATCTCCCCTGCTGTTTTGACAGGGGGACAGCCCCCCATCAGAACTCTCCGGTCAATGCTCTCAGTCAGTTGGGAGCTGGTCAACAGACATTTTTCAGTTATGCCCCTTGGCAGACTTTTTTCGGTGATTTTCTTTGGACAGAAGCCGGCCCAGCTGCAGTACACACGGGCCACATGTTTTCCGGATTCCATTCAACCAGCCAATGACGACGGACATCCGGCCCGTGTGTATGGGGCTTTAGGCTTTAAAAAGGCTAATGCTGCGTACATTGGACATTCCGACAACAAATGTTCGATAGGAGCTTGTTGTCAGAAATTCCGACCGTGTGTAGGCTCCAGCGGACATTTTTTGTCAGAATTTCCGACAACAAAAATTTGAGAGCTATTCTCAAATTTTCCGACAACAAAATCAGTTCTCGTAAATTCCGAGCGTTTGTAGACAATTCCGACGCACAAAATTCCACGCATGCTCTGAATCAAGTACGAAACGGAAGCGCTTGGTCTGGTAAAACTAGCGTTCGTAATGGAGATAGCACATTCGTCACGCTGCAAATTTTTTAATCTTTCAATGCAGCACATTCTCTTCTTCTTTATAATGCTAGAATAATGAAGTTGTTTTGCTGCTGATATTCACACAGAGTTCTGACAAACTGATTTCTTTATTATTTCTCCTGATCTCCTGAATAATATTTGTTATTTTTTTCGTCACATTTCCATAATAATGTTTATAATTTATTTTTCTAGTGATCTCCTTTTTTTTTTTAAATCAAGATCTCCTGTTTTTTTTTTTTTAGTGATCTCCATAATATTTTTTGTCGTTTTGTGTGTCAAGTTACCACAACACCATTATGATCTTGTATTTTTTAACCTCAGGGAGGTTGGTTGGTGCCCCTTGTTAATTTGACCTTTTATTTTTGAAATGTACCTTCCTACTCACAAACAAACTGTCCTTTTTTAATTCAAACACACAGCCAATGATTTGTGCAAAAAAATAGACATTTGTTAAGGGGTCATAACAAAATAAAGAGGAAGGCAGCGCTGGATAAACTGGTGAAATTGGTGAAGCCTTTGTACCCCAGGGCACACATCAACTATTTGACATGCAAAATTGGTAGCCTGAGAAGTCCATTTAATAGGGAGCACAATCCGGTCTAGGACTCCGAGAGGTCAGGAACAGAAGCAGATGACATATATGTCCCCAGGCTGTGGTCATACCACAGCCTGCATCTTTTGCCAGACCAGACTGAACCCAGGCCATCACTCTCTTGTCTTCCTTACACGCTTCCTTCCACGCTTGCTTCCAGGCTGTGGCTCTGGTGTTGGAGTTGTGGCAGGAGGTGGAGGAGGTGGAGGAGGAGGAGGATGGTCCAACTCACACAGGTGGGTTTAGCTTGTGCGTTCACCCCTTAAACCCTTATTTAGGGCCATATATATCACTTCCTCACAAATGAGGCATTGGCCCACTTCCTTTTTCTGCATTTTGTTGGCAGCCATGCAGGCATAGTTCTCAAGAAGACTGGGGGGGGGGGGGTTCTAAGGGCCGCAAAAGCCTGCCAAATTAACCCAAGTGCTGACTCCTCCACGATCCTCCCCTTCCTGGCCTTTTTTGTTGAAAGCGGAGGGGAGGGAACTGGGATTCAGTCAGGCTACTGGGCCCAGCCACCTCCTGGTTTCCACTTATCCCCGCCACCTCCTGGCTGTCACTTTCCCCTGCCACCTCCTGGCTGCCACTTTCCACAGTCTCCTCCCGGCTCAGGCTTTCCTGTGTATGAAAAAGGGACATAGTTTTTTTTTTTTTTTTTAACAATCAGGAGTGCTTTATTGAAAAGTATAAAATGCAGTACAAAAGAAAAAAGGAGTAAACAGACCATGTGTATAGAAGTACATACAATTACGGATCATATATTTGACTAGAGGTAAACTCTTGCTCACATAATTGTTATCATACTACTTTCAAGGCATCTACACCAATTCGCTTAGTATTTCTTTATAAACCATGCTAGATAATCCTATCAGGCACATCAAAACATTATCAGCTAATCCATGGTAACCAAACCTTCTCATACTTCCATGGGCATCCCCGACTAGTATACGTCAGTCTATAGAGGGGCAAAGCGTTGTTAATTCTCTTTTCCCAGGAGGATAGGGTCGGGGGGCGAGCAGAGGTCCACCCAGCAAGAATCTCTTTCTTGGCGTAATAGAAGAGGAGCGAGATTAAAATTTTGCTATGATGCGACCTGTGCTCATCCTCATGTATGCCCAGCAAGGCCATCTCAGGTGTTTTAGGAACTGACAAGTCCATTCTAAGATTTAAATGATCATACACTCCCAGCCAGAACTTTGTCAAAGCAGGACAGTCCCAGAACATGTGAAGATACGTACCAGTCTGGGTTTGGCATCTAGGGCAATGTGGATCCCTATCAGGGTATATTTTGGATAACCTCGCCGGCGTGAAATAGACCCTGTGTAAAAATGTTGTTTGTGTTAGTTTATCTCCGGCCGATATTACCAGTTTGGGACCTTGCTCCAGACAAGTCTCCCAGTCCTCTCTATCCAAAGTGGGGATGTCTGATTTCCAAGTATTCCACAACCTGTCCATCTTGGGTATATCCCTAGGCAGCAGCGTGCTATATATGGCTGATAGGGGTTTCACTAGATCATTACTGGACAACAGGTCTTCTAACGGGTCTAATTGTAGTAGAGGAGGGACAGGGAATTGTGCCCGAGTCGCATGACGTAATTGAGCGTATCGGAAAAACATCCATCCCGGAAGCCTATACGTCCTTGACATAAGCACAAAGGACATCAATTCCCCATTGGGCATAATATCCCTTAGGGTTTTGATTCTGAATCCTGCCCATAACTGGGGATCAGGAATTGTTCGGTAATGGGGCAACGGAGGATTTCCCCAAAGAGGCTGGACAGGCGCCCAACGTCCTACAAGGGAGAAGCTCTTACTAGCCATCTTCCATACCTGTAGTGTTGCTCTAGTCGGAGCAGGAAGCTCCGCATATGCTTTTACCCCCCTATAGACCAAATTTTGCAGATCTTGTAAAGAACCTAGCTTCGCCGCCTCTACACATACAGCCGCATTAGAACGTCTCCCCTCAAACCACCAGTACGTCGTCACCAGCATCGCCGCCCAATAATAGAGTCTGAAATTGGGGAGAGCAGGACATAGTTTTAGTTTATTGTTCATCAATCACACACAATTTTAAGAAATATGTTTAACAATGCTATACCTGACTCAAGCTGGGCTCCTCCTCATCTTCTTCCTGGGTGGAAGACCGAGGTTGGATGTCAGAAGCCTCAGCTGGGGTGGAAGGAAGAGTGGAAGGAAGGGTTGAGAGTGATGGCCTGATTTCAGTCTGGTCTGACAGAAACCGCAGTCTGCCGTAGTACCACAGCCAGGGTACATAAATGTCATCTGCTGCTGCTCCTGATCTCATGGAATCCTGGACCTTCTTGCGCTCCCTATTATAAGTGCTCCTCAGGCCACCAATTTTGCACTTCAAATAGGGGATGGTTGCCATGGGGATCTGCGGCTTCACAAATTCCAGCAATTTATCCAGTGCTGCCTGCCTCTTTAGTCGATTTGTATAAAAGGGGTGTTTTGTCTGCCACAGACAGGGCAGCTCTCTGTACAAATCAATGAAATGGGACAGGAAACCATGATCGTTGAATCGATCCATTTTATCTGCAAGACACAACACAAGACAGGCTAAACTCTCCTAATCTTGTCCCAATATAGGCCTCAATCTCTAAGCAGTATAGGCCACTGATGCCCCAATTTAAAATTGTACCTTTGTTAGAACGATCAGCGCTTCCGATACTCCTTCCTCCGATCACAGATCGTACGTACGACGCACGCGTGTTTCGCTTTTTATACACTGCGCATGCGTGAAATTCCGCCCACCCTGACCTTCTATCTAGTATATTCCCCACCCCTTCTCTTTCGGTGCAGTGGGAGAGCACATGGCAGAGAAAGAACAAGTGCATGCAGACAGCAGCAGCAGCAACGACGAAAGGCCGGAGCTACGAACGTCACGATCCCGGAGGAGATTTAAGGCCTCAAATATGTCCTTTGTAGAGATGGTGGAGATGGTGGACATCTTGAAGAGGGCTGACTATGATGTGAAGTATGGACCATACCCAAACCCAAATGTGAGAAAGGCCAAGATCATGAATAAAGTTGTGAAAAGTCTGCACAGGAATTTTGGGGTACGACGATCCGAGGAAACGCTGGTCAGACCTGAAATTGAGGGAGCACGATCAGTACAGAAAGATCAGGAAACTGCTTCTAAAAAGTAAGTAGTTGTCGTGTGTTCATATTATTATTATTACTTTAGTGCTGCTCCATGTGCTTTTCTTTAATGTTGTACAGTTTAAAATGACAACTTTCAGGTTCGTTGGCACCGTAATCTTTCGTAGTAAACATCGTTCATTCGCCGACTAATACGATGTTTTTGGCAGATGCAGGTTAACTACATTTGGTCATGCCTATTTGTATTCAAAGAAGTTTATGACATTGTTGTCTAGATGGGTTTGTAACTAGAATGAAATGCAAACTTGATTCAGTGTAAGGAGGGGACACTCAGCAGCTGTGTTTACACATCTGGACGTAGGAGCACTAGAGTGGGACACCAGAACAAACTTTTTAGGGTGTCCCACACAGGTGCTCCAGTGGATACTTGGGGTGTCTCCATGTGTGAAACTTTACCAAAAAAGGTAAGTATTCCAGCTTTCAGAAAGGGAAAAAAATTATGTCTTTAGCTTGGAACTCTGCCAAAACAGACAATTATACGACACTTCCAAGCAGTGTTTCATATTCCTATTTATGCCCTCAAATATCTGTGTGCTAAGTATATCTTTTTTTTATTCACATAGGGGGGAAAAGACACGGGACATCTGAGCACATCTGAGGACACCAGGGACCCACCACCCTCCAAGAAGGGGAACTCAGCACATGACAACCAGAGGATGTGGAGGAAGGAGAGGTTTATGAAGTGGGCAAAATAGTGATCACAACAGGTGAGTGTCTGAGACCACAGCTTCAGGTAATAGATGTATGCCTGCATATTTATAATACATGGTGTTTTTTTTTATTTTAGGTGATGTGGATGTTGTGGAAGAAGAAACACATTTCACAAGTGCAAGTGCACACATCCTTATTGGGGAGATCATGGTGTGCAATAGGGATTTACAGAGGATCAAGGAAAGCATCAATGTTGTGGAAAAAAGACTCAAAAACATCATTGATGTTTTAGGCAGAATATAAAACACACCAAAATGTTGCTAATTGTTTTTATTTTTCTACATTTTGGGAAAAGTTTTGAAAGCCAAATTTTGAAGATGCACACAGTGTGTCAACATGTGCTATTTACCATCACGGGATATCAATGTACGCTTTTTGTGGGTGCAACCCCTTCCTTGCAACTCAAGTAGCTGAGAGGAAGGGGTTGTACCCCCGAAACACATCCATTGATCCCCATGATGGGAGCTCGCAAATGTTGACCTTAGCCATGGGATCAGGAGTTGTGTATTGTTTTATGTTTTTAAACACATGCCTGTTTACCACAAAAAAGGATATTTCTAATGTCTAAAAAAAAAAATGTTTATTCTAAAAATATGTTGGTGTGTTCAAAAACGCACATGTAAATGTGCACAGAGTAAAAAATGTTCCACTCAACAATGTGTGGCTTCTTCTTTCAATGCTCAATAGCAGTTTTTTGAGTAAGTTGGTGTTTACAGTGTCAATGGGAGTTATTTACTAAAGGCAAATCCTTTTTGCACTACAAGTGCACTTGAAAGTGCAGTTTCACTGTAGTGCAAAGTGGATTTTCCTTTAGTAAATAACACCCACAGTGCTTTATAATTTGCAACAATCAGGCCATTTTCGTCACTCCAAAAAATTAATTCATGGTGCTGAAAATGATGAATATTTTTTATCAGTAATTACATTAATTAACAACAAAAACAAGGTGTTGGTGTAGCAGACCCACAACATAATAGTTAGCTGAAGAAGCGATTGTCACCTCATGTATCAAATAAATTACTTTTGCTCTATTGAAGAAAATGGCCAAAAATAAAAGCCCATTGGATAACTTAAGAGACAGCTAAAAGAAACACAAGCAGTAAATCAAAGGAAATATTTTTCAGTTTAAAATACAAATTTATTTAAAAAATGTTTGTCAAACATTTTCTGGCATATCAATGGCCCCCCCTACTCGCAAAGTACTCCATATATTTTAGACGGACCTCGCAGGCGCTTTGGGGGGGCAAGCCAGGACGTGCAGCTTCAAGCGCCCTCAGGGTTTGGTCTTGAAATCTGGCCTCAGGCCCAACTGAGGCCACATAGTTCATCAAATTTCTCTTTAAAAAGTTGTGGAGAATGCAGCATGAAAGGATTATATGGTTAAGTTTATATTCCGCCATGTTGATTGGCGTAAGGAATAGGCGGAACTGGCTGGCCATTATCCTGAAAGCATTCTCCACCACTGTGCTGGCTCTGGCCAGCCGGTAGTTAAAAACCCTCTGGCCTGGGGTGAGGGTCCTCATAGGGAATGGTTGCATCAGGTGATCAACCAGCCCAAACACTTCATCAGTGACAAAGACGTACGGCAGACCAGCCATGTTGTCTTCCGAAGGTGGCAATCCCAAGCCACCACTCTGGAGCCGTCCGTAGAACTCGGTCTGGGCGATGACTCCACCATCTGACATCCGGCCATTCTTCCCCACGTCCACATAGAGAAACTCATATGTCGCTGACACCACCGCCAACATCACAATACTATTAAACCCCTTATAGTTGTAATAGTATGACCCTGAGTTGGGAGGTGGGACTATGTGGATGTGTTTCCCATCTGTTGCCCCTCCGCAGTTGGGAAAGTCCCACCGCTGAGCAAATTGGGAAGCCACAGTCTGCCATTCCTGTGGCGTTGAAGGAAAGTGTGGAGTGAAACAAGAAAAAAAAAATAGTACTTTTGCACATAACATTGCAAGCAGATTAGACACAAACATTCTTGGCCAACATCAGTATAACATTTATTTGAAAGAGTATTTAAAGAAAAAAAATCTAAGGTCCACTTATCAGATTCCTCACCCCCTCTGATGGCCCGTTGTAAAAATTTTAGGGGGGGGGGATGTTTTGGATAGGTAACCATCTCCACTTCATTGAGAGCTGAATGCATAAATAATGTGTGTTACTTTGGCCAGCCCCTCCTTACTTACACTATTGGCAGCCCACTGGACAGGTAAGAAGTGTTATAATCCAAAAATATAAATACACACTGTACAAATTGAAGCACATTTTTACATTCTGCTATTACCTATCAAGATAATAGGAGAACAAAACTTTAAACAGTACCATTTGAAAGTATTCAGGCAGGCCCTTTCACTACATACTTTGGTGAATTCATCCATAAATATGACCACAAAAGAGGTAGGTAGTGTGTATGGGTTTGGCAAAGTCAGCAGACAGAGGATTGGTATCGGTTGACTTAGCGGTTGGGGGTAGGGAGGGTTCCAAATGATTTTGGGATCCCCAAAAAACAAAAAGCCTCTGGCACTCTGCCTGAATTTAAGCATACAAATAACATTTGTACACATGTTAGGGGGTGTTTAGGGTTAAGCAATACTATGGAGCTGACAAAATACATTGTTAAGTGACTATGCTAGGTGTGTATGGGCCCAGGATAGTATCCTGGGGAGGTTAGTGAAGGCAAATATGCATGAAGGACAAAAAAGGAACTTTAAAAGCTTCCAGCATGCATAAGGATAAAGAGGACATTCACAGCATATTACAATCATGGTAATTAGGGAATGATGAAAGAAATACAATACATTAGCAATCATTAAATACATATAATGTGATGTTAAAGGAGAAATCTTACCTTAATATAGTCCTTTTGCAGGACCCGAATGATGGCAGAACAGGTCTCTGGAATAATGATCCCCAGAGCCTGGGGGGAGATGTCTGTCGAGAACTTGATGTCCTGCAGACTTCTCCCTGTAGCCAAGTACCGTAACGTGGCGACTAGCATCTGTTCAGGAGTGATGGCTTGCCGCATGCAGGTGTCCTGCTTCGTAATATAAGGGGACAGCAAAACCAACAAATGGTGAAAAATGGGGTCCGTCATCCGGAGATAATTCCTGAAATTATCAGGATTATTCTCACAGATCTCCCGCAAACAAAGGCATATGAGAGAATTGGTCACGCTGGAGCAACCAATTCTTCCTCCATGAACTCCTCCCCACCCTGTTCATGGACTGGGCTTGGGTCAAAGTAAGAACCCCAATGCCAAGCCCGAACACCACGATGAGTACGTACCCGCAACATGGCTTCAAAGCGGTCGGCTGGTCAGAACGAACTAACAGAACGCACTGAAAATCAGAAAGGCCTGAGAAGATCGAGCTGAAAATCAGAAACAAGCGGGAAAGAATGCACTGGTAATCAAATACGCAATATAAAAATACACACTGAAAACCAGATGCGAACTGACTGCACGCACCGAAAACCAGATACGAACCCACAAGCACAAACTGAACAGCATTAACGATCTGAAAAGCACGAGGCTGAAAAGCGTGAATCGTCTCTCACCAAGCTTCTACTAACATGAGATATTCACGAGATTAGCAGAAGGAGCCCAAAGGGTGGCACACTGGCTATTGAATTTCCTCTTTATAGTGCCGTCGTACGTGTTGTACGTCAGCGCGTACTTGACAATCAGAATTTCTGATAACATTTGTGCGACCGTGTGTATGCAAGACAAGTTTGAGCCAACATCCGTCGGAAATAAATCCAGAATTCCGTTGTCGGAATGTCTAATCATGTGTACGCGGCATAAAGCTGGCCATGAACACATAGAATCTCCTTTAAAAATAATTTACTTCGGAACATTTGTTATATTTTTGATAGGTAATGTTCGAGTTAATGCAGTCAAATCAACGCTTACTTTTGACCTTAGTGAAAAAAAAATAGAGCAGGATGAAACCTTTTTTCTTAAAATAAATTTTACTAGCAAATAACATTTTTGTTTGGGAAATTCCATTCATTCCAAAATTGAATGTTGAAAGCAAACACAATTTTGACATTTCGAATGACCTTCATCAAGTCTCTGATGGCATTACTGAATGTACTAACTAGATTCTGTTTACAAATATTCATACAAAAATCTACTCCAGCTGAATAATTCACACTTTAAGTGATTTGACAAAATAAATTTGAAAATTAATTTTGGTTATCAGTACCACACTTCAGACATTACCGCTGTGCCTTGCCATGCCTTGGTGAATCAGCCCACTGGAGAACTAATTAAACATTGCCTTAATGGGGCGCCTTGATAAATCTAGGATTTCCAGAATACGGAAAAGAATAATTGTCACTGAAATGCAATGCATTAAGGAGAATTTAAATGTAAAACCAAAGTCCAGAAAGATTATAATTTGAGCCAATAGCAGCTGCTTTTGCGGTGAAACAACTTAAAATGGAAGCAAGTTTGATGTCAGTGTGGAAATTAGAAAACCCACAGGGGAAGGAGTAAAATAATTACTTAATGTTGTGCCTTTCAAAATGTCCCATCAGTTGGAGGGCTGTATTGCACAATTGTATTCATCTATATCAGCTATGGCTGATATGCCTTACCGCTTCTCCTGGAGGAGATGAGTGTATTTAAATCTGAACTTCAGTCCAGGCAAATATAAAAAACCCTTTTTATCCAGCTATGTATTCATAAAAAAATAAATAAATAATAATAATTATAATAATAATAAATGAAATCGAAGGTGTTTCTAAATATAATTATAGGGTAACAATGTAGTAATATAGTGACATGATGGCCTGTAGAGCAGATCTGAAAGGGGTAGGGAGGCAGAGAAAGCAGTATCAGTCAATGAGGGCTGTATTGAATTCCTGCCAGTCTAAAATGTGAACTTGCTTACAGGAGGGGGAATCATTGAGATGATCTGGTCTTTTTGCTTCTGCCTCTTCACTATCTAGACAGCAAGCTGAGTATGGAGAGCTGAACTGCTGTTTTCCTAACAGAATGCATTGGCTGTGAATGAGCTGCTTTCACATAGCTCTCAACTGTCCCTGCTTTCGAGGGACTGCCCCTAATTTGGAACAAAGTCCCTCTTTCCTCCTTATCTGTCCCTCATTTTGGTCTGACCTGTATAGTTGTATATAAAATGCACGATTTATCTTTCAAAAAGTCTTTCGCAGAGCTAAATCTTTCATCCAATTTTTACATTGCTGCATTTGCAAATTTTAAAAGTCAGTATAAAGCAATAATAGTGAAAAAAAAGCACTTGTGGGTTTCAGTAATCTTTTTTTTGTATAATTCTCCTTTAAGGTTGTGTGTCCTATGCCTACATACGTTTGCTTATAGGTGTCCCTCATTCCCATCTCAAAAATTTGGGAGGTATGCTTTCATGATATCAAGTCTTATGTGAAGCCGCATAATCAGTGATGTCATTGGTTGCTAGTAAATGGACAGGCTGCATTCTCAATGATGTCATTGGTTTCTAGTGATTGGATAGGCTTCATTTTCTGTGATATCACCATTTTCCAGTAAATGGATAGGCTGCATTCTTAGTGATGTCACTGGTCTCTAGCGACAGGTTAGGCTGTATTCTTAGTGGTGTCACAGGTCTCTGGGCCAGTGAGTGTGGGGAGCTGGAACTTCTGTTTTCTGAACAGAAAATGGACTGGCTGTGAATGAGCTGCCTTAGTGATATCCAATCTCTTGTGAAAAAATTAGGCTGCATTATCAGTGATGTAATTGATTGCTAATGAATGGATAGTCTGAATTCTCAGTGATGTCATTGGTCTTTAGTGAATGGATATGCCGCGTACACACGATCGGAATTTCCAACAACAAAACCGTGGCTTTTTTTCCAAAGGATGTTGGCTCAAACTTGTCTTGCATACACACGGTCACACAAATCTTGTTGGAAATTTCGAACGCAGTGACTTACAAGACATACGATGAGCCGAGAAAAAGGAAGTTCAATAGCCAGTGCGGCTCCTTCTGCTTGATTCCGAGCATACGTGAGCTTTTGTGAGGCGGACTTGTGTACACACGATCGGTCTTTCCGACAACAAGTGAAGTTGGCGGAAAATTTGAGAACCCGCTCTCAAACATTTGTGGCCCGAAATTCCGACAGCAATTGTTCGATGGAGCATCCACACGGTCGGACTTTCCGACAACAAGCTCACATCGAACATTTCCGTCAGAAAGTCCAACCGTGTGTACGTGAGTTTTCGGTAATCACACTGGTCTCTGTTGAATGGTGAATTGATAGGCTGTGTTTCCAGTAAAAACATTGGTCTCCAGTAAATAGGTTGCCATTGCAATATTGCCACTGGTCTCTAATGAAAGGATAGGCTGCATTCCCAGTGATGTCACCAGTCTTTCCAAGGTGGGCTGGATTATCAATGAGGTCACCAGTCTCGAATGAATGGATAGCCCGTTTTCTCAAAGATGTCGCCAATCTCTAGTGAATGGATAGGTTGCAATCCCAGTGATGTCACTGGTCTTTAGTGACAAGAAGGGCTGCATTATCAATGAGGTCACAGTCTCTAATGAATGGATAGGCCACATTGTCAAAAATGTCTCCAGTCTCTAGTGAATGGATAGGCTGCATTCTCAGTAATGTCACTGGTCTCTTGTTAATGGATAGACTGTGTTTTCTGTAATCTCAATGTTCTCTGTTGAATGAATACGCTTTAGTCTTATTGATGTCATCGGTCTTTAGCATAACATTTATTTTTGGAAGCAGCAGGCCCCTAACATGTGACAGGGCCTAGACACTGCCTCTGATTATTGGTTAAACTTATGGTGTCATCAGGGAGCTGGGTCTGGGTACAGAAATATCTGACCAGTGATTGCTTGTGCCTCCATTATTATGGTTACATAGTTATATAGTTACTGTAGTCAGGTTGAAAAAAGACACAAGTCCATATTAATTTACACAATCCTATACCCACAGTTGATGCAGAGGAAGGAAAAAAAAACAGCAAAGCATGATCCAATTTTCTACAGCAGGATAAATAAATTCCTTCCTGATCCCCTGAGAGGCAATCAGATACAGAATTCCCTGGATCAACTTTACCTATAAATGTTAGTACCCAGTTATATGATGTACATTTAGGAAAGAATCCAGGCCTTTTTTAAAGCAATCTACTGAGCTGGCCAGAACCAGCTCTTGAGGGAGTCTATTCCACATGTTCACAGCTCTTACTGTGAAGAAACCTTTCTGTATTTGGAGATGAAATCTTTTTTCCTCTAGACGTAAAGATTGCCTCTTGTCCTCTGTGATGACCTTAAAGTGAATAACTCAACACCAAGTTCACTATATGGACCCCTTATGTATTTGTACATGTTGATCAGACCCGCCCTCCCCCCCCCCCTTAATCTCCTCTTCTCAAGAGAGAATACATTCAGTTCCTCTAATCTTTCCTCATAGCTGAGCTCCTCCATGCCTCTTATCAGTTTGGTTGCCCTTCTCTGCACTTTCTCCAGTTCCCCGATATCCTTTTTGAGAACTGGTGTCCAAAGCTGAACTGCATATTCCAGATGAGGTCTTACTAATGATTTGTACAGGGGCAAAATCATATCTCTCTTTCTGGAGTCTATACCTCTCTTAATACAAGAAAGGACTTTGCTCACATTGGAAACCGCAGCTTGGCATTACATGCTATTATTGAGCTTATGATCTATCAAAACCCCCAGATCCTTCTCCACCATTGATTCCCCCAGTTGTACCCCCCCCACCTTTTAAAAGTGCCCACCTCTTTAAAATGTAGTGGTGAGAAATAAATACGCAAGTGGGTCTAGGCAAAAGAGTAGCAGATCTTGTACTTTTTTATTATTAGACAGTTTGGTCCACTTTCATATCTCAAAAGAAGGTTAGTGGTATTTGCAAGGTAATGAACAAGCACTGACCTTCCCATCCCAACCCTCTACGTGCAGCACCCATCCTGTCACTCAAGTGCCTGCATCCTCTTCCATAGATCACATTACTCAAAGTTTTCACAGACAGTACATTATAAAGAAAACAGCAGGGTTTTCAGCTCAGACAAAGCTGTAATTTACAAGCTGCTGCTTATCAGGAATATGATGACTTCATTCTTCTTAGGTATAAACTATAAAATAGTTTATAACACATCTAAGGATTGACTCAATTCTAAGCAAAAAAACAAGACACAGAGAGCAAAAATAATCTGAATGATGTTCTGAAACTTTCACACTCTACCAAAAAAAATTGTTTCTGTGGCTTTCTCTGTCTGATTTGGAGGGATTCCCCATCAGTAGCTATCCCCGTGACACCCTGTCACTGAGACAAAATGAGAGCTGAAATCCCTCCAGTGGGGATACATACAGAAATAAAACCCTGACAGAAGTTCTCAGCCTTCCTCAGTCTGACCCAAGAAAAAGAACATGTTGGCCAAAATGTGGGTTTAACTTACCGTATTTTGGTAAAAACAGGGTGTTTCCCTTTCAGGAGACATGGCGACCATGGCAACACTACATCTACACTGAAGCATACCTCCAGGAGGTTGCACAGCCTGACTGATCCTTGGGGCTCGAGACACTTCCTGGTCGGGGGGCACCATCTCCCTCTTTCTTTCTACACCTTTCTCTCCCTCTACCCTGCTATCCTCTCTCACACCCTCCATACTACCCCCCCCCTCCCTTTTTCCGGGGAGGCCTGCCCCCCCCCCACCCTTTCTCCTTTCCCTTATTCTCCCTTCCTCAATCGGTACCCAGTCATGGGAAGGTTGGGTGAGATAATGTGCATATCCTATTTTACATCACCCGTCTGCTGTGTCCCATGGCTGGGCCCAGCTGGTACCTGGGGGGTAAGCCTCTCAGACAGCTGTGAGTATGTTTCTTATTAAATGACCCTGTTGGCTATGACACCCGTAATGGGTTATTAGGGTGACAGACCGTAGCCCCCCCCGGCATAATGCACTGACAGCTTCATCTCATAGCCTCACCCCTACTTGTATACTACAGAGTGCATAACCGGGGAAACTGAAAATTGATAATGTCGTGCTGACATCTAATCCTTGCTGTTATGTTTATGTTTTTATTCCAAACCACTGTTATTTGTTTATGACTGTTAATCTTCATCATTTTGGAACGAAATAAAGGAATTACAAAAAAAAAACAGTGTGTTTCAAGATTTCTCTAGAGACACCCTAGGGCCAGATACTGTTTGGTGGAATTATTTAGGAGATATCGAGATAAATGCGGTAAAATGCTAGCGAAGAAACTCAGGGAACATCGTATGGGGATATACATATCACATATAAAAGGAAGGAAGGGTCAAACACTTTCACTGCCGAAAGACATTGCCCAGGCATTTGGGGAATACTATTTCCTCGTTATACAATTTGGCACCATCATCTCTACCCCATCTCTCATTGGAGGAATACTTATCCTCATCACACCTGGTACATTTATCCTCCCCAGCTAGGTGTAAACTAGAAGCTCCTATTACTATTGAGGAGTTACAAACAGTAGTGAAAATGACTAAATCCGGGAAGGCACCTGGTCCGGATGGATTTACCAATCAGTACTATAAGAGTTTTTTTTTCGTTACTAGGCCAGCAGACAACTGCATTCCCTCCAGATTCATTGATGGCATATATTTCTGTTATCCCAAAAGAAGGGAGGGATCCCTCAGAGTGTGGTAGCTACTGGCCGATCTCTCTCCTTAATGGGGACCTAAAAATTTTGACTAAGTTACTTGCCTCACGCCTGCAACCTCAGCTCTCCCAGTTGATACATATGGATCAAGTGGGTTTTGTCCCCTCTCGCGAAGCTAGAGATAATACTATTAAAGTACTTCACCTGGTCCAACATGCAAAACGAATGACGATACCCTGTATTTTTCTGAATACGGATGCGGAAAAAGCTTTTGACAGGGTTAACTGGACATTCAGGTTTGAAGTTTTAAAACATATGGGCGTGTAAGACCAGATGTTGCAATGGATTATGAAGGTGTATTCCTCCCCACGGGCCACAGTTAAGGCAAACTGAGTCTTCTCAAAGCCTTTTTCAGTTACAAATGGTACCCGCCAGGGCTGTCCTCTCTCGCCCTTATTATTTGCTCTTGTATTAGAGCCACTATTAAATAAAATTCGACAAAATCCTAATATTGCGGGAATAAAATTAGGAGGTTATAATCATTAAATATCAGCTTATGCTGACGATCTACTCTTCTCAATGCCCAATCCACACGTGTCATTACCTAACCTTATGAGGGTAATTGAGCGGTATGGAGCGCGATCGAACCTAAAAATAAACTACGCTAAATCGGAAGAAATGGGAGTGGCCCTGCCCAGTTCTGTGCGTAGTACTTTACAGATGAACTTTAAATTCAGATGGACATCAATAGTGTTAAAGTATCTGGGCACCCACATTCCACCAAATTTGGCAAACACTTTTGTGGTAAATTTTCCACCGTTACTTAGCTCAGTAAGAACACTGTTAGATAAATGGCATAAAGGAATCCATTCGTGGTTTGGCCGGTGTAACATCATTAAAGCGGTAGTAAACCCTTGACTGTTTTCTTCCCCTACACCTTTAAGGGAAAAGGCATAATGAGCTAGTATGCACCGCATACTAGCTCATTATGAGATACTTACCTTAGAACGAGGCGCCGGCATCTCACCCTGTCCACGCCGAGGGAGCTGACATTTCCCCTCAGCGTGCCTTCCAGGTATCGCGGATTCGGCGCTGTGAGTGGCCGGAGCCGCGATGTCGTCACTCCTGCACATGCGCGCAGGAGACTTTTTTTCCGGCAAAGTCCGGCGGCTGCCGGGATTTCAGCCGAGAATTCCCTGTGCGCATGCGCCACTGCAGTCAGCGGCTCATTGAGAGGGGAATATCTCCTAAACCGTACAGGTTTAGGAGATATTTTTTTTACCTACAGGTAAGCCTTATTATAGGCTTACCTGTAGGTAAAAGTTTAAAAAAAAGGTATACAACCGCTTTAAGATGAACATTGTACCTACATTTTTATATCTTTTTTAGGCACTATCTATTGCTATTTCCATGGTTTATTTCAGTCAAATCCCCGCCATGTTCGCCAAATTTATATGGGCAAGCAAACGCCCAAGGATCAGAAGGGAACTTCTGACATTACCCAAGAGTGTAGGTGGAGTGGCAGCCCCAGGTATATTCAAATATTACCAAGCGGCACATCTGGGCAGAATAATCGATTGGTGTAGACAAGGAGAGTATAAATTATGGACGAATATTGAACAACAGTCTAGTCCAGTGCCCATGAATATAGCTATATGGTGCTATGCAACTTTACCAGCCTCTCTCAAATCGCACCCCATTATAGGCTCCACATTGCAAATAGGGCATAAGAACATCCAGAACTCTAGGCTCTCCACCATACATTCACCCTTGATCCCCGTACTAGGAAACTTGGAGTTTCCCCCAGGCATAGAGTGAGGAGCATTTAGAAATCTCAGAGAGAGGGGCTGTTTCCAAGTTTCACATTTCCTGGTTTTCAACACATGGCCCACAATAGAAGCTCTGATGCAGCAGGGAAGACAGTTTGAATTAAAGCTCTGGCAGGCGGTACAGGTACGCCATTACCTGGATACTCTGGGACCTCCGGAAAACTACCAACGTCCGTGTACAAAATTTGAATTATACTGTGAGGAAAAGGAGCCTCTCTCTCGTACTATCTCTAAGATGTACGCAATGTTGATATCTCCTCCAGATGATTTTGTAATGCCAAGTCTGAATAAATGGGAAAGAGATCTCAATAAGATCCTTACACCAGTTCAGCGTCAGAATATTATACATCTATCGTTAAAATCATCTGTGTGTACGAAAACTCGGGAATCCAATTATAACACGTTGGTATTACACCCCCTCAACTCTTAACAAAATTTTTCCAGAAGTTTCGGACTGTTGTTGGAGATGCTGTGAGGGACAGGGGACTCTGTTCCATATTTTTTGGACATGCTTAGAAATTAGAAAGTATTGGTTGGAGGTACAAAGGATTTCTCAAAAATTTACAGACTTTCAGATACCAGATGACCCGGCTTTTTTTTTTTGCTCCACTCTACACAAATCCCACTTCAGATATATAAAAAATCAGTGCTATCTATGTCACTTGGTGAATGCAGCTAAAGCATGCATCCCGCTGTGCTGGAAGGGCACATGATCACCTCCCATTGCCATGTGGCTTAATAAAGTCAGAAGTATAGGAATAATGGAGGACCTAGCACTTACGGCTCAAGATAGAAAGGAACAATATACTGAAACATGGGCCTCATGGGGTGTATTTGTATATTCTGAAGAGGGGAAGGGGCTACTGGGGAGTGGGGGGGGAGCAAGGTCCTTCCTGTCACACCTCAGAGTAGTACGGGTGGGCTGTCCATATTCTCTGGGATAAGGGGGGGGTATATATATTTATATTCATATAGGTAATGGGGAGGGGTTTTTTTTGTTTTTTTTGTTTTGTTTGTTTTTGTTTTTATTGGATTAAAATATTAGGAGAACTGAAATTTAGGTAGATGGTTTACACATAGTAATAAATAGGTTTTGATGGAGGCAGTGTGTAAAGTGAAAATATGCTAGGATATATGCATTTGGTGGTGATGTGGAATTATGTTTTTTCTTGGAAAAAATAAATAAAGAATTTTATTTAAAAAAAAAAAGGAATTATTTAGGGGGAACACTGCTGTTTTTTTCTGGTCAATTAAGAATTTGTAGGGGGGGGGGCGGTAAAAAGGAATGCTCACAGGATGTGGTGAGTGGGGTGCCTTGTTGCTTGGAAAGCTTCCAGTGAGTTGTTTCCATTTCTCCTCTTGCCAAGCCAATCCCCAACAGTCATGTAAAGCTTCTTTGGGAGCATGATGTGCATTTTGGTCTCAACATTTTTCTAATCTGTGTTTGTCTGAGAAACTATGAATAAACAACCAAAAATTTGCAACAAATACACATACTGTATCTCACCCTACTTTGCGAATCTGTAAAGAGGAAAGGATCGCTCCTACCAGCCCAGGTGAATAAACAAGAAGAAGCCACCTCAGCCTACATGTCTCCACCAAACCACACACTCTGATCAATTTCACCCTGCCCACTGGGGCTTAATCATGGTGTCTGCTTTGTGAATCTGCTAAACTGCTAAACAAAGTGAACAGGAAAGCTAAGTTGTTACTAACTGTCTCAAGTCACTTCTGTGGCCAAATAAGAACCTGTGTGAGTGTCTAAGGTAGCCTCTCAGCTTATTAACATGGAGGAATCCTTGAAATAACTTTCCAGTCTCAGGGAACTTCTTTTAATAATTGCTCTAAAGCTCACAGTAGAGTAGCGTGATGGTCAGTGGGAAGAATGCTCTGTACATTTGAGGTCCTTGGGAAGAATTCCCCCCATACAGGTGGGTAAAAAGTTAAATGGTTACAGTGGTTACTTATCTCAGAGTCATTTGCTTGTTGCTCAAGGAACCCCTAGCAACCTCTGGAGGAAATCTAGGGTTCCACAGAACCCTGGTTGAGAGTGACTTGTCTAAGATGATCTGGTTAGAGGGGCTTCTAAGCTTCCTGGGATATAGGGAATCAGAACATCTAACCATCTGAAATGGGTTGCATTTGAATTTTTTACAATATGAACAATCCTTCCTTAGTGGTGTAAATTCTAGTCATGGAGGGATACTGAGAAGTGAATGAGAGCCGGTAAAGTAAAGCCTAGTTCCATAAAGAGACAGGGAGCAAGAGCCCTGTCCCCTAATCTAGATGCCAGAGTTTAGACCAGTGATGGGACACACAAGGTAGAGTGTGCACCCAGGACAGAAGTCTAGTTTTGGGATTTCAATCTTTTTTTTATTAAGTTTTTCAGTTGTTTGGGAATCAACAATTCAAGTACAAACAAAATCTCTCAAGTATAAAGACCAGTACAAATGTAGTTGAAAACATACCTGTAGATCAAAAACAATCATAGAAAAGTTAAACCAGCATAGCTGCTCTGAGGAAGGGAGCATGTCTCCCAAAATACGTCGGCTTCTTACTACAGTGACTTGACATCCCCGATGCTGGAATTGTGATTTTGATGTTTTTAATCTTCTCATGTTTGTGAGTATGTTTTTTGGCGGTTTTTAATAAATTTAAAATGGTATTAGGCTGGATTCACATCTAAGCCGCATGAGGCTCACAGCAGAGGTCCGGTGCGTCCCCGTTCACTGTTTCAGGTCCGATTTCAGCGTGATTTTTGCCTGAATTCGGGACCTGAAACGGACCAAAAGGCGCAGAGGACCTGGTGCAAATTTGCACCGGAGCCGCAGCGGAGATATGTGAACCGGCTCCATAGAGAGCCGGTCACAATCTCCTGCTATTGCGAATTGAATGTGGGGAACCCGCATCCAATTCACACTACTGTGAACCCAGCCTTAAAGGTAATGCACTAGGCGTTTGTGTCCTCCTTCTTTTCGTTTGTAGTGATTTGGAGTTTCCCCGATTAAGGAGAGCAGCATCACTAGAAACTATATTAAACACTAGAGTGAGCGTTGAAGTTTGATAGAGTTTATAGCTGCAAAAATGTAGAACCAATTTTCCACCAAGTATAAGTCCCCCTAGCGTAGAGATTGTAGGTGGAATTAGAAGCACAAGAGTCAATAGCACCCATACTGGTAAAAATAGTAAAGATTTGCTTCCTAACGTGGTTCCGAATAAGTAAAGTTAGTATCCATGTCAGAAGTAAAAAGGGGAGAACCTTGTCAGTCTATGTAGGATAAGTGAGAGCATAGTATTGAAAAAAGAGAGATAAAGAGAGAAAGTGTTGCCCTTATCTGCAGAGAAGGTGAGGAGGACCGCCCTAGGACTCGCTAGTCTATTGATATCTAATCCATGGATGCCACGTCTTGTCAAGTTTTGCGGTGTTATTTTGGAGGGTACAAGTGAGCTTACCATTACCTATAATCCAGTTAAGCTTGCATTTGACATGTTCAAGCAGTACCACAGGCTGCTTCCAATGTTTCGCAATCGTTATCATGGTTGCTAAAGTCAAATACAAAATCCACCGTTTAGAGTTCTTTGAGGCCTCAGGAGGTAATTTCTGGAATAAAGCTAATTTGGGAGATCAGCAAATATGTACCTCTGTTACCGAACAAATTGGATTGAAGATTCTGATCCAAAATCTGAATATTTCGGAGCATTGCCATCAAATGTGGTACAAGGTCCCAAAATGGCCAAAGTGCCCAAAACAGGGAGGGGAGGCCATCCGCTGCATTTTTGCAATTCATGTGGGTACCAGGTACCATCTTAAAGGAGCTGTAAAATCTGAATGCATTAGGATAAAAAACCTTCTGTGTGTAGCAGCCTCCCCAGCACCCTCCTAATTACTTACCTGAGCCCCATCTCTCTCCAGCGATGTCCACAAATGTCTAAGCCATTCCGGGACACTCCTCCTGATTGACTGAGACACAGCAGGGGTGCCATTGGATCCCGCGGCTGTCAATAAACGTCAGTCAGCCAAGCAGGGGAGAGAGGGGGCGGGGCTGGGTCAGGGCTCCCTGTCTGAATGGACGCACGGAGCTGTGACTCGGCTCCAGTGCCCCTATAAGAAGCTGCTGACTGTGGGGGCACTCGATAGAAGGGAGGGGCCGGGATCAGCAAAGAGGGACCCGAGAAGAGGAGGATCCGGGCTGCTCTGTGCAAAACCGACTGCCCAGAGGAGGTAAGTATAACATGATTGTTATATATATATATTTTTTTTAAACGAGACTTTACAATCACTTTACCAATGTTATATAATTGGATTCTATCAGTGTTTCGTTGATTGATATAATAAGTAATGATGCTTTGTGGCCTATTTTCAATTCATGCTTAGATTTTACTAGGAAAGAAGAAGAAAGATAAATTCTGTATCTTGGTGATGGGCTTCTGCCCTCTGTACAGAACTCGTTGCAGTACTAAATAGAGCTACTCGGTAAAGCAATTCAAAAAACGAATGCTGATGTCCACAATTTAATAATCCATGGCAACCAGTCAAATACGTGTTCATAGCCATCAACCTGCAAAAAGATGAATTGGTCGCTCTGGAAAATGTGAACTGTGGCCATCTAATTGATCTGACCTCAGTGAACTGAGGCAACAGTTCCTCTTTGGTACTCAAAACCCTCTGTTCCTTGTTATTACAGTTGTTCCTCTTGTGCCTCTGATGTATAAATCTGTATACATTTATGTACTGTTTAATTGCCTGTATAATGGTCTGTAAATGTCTGGATTGCTAATTTCCAAACACTGGTTTAAAGCAGTTCTAGTGGCTATGGCAACTGGTCAAATGTTCATATTTTGTTTAGCACAACTATTTTTTAAATTAGCTTCTTGTCTCTACTAATTTAAATCAGTTGTTTATTAATTAAATCCATTTAAATTCAGCTAGTATAAGTGCTGGCCATTTGTCCTTATATTAGCTTTCAGTAATCCAGTGCTCAGCAGGACTCAAAATGATAGACGTATAGCTGTAATCTAATCTAGCCTTATTACATTGTACAGTGTTGCCATACTTATAAAGTGTTGGAAAGAACAACAGCATGGTGGCTAATAAACTGACAATACTGTATGCATTATATCTATATATGCAGCAGGTGGTGCTGTAGTATTATAGTGTGTAGTTCATGTTTTCTTTGATAAAACAGGATGTATTGTCTATCTATGTTCAGTGCACTCGTTTCTGTTCTCTTCCTGTTTCATGTTTCTCATGCTGTAAAGACATGTTCTGATATTCCTCCATGAAAGTAAAGTATTCTCTGCATCCAACAAGCTTCCAACGCATTATATCAATACCCTGCTAACAAGTTATGGGTTCAGACATTGGAGAGGATACCCCAGGTGCCCAGCGCACCCTGTGTACCCAGCAGGCACTGGAGCAAAGTATTCTGCAAATCAGTGAGAATTGTATATTGCTACTGTATAGCAATACACACTGGCACTGGAGGCAAAGTATTCTGCAAATCAGTGAGAATTGTATATTGCTACTGAAAGATGGCAAGCAGTTCAGATGTGAAGTTTAAACTAGAAATGATTCTTAGCAAGGATGAACTTGTGGCAAGTGCTGAACACAGACAGACCCACAAATGGAGAGACGGAGGATTGAGACAGGAAAGATAGACAGGCAAAAGCAACTCTAAGCTTGCTAGTGGAAGTTTGACAGCTTATCCACATAAGAACAGAGAAAACGGCCAAAGGTATGTGGACTTCATTACAAAAACTGCATGAGTGTTCAAGCCTCAACATTAAGCAGGTTCTGCTAAGAAAGTTGTATAAGATGAGAATAGAAGAAGGCCAGCAAATGTGTAACCACGTAAAAGCTATGCTAGAAATCATAGAGCAGCTGCGCACCATCGGAGAGGACATCAAAGATAACAATATTGTTGCCCTGCTCTTCTGCAGCTTTCCAGAGACAAATACTGCTCTTATTAATGCTTTAGAAACCAGACCCGAGCAGGAGCTGACACTTGAATATGTCAAAGGCAAGTTAATTGATGAATATGACAGAAGGAAAGAAAATACGCACCATGATGACAAGGCTCTTAAGATGTACAAAGGCACAAAGCAAGTTTTCACTGTAAAAGGACTGGTCACTTAAAAAAGGACTGTTCTATCTGGAAAGCCAAGCAGTGAAAGCTAAAGCTTTTCATAAAAGAAAGAGTCAAAGCAGCCACAAAGGACACTGCAGATACATCATGGAATGGCACCTTTAAAGTAACACAGAGCAGCAAGTCAAGTGGCTGGTGCATAGACTCAGGAGCGACAAGCCACATGACTAGCGATCAGACCTTCTTTACAAACATTGATTACAGTGCAAAAGACAAAGTTTTCCTAGCAAACAGGAGAAGCATCACCTCAGAAGGTAAAGGTCAGGGCTTCCTGAACTGCATTACACCACAAGGCAAGCAGAGTATCCTTGTAAAGAATGTGCTGTATGTTCCAGAACTACAAGGCAGCCTTCTATCAGTGATAAGTCTTGCAAACAATGGTCTCACACTTAAGTTCCAGGGTGATGAATGCACAATTTACAATAATCAGAGACTCCTCGCAAAAGAAAAACGGGATGATCATCTATACAGGCTCGTCACCACAGACCAGCTAGCCAATGTAGTCTCTAATGTCATGCACCAGTCCTCAAATTTTCCACTCACCTACTTGCATTTTGGTGAGTGGAAAATGAGGGCTGGCGAGGTTGGGCTGCCTGGGAGGGGGGGTGGGGGGGCGAGCACCGCTGGCATGTGGGGTTGAATGGGAGCCGTTCTCCCAGTGATTGCGGAGGGGAAGAGAGAGGAGAGCAGGCAGCCGCATTATCGAAGCACAGGGGCATCGCTGTAACTGCTTACATTTGAATTGTCGTGTGTTCCCCGCACTCGCCGTCACATACAGCCCTGCCTCCTGGCCCGATACTTTGATAGACAGATCACCCATCGAATCCCAGGACGTGTGACGTATATCAAAATCCCTGGGCCAGAAGGCAGGAACACACGGCAATTGAAATTTAAGCTGTTACAGCTATGTCCTCGCTCTCTGATAATCCAGCTGCCTGCTCTCCTCTCTCTTCCCCTGCACTGGTAGCCTGCATTGATGGACACAGGCAGGGTACATGATGGGCACAGGCAGGCTGCATAATGGACACAGGTATGCTGCATTTATGGACACAGGCAGGCTGCATTGATGGGCACAAGTAGGCTGCATTGATGGACACAGATGAGGTGGCATTGTTGGGCACAGGTAGGCTGCATTGTTGGGCACAGGTAGGCAGCAGTGTTGGACACAGGTAGGCAACATTGTTGGGCATAGGTAGGCAGCATTGTTGGGCACAGGTAGGCTGCATTGTTGGGCACAGGTAGGCAGCAGTGTTGGACACAGGTAGGCTGCATTGTTGGGCACAGGTGGGCGGCATTGTTGGGCACAGATAGGCTGCATTGTTGGGCACAGGTAGGCAGCATTGTTGGGCACAGGTAGGCTGCATTGTTGGGCACAGGTAGGCTGCATTGTTGGGCACAGGTAGGTGGCATTGTTAGGCACAGGTAGGCTGGATTGTTGGGCACAGGTAGGCAGCATTGTTGGGTACAGGTAGGCGGTATTGTTGGGCACAGGTAGGTAGGTGGCATTGTTGGGCACAGGTAGGCTGCATTGTTGGGCACAAGTGAAGTGGCATTGATGGATACAGGTAGGCTGCATTGTTGGGCACAGGTGAGGCTGCACTGATAGGCACTGATAACGTTTTTGTTAATATTTATTTTTATAACCTAATTCTGCATAAAAGTGTCATTTCATGATATAATTCATGATGGCATGTTTAGGGGCGGAATTATGGGCGGGGCAGGGTAGCGGTTGGGTGGGGCAACTGGTGGCGAGTAAACCCTTGAGGCCAGGCAAGTAGCTCAAGACTTGAAATTTTGAGCCCTGACATACACAACAAATGTATTCACTTGTGGCACAGGCAGCTGGGACACAGAAGTCCGGAAGCTATACAGAACATTATAAAGAGAGGTTTATCAGAAGATTTGACAATAGCGCCTTGCAAAGTGCTCATGAAATGCTGTATTGAAGCAAAAGCCACACATGCTCCCCTTCCAGAGGCTGCTCAAAGAAAAACTACCCAGCCCCTGCAGCTCATACACAGTGATGTATGCGATCCAATGAAAACTCCCACATCAGGCAGGAACTGATATCTACTGACTTTCATTGATGATTATTCCAGGTACACAACTACTTATCTGATGAAACACAACAATGAAACATCAGAGAAACTTCAAGAGTACGTTGCCATGTCTAGCAACAAGTTCCAACGGAAACCAGGAATAATACGCACCGACAATGGGGGAGAATACATAAGCAAAGAAGTGGCCTCAAATCTGAAGAGACAAGGAATAGTAGCAGCACCAGACAACACCACCATACACTCCTCAACAAAACGGTGTAGCAGAAAGGAAAAATTGCACTCTTTTAGAAATGACCAGGTGCATGATGTTGGATGCCAACCTACCTCACAAGTACTTGGAGAAGCAGTGATGACTGCAACCTACCTACAAAACTACAGAACAGACTTGCCTCGAGAGTCGTTAAAAGTACTCCATTCGAAATGTGGCATGGATCAAAGTCTAGCATAGGGATGTAAAGCATATGCCTATATTCCAAGTGAAAAGAGAAGCTGGAGAACAGAGCCATAGAGGGCATTCTAGTAGGCTACAGCGAGCAAACGTATGCCGCGTACACACGAGCGGACTTTACGACATACTTTGTCCTGCAGACTTTTCGACGGACTTTACGATGGACTTTTGGGGAAAAAGGTCCGCTGGAGCCCACACACAATCGAATTGTCCGACGGACTCCGGTCCGCCAAACCAAGTATGCCGTAAAGTCCAGTCGTGTGTACGTGGCAGAAGGGTTACAGAATCAAAGACCCAAAGACTGACAAAGTAAAAATAAGCCATAGTGTTTATTTTGATGAGAGCCCATTGTCAGAAACACCAATCCCTGAAAGCTGTGAAATGAATATGCCAAGCATACCAAAAGAAAAGGTCGACCAAAGAAAATCTATGCAGGAGTCAGAACAAGAGGTGGAACTCACAATGCCTAAACAAAGTTCACCACCAGATCAAGTCAGAAGATCTCCTCAGACCACAAAGGGCATACCACCCTGCAAGCTGTCATACACTGTCAAAACACACAGCATACTTGAACCAACGTCCTGGAAAGACATAGAAAAACTGCCAAAATGTGAAGCCAATAAATGGAGAAAGGCAACAGAAGAAGAATTAAAGTCACTTCAAGAAAATAAAACCTGGACATTCACAGAGCTCCTTCCTAACCACAAAACTATAGGAAGTAAGTGGACTTTCAAAGTAAAATCAGATGCAGAAGGGAATATCCACAAATACAAAGCCAGACTAGTTGCCAAGGGTTACTCCCAGAAATTCGGTGAAGATTACGATGAAACATTCGCTCCTGTCATAAAACACTCCTCCATCAGAGCGTTCCTAGCGTTGCAGCATGCAAGGGCATGCAAGTCAAACACCTAGACATTAAGGCCGGGTTCACACTGGAACCGGCTGCAGATCGCACAGGAGCGCCATGCGTCCCTGTTCACCCATTTCAGGGACAAATCAGGGCCGAATCTATGCCTGAATTCGGCCCTGAAACTGAGCCAAAGACGCACAGCGTTTCTGTGCAGTGCACTCCACAGCCGCAACAGAGATATGTGACTGGCTCCATTGGGAGCTAGTCACATTCTCCTGCAATGCGAATTGGATGCGGGGAAAGCAGCATCTAATTCGCATAGGTGTAAACTCGGCCTGAAACTGCTTTCCTATATGGAGACATTAAGGAAAATCCCTACATAGAGCAACCACCAGGGTTTGAGCAAGGAGACAACCTTGTGTGTAAACTTCAGAAGAGCATCTACGGTCTTAAGCAATCTGCAAGGATGTGGAATGAGAAAGTGAATGAAGTACTTACCAGAGAGGGATTCTCAAGAAGTAAAGCAGACCCCTGTCTCTACTCCAGGAATCAAGAAGGCAGATGGATATACATACTTATCTATGTTGATGACATTATAACCTGTTTTGAACAAGAAGGGTATCAGATAGTTAACAAGCTCAAAGAAAATTTTGAAATCAAAGAGCTAGGAAACATTAGCTACTATCTGGGTATCCAAATAGAGAGAGAAGATGGAAGTTATCTTCTCAACCAATCTCAGAAAATCTCCAAAATTTTGGGACAATTCCATATGCGAGATGCAAAGAAAGTGAAAACTCCTATGAAACCCTGCTATCTAAAGAGCAATGAAGCAGAATACTTGCTACCCAACAATGACATGTATCGCAGAGCAATTGGTAAGCTGCTATATGTTGCCACTGTGACAAGACCAGACATAGCCGCAGCAGTGGGCATACTAGGCAGGAAAGTCTCAGCTCCCTGTCAGCGTGACTGAAACTCAGTGAAGAGAATGATGCAGTACCTCAAAAGAACAATTCAGATGAAGTTACGGTTACCAGCAACATAATGCTGATTAGGCGTGGGAAATTGCAGCTGCACATGCATTTCAAGAAGCGATATGGTTTTGTTAACTGTTTGTGGACATTTGGATAGACATGTCAAAACTAATTCCCATTTTTTAAGACAACCAGGGATGTATAAAGCTCACGCAATTAGATAGGGTCAATCCTAGGACCAAACACATCAATGTCAAGTATAACCTACTGAGGGATAATCAAGAGCAAGGTGTTACTGACATTCAATACTGCCCATCAGAGTTGATGACTGCTGATGCACTCACCAAACCTTTGTTAAAGGAATGTCATGTAGCGGCGTTCCTGACCTCCAAAGGCCTAATGGTGACCTCCAGAGTCAGGGAGAGCTGACATCCTTCTTCACAATATGGGTTACTAGGCATGGTGGGTGTAATGCAAGTTGAAAACATGGACACCAGTCACTTTTTGAATGCAAACAAAAGACATTTATTGTCTCTTAACAAGAACTGAGGGAGAGAGGGTTTAGGGCCAGGACACCCTTAGGCAGATGCAATAGCAATTGGCAGACTCTGAGACAAAATAATAAGCAGACAGCTATACAGGTAGTGAGTAGGGCTGGGGAAAAAATCGATTTAAATCTTGAATCGAGTTGAGAGGTCAAATCGATGCAAAATTTAGGCAAATCGGCCGGACGCCGCGGACTAGGCCGAAGCCTCGGCCTCGCCTAAAAACTCATGCCCGCAGCACCTCCGGACCGGCGCTGACACAGCGCCGGGCCTGAAGAGCTGCGGGCAAGGAATTTTTAGGTGAGGCCGCGGCTTCGGCCTAGTCCACGAGGCCGGATGCCGAGGACTAGGTCAAAGCCGCGGCCTCGCCTAAAAGCTCGTGCCCACAGCGCCTCTGGACCGGCGCGGTTTTCAAAGAAAAAAAAAACTCGATTCGAATCGTGAATCGAGTTTTTTTTAAGAGAATCGAAGATTTTTTTTTTTAAGAAAATCTCCCAGCCCTAGTAGAGGGCCTTTAAGCTGTTTGCAGCAACTGTATTTGTAGAAATGCTGTCTCTTATGGCAACTGAACTTTGAACAGTCAATAGCGATCCATACACGTAACTCACAGTAACCCGTTATAGATCTTTTCTCACATCTCACAGTATCCTACTGTAGATCATCACTCACTGAGCTCCCAGTCTCTCACTAGACTTCAAGATCCCATTCGTCATTGGATCCCACAGCTAACCTGCTGTATTCTCCTCAAGCGTCATACCTGCTAACCCGCTGGGTCCCTGGCATGGCACTCTGCTGAAGCTTTCCCACTTGTTTACCATCCCTGGCTAGTGAATAAGGCTACACTGGTACTTCTTCAGACTTCCATAACTGGCCTCTGATAACCGGAGTTGTTGTCCCATAATGGTGTCTGTGTCTCCTTTATCTCTGACCTTGATCTTCACTTGCCTCTGGTAACAGGAGTGGTCGTCCCATGTGGCAACTGCTTCTCCCTGGCAACAATGCAGTTCCCCATCCGGTGGAACCTCTGCAACTTGGTTGGGCTTCCCGCCGAAAGCCCCAACCCCACGCTGCTTCTCTCAAACCTGAATAGGCCTCAGACAGCCTAGCAGCCAGATGCTCCTGGGATAGGCCTCAGGCTTCTGGCCTAGCAATACAGAGCCTCGTAACATGCGTCCGCCCAGACAGCCGTCCAGGTGGCACAGAACCCCTGATCACCTGACTCCTCCTGAATAAATAGGCTCTCCCAGTAGGCCAAGGGACTAAAGAAACCCCTGCCAATTGGCTGAGACAACCCATCGACCCCTAGTCTGAATTCACTATACCCTTGTCATTCTAATGCCACAGGCAACAATGCCACCTAGTGACAGAAGAGAGAGGTGCTTCAAATCCAGAGTTTGGGAAAACCGTTGAATCCCCTATCAATCAGCCAAGCTAGTTACCACCTAGAAAGATAAATTTGTTAGCAACCCTGCTTACTACCAGGGTGCTACAGTCATAATTATATCCAGAAGAAGCTGAATATAATTTGACAAAGCACATGCTGTTGGTAAGGGGTGTTGGAAAGAACAACAGCATGGTTGCTAATAAACTGAGAAGACTGTATGCCTTATACCTATCTATGCAGCAGTTGGCACTGCTGCATAGATAGGTATAAAGCAGGTCAGTTACCAAGCTTTATTGGTTAAAGCAAAATTCTTTTAATCTGTCAGAAACCATGAAATCAGGCTGAGACAGAAGTACAGTTAAATCACCCTTGTTTAATAATAAAAGTAAAAAGAACAAACGTAGTCAAAACATAGCCAAAGTTCAGTAACCGGAACGGATATTCAGCCAAGCCAGAAGGCAGGGATCAATGTAGTGGAACAGCAAGCAGGATCTGGAGCCAGAAGGGATGTCAGCAAAGCAAGTCTTGAACAGGATCACAGAGGAGCATCTCAGTTTCAGTAATGTTTCTCTCAGTTTCTCTCAGTAATGCATCTCAGTTTCAAGGCGAAGGCAGAGCTCCTCTGGACTGGACGGCTTAAGTAGGCAGGACTGATGAGCAGGATATCATCAACAGCTGAGTAACTGTGGAGAGATAGGAGAGATAGGAGCTGGCAATTAGCCGACAGCTGAGCAGCCAGCTTAGAGAAGGAAGGGCTGAGCCCAGACCTGACATAACTCCCCATTTGCTGAGGTAACACACACAGGCATTTTTTTTCCAAGGGTCTTCTGTGGCCATGGTGGGCAGTCCTTATTGCTGCATTGAATGGCGTTCATGTAGTGACTTTTGTTCACTATTTAAGGGTGTACAGTGAGCTTAGCCTGCTGTGATGAAGCACCGTGGAGGCAGGTCCTTGACAGCCAGGGCTCAGAAGAAGTAGGTTGATTAACCAATGGACATCATTTAAATAGGATAATTTACACAGGACATCCAGTGCCAGAAAGCAATTACTTTAGAGGGTTTATGAGTAAGGCTACTTTCACACTGGGGCGCCTTACAGGCGCTATAGCGCTAAAAATAGTGCCTGCAAAGCGCCTGTGAAGCGCCTCTCCTATCACTCCAGTGTGAAAGGCCGAGGGTTTTTACACTGGAGCGATGGGCTTGCGGGACAATAAAAAAGTCCTGCAAGCAGCATCTTTGAGGAGCTTTAGGAACGGTGTATTCACCGCTCCTAAAGCACCCCTGCCCATTGAAATCAATGGGCAGTGCCGCCAAAGCCCCTGCAATGCGCCACGGCAGCAGCACTTTGCGGGCGCTTTTAAACCTTTATTCGGCCACTAGCGGGGGGTTAAAAGCACCCGCTATCGGCCGAAAAGCACCTCTATAACGACGGTAAAGCGCTTTATTGCCGATGCCCCTGCACCTCAGTGTGAAAGTGCCCTAAGTATTGCAACAAAAGTTGCTTTTTTACTTTTTTTTCTTGCCTATTCATGTAAATGTTTCAATTAAAGTTATGTTTTAACTGCAGTGGGAAAATCAAGGTCACCAACTTGGCTATGCTGTCTGGAAGGGGGTTCTGGATAGCAAGGCTGACTGAACACACTTACAAACTTTTTTGGCAGGTATAACGGTTCACAAATTTGTATTTCAAGCATGAAATTAGTGTTTGGCCAAGAGTTCAGCTTAGGAAATAGAATAAGTTTGCTTAATTGACTTTTGTTTTTTGTAGTATACTTTTCTGCTGACTGTGACCATTTTAGGTCTATGAAATTGCATTTTTAATTATTATTTAATTATTTTTTTAATTATTTAAACCTTGGATAGATTTTCTGTGGAATCATTCACGTATAGCCAGAAGTGTCAACAAATGCTGCTGTAAAGTGCTGTATGGTTAAGGATTGCTATGTTTTACATAATATTGTTGTGTCGTGACTTGTCTTATTGAACAAGGCCCAAGGCTGTCTTAATGAATAGGCACACCCTAGGCACTGACCAGGGGCCCCAGGTATATGGGTGGGCCCATGATCAGGGCCAGGAAAAGGGCAGCGAGTACTGTGTTGGGGGTTTGGATGCACTGTCGATTTGGCCACTCATGCTGCTCTTCTTTGACAGGAGTAACTGCTACCTCATTCCTGTCAGAAGGAGCAGTGGCTGGCTTCTGCTGGATAGAGGATTCACCTTTCTCCTCCCTCCTGCAGGGGGCAGAAGGTAGTCAGCACTGAGACTAAGAGCTCATCTCAGTCTCTGTGTGGGACTCCGAGAGAGAAAGGAGGAGTTGCCTTCATTGCAGGTGGCAACAGCATTTGTGATCTGTGAATGGAAGGGGGGGGGGCACAACTCTGATGTTTGATATCAAAAGCGAGGAGCTGAGCAGCAGAAACAATGCTGGATTCTCATAAATGCATCTAAACACTGGATGCATTTAGGTGCCTTTGAGCGTTAATGCAATCCAAGTTATTTAATCGCCACTGGGTCTATGATTTTTTGCTAAACAAACGAAAAAAGACATAAAAAAGTTTTTCTTAGATTCTGGTATAAAATTTTGTAAATAAGTACTTTTCTCCTTCACTGATGGGCACTGATAAGCTGTACTGATAGGCTGCACTGATGGGCACTAATAGGCTGCACTGATAGGCTGCACTGGTGAGCACTGATAGGCGGCACTGATGAGGCGGCATCGATGAGGCAGCACTGATATGCGGCACTAATGGGCAAGATAGGCAGCACTGATGGGCACTGATAGACAGCACTGATGGGCACTGATAGGTGGCAATGATGGACACTAATAGGCTCAACTGATAGGCATCACTTATAGGTAGCACTGATAGGCACTGACAGGCATCACTGATGTGCACTGATTGGCAGCACTGGTGGACACCAATTGGCAGCACTGGTGGGCACTGTTGGGGCTGCACTGATTATCAGGACACTGATGATCAGTGCCCTGATTGTCAGTGCAGATGTCCCCTGTGTGGGTTTGCCAGTTATCGGCTCTCTTCTACTCATTCGCTGTCAGCGTGAGGAGAGGATTGCTGATAACCTGCAAATCCTGTTTACCTTGTGATCAGCGTGGCTCTTTACCCCGATCTCAGATCACTGCAGATGCGTGCCGTAAGGGGCATGCAGGCAGCTCAAGCACAGAAGGACGTCATATGAGGAAGGACGTCAAGTGAGGGGTTAAAGGTTCGGCTTAAAAAAACGAATATGTTATACTTACCTGCTCTGTGCAGTGGTCTTGCACAGAGCAGCCCCAATCCTCTTCTTCTTGGGTCCCCCGACGGCGTTCCAGGCTCCTCCCTCTTGACAAGTGCCCCCAATAGCAAGCCGCTTGCTATGGGAGCACTGGTGCGTGCTTGCTCCCGAGCCCTGCTCTACGCATCCATAAGACACATTGAGCCATAGCTTGACCCTGCCCCCTGCTCTCTCCTCATTGGCATATTGGCTGTGATTGACAGCAGCTGAAGCAAGTGGCTCCTGCTGCTGTCTCAGTCAATGAGGAGAGGGAGTCCCTGGACAGTCGAGGCTCTCATGCACATGCACAATTTTTTTTTGTAACTATGTAACATCGCTGGATCAAGAGGGGCTCAGGTGAGTATTAGGGGGGCTGTGGGGGGAGCAGCACACAGAAGGTTTTTTTTTACCTTCATGCATAGAATGTGTGAAGGTAAAAACCTTTCAGCTTTCACAAGCACTTATCCAATGGAATCCATTGACGCTTAAACTTGTCTATACGCAAGATCAATATGCACGTTTAGGTGCCTTTTTTAAGCAGCTTTTCTCCTGCCAGGAGTTCTGGCATTCAGAGGAGAAAAGCTTCATGCAGTGAAAACAAACTAGTCATACTAATTTGGATTTGCTGGCGGCTATGCTTCTATTTTTATGCTGTAAATTCTTTGGAGTGATAATATGGTCAGCCTGAGTCCTTTGTTTACTTACAAGGTGTTGTACCATTGCCGCCCCCGCTTCATCTTGCATGTAGGTGTGCATAGATGATCTATAATGTACAGTAAAAGGCTTATTTATAGAAAATGTTACCTATCAGACTTCAGGACGCATTCAGAGCTGTCAGCTGTTTCTGTTCGTTGGTTAGAGTGTTTAAAAGGTGCTAACATGTCTAGTGAGACAGGGACATTTCAAATGCTTAGAATTTAAAGTGGGACCCCGCAAAACAGAGTGCAGGAGAAGTTCAAAAATAGAACCCTTTTCTGCATTTTCTTTCTTTTTTCTTTTTTTTGTGGTGTGTGTGTGCAAGCTGCATCTGACCTGGGTTGAAAAAGCAGGACCTTTGTCTTCAGTTACCCATAAGGACCCTTTTTCCTCATATGAACTACATTAAATTTTCCTGATCTGTTGGGACTAACCTAATTGGATCTGGATCTCCTCCCCACAACCTTCTGGGACACATCTCAGGAAGCTATAGGACCATTCACAAAGTGCAGTGCGGTTTGTGCATGTGCAGTGTCGAGCCAGCTGTGAAGCCACAAGGAGTCACAGCTGGCTGCCCACAATTAACAGGTTGGCAACAGGGATCCGAAAACCAGCAAAGAACAAACCCGGATGAAGATGGCACTTGATCCTTGGACAGGTGAGTGTCTTTTTATTAAAAGTCAGCAGATACAGTTTTTGTAGCTGCTGACTTTTAATATTTTCAAACAGGACAGAGAACCGCTTTAACTCCTGTTTTATCTGAGGACCTTGTGAGGGCCAGAAGACATCGGCTAGTAGTGCAGACCATTATAGAGGCCCATGGGGTTCATTTTAAATCAGGGAAAGTGGGGATGGGATGATGAGGAAGAGAGTTTCTGAAAGCTGTTGAGAGGGGGAGTGGGAAAACTTTTACGTTTAAGAGAGATAAAAGGATAGGTGTCAGAAACCATGAAACAGACTGAGACAGAAGTGCAGTAAAATCACACTATTTATTAATAATAAAGGTAAAAGGTAAATAGAGCAAACGTAGTCAAAACATAGCCAGAGTTAGGAAACCAGAACGGATAGTCAGACAAACCAGGACATCAGGGAGCCAGGGATCAGCGTACTTCAGAACAGGCCAGGAGATCAGGAAACTGGGGAATCAGTGTAGTGGAACAGCAAGCAGGATCAGGAACCAGAAGGGATGTCAGCCAAGCAAGTCTTTAACGGGAACACAGGAGAGCTTCTCTTGATATGTGTGACCAAGGTGAAGGCAGAGATGATCTGGACTAAACGGCTTAAGTAACCAGCAGGACTGACGAACAGGATATCATCACCAGGTGAGTCACTGTGGAAAGATTGGAGCTGGCAAATAACTGATAGATGAACGGCCTGCTCAGAGAAGGAAAGGCTGAGCCCAGCCCTGACAGTAGGGGAGACAGAGATGTGGGTAAGGGAAGGGGGCAGAGATGTGGAACAGGAGAGGGGGTTCAGTAGGGGGTGTTTGGGGGATAAACCCCCCTCAGGTTTAGGACAAAAATATGATTTTTTTAAAAATAAAAGGCTAATACTTTAAATCAGAGGTGCTTAACCTTTCGATGAGCGAGGGCCAATGAAGTGATTTGGTAACCGGTCACAGGCCACAATGAAGTATGGGTTTTACCACCCCCCCAAACTGCAAATGTAATTGAGCTCTTAATGTCTTGAGCCTCCTATAAGACTGCTTTTACACTCCAATTCATGGGGAGCCGGGCAGGAGCAGGGTGATGTTTTAATGGTGTTACTTTTTGACAAATTGTGAATTAGCTGGATGCAAAAGGAGCATTTGGTCTGTTTTATATACCTCTGCACGGAAATCCCTATACCTGGGAGAAGGAGGATCGGTGCCTTCTTATTGCCAGAGAGGAGCATGAAGAGAGCCTGGAGGGAAAAAAAAAGCGTACAAAGACCCGCTTATTAGATTAAGGAGTCATAGATGGCCGGTGAGTGTGGAGTGTAGAGAGGAGCATGAAATCAGCACATCGAATATTATATTATTGCACTTCTTGGCACCTAAGTGAACGTCACATGCTGATGGAGTATCAATGTCAAGAGAAAGTACATTCGATCATGTGTGCTTGATCAGCTGAATAAAGAGAGAGTGGGTAGAACTCTCTTTCACATTGAGTTCATGTGGAGGGGTACTGTCATGTACCTTACAGTGGAGTCCGAAATGACGAGGGCAGCCTCTTGCATGGTCCCAGTCCTAACACCCCTGGAAGTTGGGACAGGAACTGCTAGGGCAACGGGAGGGTGCAGGTGCCTGCAGACAGGTGGCTGAAGATCAGGAACACCGGAGCCTTCGAGGAGAAGGTGAGACACAGATCACCGGAAAGGTCCAGGAACAGTCTGGCTAGGACACTTGCAGAGTCAGGAACAAGCAGGAGTTGGCAACAAGCTGGCAGTGAGGTACACAATTGGAAGGCAGGCACGTAGTCGGGGACAGGCAAGGGTTTGGCAGCAGACTGACAGTGAAGTACAAGTTCAGGAGACAGAGCCATAGTCAGAAGTTCAAGCTGGGGTTGATACAGGTAGCAGAGGCAGACAAAGATGCAGGGATAATCCGAGAGAATGGTCAAGAGGAAGCCGGGTGTTCAGGATCAGGATCAATCAGGCAAGACAGCAACGGGTACACAGGAACAAGCTGAAGACAATCCAGCACTGTCACCAGGTAAGCTCTTCCTTTAAATAGGGTGCCGTGTACCATGATTCGTTGGCGTGTGCACAAGCACTCCTGCTCATGTAAGTGCGCCAGTGCGCATGTTTGGTCCGGGACTCGTTCGTTCTTGCCTACACATGTTTGTATTGGAGGAACGAAGATTGACGGCTGGCGTATGGGAATGAACATTTTCTACGATGGTTCTCTGACAGGTACATTTGTGGCACAAGGCTGACTGTGGATGGCTGCCAGCTTGTGACAGGCTAGAAGTAACTCTGTGGAATGCGAAGACAGAAGGAGAGCAGCGCTATCTAAGTGCAGCATTATTAAGACATTTTATACCATAAAAGACAATTGGTAACTCACAAGATGTATGAGATGTCAGTGCATGTGGGATTAATAATGTGGTTTATCAAGACGATCTTCTCTGGTGAAGAGGCAGCTGATGGGTCCAGGGACGCCGGTGGTTCCCAGCACTTCCAGACACTCAGGACAGCTCACAGACAGCAGTGTATGTCACTTCCAGGTGGAGAGAGAGCGGGGAGGAGCGCGCATTCGGAGCATGCATGCTCCTTCAGGCTGGGAACCACTGGCGTCCCTGGACCCATCAGCTGCCTCTTCACCAGTGAGAAGATCAACTTCCCTATGACCAGATGAACCAAATTATTAATCCCACATGCGCTGACATCTCATACATCTTGTGAGTTACCAACTGTCTTTTTTGGAATAAAATGTCTTAATAATGCTTCACTTAGATGGCGCTGCTCTCCTTCTGTCTTTGAGGTCTCAATGTGAACATCACCTTCTGATGGGGTCTCATTGTGTATATCACATTTGGGTGAAGTCTCAATGTGAACAGCACATTCTGATGGGGTCTCAATGTGAACGTCACATTCTGATGGGGTCTCACTGTGTATGTCACATGCTGATAGGGTCTCAATGTGAACATTACATTCTGGTGGAGTCTCCATGTAAAGGTCACATGTTGGTGGAGTCTCAATGTGAACATCACATGCTGGTGGAGTCTCCATGTGAACTTAAAATTCTGGTGAAGTCTCAATGTGAACTTCACATTCTGGTGAAGTCTCAATGTGAACGTCATGTGCTAGTGGAATCTTGATGTGAACATCATGTGCTGGTGGAGTCTCCATGTGAATGTCCCATACTGGTGGAGTCTCCAGGTGAGCGTCACCTGCTGATAGAGTTTCAATGTGGATGTCACATGCTGGTGGAGTCTCAATGTGATTGTCACATGCTGGTGGAGTCTCAATGTAAATGTCACATGCTGGTGGAGTCTCCATGTGAACATCACATTTTGGTGGAGTCTCAATGTAGATTTCACACTCAGCCTCATTCACTGGGACAGCCTGCCTTGTGAGTTGTGTCTGCAATAAATACAGCGTACATCTGCAATAAAAAAGACTAATCAGATTTAGCAACTTCACCTACATTTCATACATTTTTCTTTATACAACATGAAATTAAAGATAGAAAAGTTAAAAACTCCAGTGCCAGGAACAATAAATTACATGACCCAAAAGTGAAGAAATAGTCCCCCGCGTTGTTTTGCCATGATTGCCATACAGTACTGTGATGTGATAATCGTGGCAAGATCTTACCATGTTTGGGGTGTCATTAAGAATAATGTAACCCAAATGCTTGTTGCAGGTTTTCCCATGATTTGGAATCAAGGGGAGAATCACAGCACTTTGTCCGGCCATTCCAAATCGCCAAATGTGAATGGGGCCTAAGACAGAACTCCAGGCAAACAGCTAAAAACACTGATGAAATACAGTATATACTGCTCTCTTATTTCGGTTTAAATAAAGTATAGCATTGGTTTAATGATATGCCTGTTGTAGAACCACTCCCATTTTAAATGAATGCCCTTTGCCTAAATAAAATACATTCTCTGCCTACAGTGGCTTGCTAGATGCACAGAAATACAAAGCTGTCCCTGGAAAAAAAATATTAAATGTTGGCAATTAAACTTATGTTATGTGGGCTGCAAAGGGTTTGTATGTGGGGTCTTTTTCTTTCCATGTGGTACATTTCTGGCAGTTTGTTGGCACCGCCATCTTGCTGGTTAGCACTGAGGTCATCAGTCCAGCCTGTAATAAGGGGAATGCATAATTCCCTTAAAGCCCTCCATTGTTTTTAAAAGTATTAGGGCCCATTTACACCTGTATGGCAAATGTGCATTTTTTTCTATCTTTCTTTTTCGTTTTTTTTTTTTTGTACGTGGCAAGCATAGAGCAGCTTATTGATTTCAAAGGGGCTGCCCTATGTGCAACAAAAACTGTAAAGTAGCTCATGGTGTGTTCTGGTTCGCGTATTTTATTTACCATGCATTTTGGGGTGCTATTAACTATAAGTAATGACACTGCAAGTACGCCCCATATTTTTTTGCATGTTTAAGGAATGTATATAAACGTGCATTTCTGTGTGTATCACTGGAACATGCAGATGTGAACATAGACTAACTGATATGTTGAGCAACACAGCAAACTGCAGCAACGCATTTAGTCACCATTAATGGCAATTTTCTCAAGCAGACGCGGTATAATGCAGTGAAATGTGTCACAGCAGCATGCATTGTTCCGCTTCATTTCCGTTTTTTTTTGTTAGCTTTTTCAATTTTTTTTCTTTAAGTACCGGGCATGAGCACTTCTACATACAGAGCAGTAGATCTATGGATGGGTAAAGTTATCTGAGTGTATCAAAATCGCAGGCAGAATCAAATGATTCTGCTTGCATTTCTGGTATGCACTAAAAAAAGTGTACACAAAAAGTGAGGCTCCCATGGGGGGGCAGGGCACAGGTGACAGCTGCAGGCTCCCTCTCTTAGCATCTCCCCTACAACACTACATTTGAGGAATTACATCATACTCCACCACCCCACCCCTAACTATTCTGCTCCTCCCACTCCTCAGTATGAATCCTCTTATCTTCCTTCATATGTGGAGAGATTAGATGAGTCTTCTCCAACATACTGTCCCTGACTCCACCCCCTGCACAGGCTCTGTGAACAGGTTCACAGAGCCTGCACTAAAATAACAGACCGCCCTCAAGTTCTGGTCCAGAGAGCAGCAGTCATTGGTTGCTAGGGATGCCGGCATCCCTACCAACCAATGATGTCACGTGCGTGCCTCGTGTCCTGCAGCACATTTTTCCTCCCAGCTCCAATCTCCTGCCTGCCAGGCTACAGGGACTTCTCCTACAGGTGCACTGAGAACTGTGATGGGGCAACTGATCTATGGGGGCAACCAATCTATGGGGACAGTATGATGGGGACACGGCAACTGATCTATGGGGATAATGTGCTGGGGGGTAACTAATCAATGGGGACACTGCGATGGGGCAACTCATCTATGGGGGCACTGTCATGGGGCAACTAACTAATCTATGGGGCACTGTGATGGGGCAACTAACTAATCTATGGGGTACTGTGATGGGGCAACTAATCTATGGGGCACTGTGATAGGGGCAATTAATCTATGGAGTCACTGTGATGGGGTAACTAAGTAATCTATGGGGCACCATGATGGGGCAAATAATCCATGGGAGCACTGTGGTGGGAACAACTCATTTATGGGGGCACTCTGATGGAGCAACTGATATACAGGGGCATTCAGGATGGGCAGCTAAAATATCAGAGTATTATGATGGGGGCAACTGATCTATGGGGGCACTGTGATTGGGGCAACTGATCTATGGGGGCACTGTGATTGGGGCAACTAATCTATAGAGGCACTGTGGTGGGGTAACTAATCTATGGAGAGACTGTGATGGGGCAACTGATCTATATTTGCTCTCCGATGGGGGCACTCTGATAGGGCAACTACCGTATTTATCGGCGTATAACACGCACTTTTTTCCCCTAAAATCAGGGGGAAATCGTGGGTGCGTGTTATACGCTGTTCCCCACCGATCTCCGCTGATTGTGAGCGGAGCGATCGCCGCCAAGATACACATAGCCGAGTGTACTCGGCTCTTCTCAGCTCCGCTCACAGTCATGCCCAGTCCTGCCATTGGACCTGTGTTATGTCCATCATATGGCGGGACTGGTCGTGATTGTGAGCGGATCCGAGAAGAGCCGAGTACACTTGGCTATGTGTATCTCAGCTCCGCCCAGTTCCTGCGATCTCGGCGGCGCTAGCTCCGCTCCACCGAGTCCCTGCGATCTCGGCGGCGCCATATTTAAATCTGTCCAAGGCTGTAATGACAAGGCTGCAATGGACACTAGGGACAAGGCTGCACTGGGGCAAGGCTGCACTGATAAGGCTGCAATAGACACTGGGGCAAGGCTGCAATGGACACTGGGGCAAGGCTGCACTGACAAGGCTGCAATGACACTGACAAGGCTGCAGATGGACACTGATAAGACTGCATTGATGGGCATTTAAATGTGAGTTTTTTTCCTTAAACTTCCCTCCTAAAAGATTTTTTCTTAAAAAATTCCCTCCTAAACTTGGGGTGCGTGTTATATGGCGGCACGTGTTATACGCCGATAAATATGGTAATCTATGGAGGTACTGTGATGGGGCAACTGATCTATGGGAGCAACTCATCTATGGGGGTACTGTGAAGGGGCAACTGATCTATGGGGGCAACTAATGTATAGGGGCACTTGATGGGGCAACAAATCTATGGCGGCACTGTGATGGGGCAACTGATCTATGGAGGCATTCTGATGGGGCAGCTATTCTATGGGGGTATAATGATGGTGGCAACTGATCTATGGGGACACTGTGATGGGGCAACTAATCTATGGGGCATTCTGATGGGGCAACTAAACTATCTGGGCACTGTGATGGGTAAACTAATCTATGGAGGCACCGTGATGGAGTCAACTAAGCTATGGGGGCACTGTGATGGGGCAACTAAGCTATGGGGGCACCATGATGGAGGCAACTAATCTATGGGGGCACTGTGATGGGGCAACTAATCTATGGGGGCAAGTGATCTATGGGGGTATTCTGATGGGGACAACTGATTTATGGGGGTACTCTAATGGGTCAACTGATCTATGGGGTACTCTGATAAGGGCAACCAATCTATAGGGGTACTCTAATGGGGGCAACGGATCTGTTGGGGAACTCTGATGAGGGCATATGATCTATTGGGTGACTCTGATCGGGGCAGCTGATCTATGAGGGCACTCTGATGGGGGAAACAAGACTGATATGAGGGTATTCTGACTGTGATTCCTGATTTAAGGGGGCACTGTGGAGGAGAATATCTGATGTAAGGGGGAACACTGATGGGGGTAACTGGTCTAAGGGGGTGCTCTGTTTGGGGCAACAAATTGTATGAGGGAATTCCGCTTGGGGTTCCCAATTTATGGGAGTACACTAATAGGAACACCTTATGTAAGGGAGCACTCTGATGGGGGCAGCTGATCTATGGGGCGGCTAATTAATTTATGGTGGTACTCTTATAGGGGCGATTGATATATGGGGGCAGGTGATATATCAAGGTATTCTGATTCGGGTTCTGGATTTTTAGGAGTATTTTGATGGGCACACCTGATGTAAGGGGCACTCTGATGGGCACACCTGATGTAAGGGGGCACTCTGATGGGGACACCTGATGTAAAAGCGTTACCTTGATTGGTGTAATAGATTTAAGGGGATATTCTGATGGGGTCATCTTTTATGTGGGGGTAACTGATATATGAGGGTACTCTGACTGGGGTTTCTGATTTACAGGGTACTCTAATGGGGGCACCTGATGTAAGGTGGTTCTATTTTCTTTTACTTACAATGTTGATGTGATTGGCATATGTTTATATTTTAGTAATGAGTTATTTCTTTGTCTTACATCTTGTTTCTGTTAAGATAATTGTTTGTGGAAGGCCAGAATAAAAGGGCACAGCCAGTAAAGGTGCAAGAATAAGAAAAAGGAGAAGAGGAGTGTCCAAAAGGCAGAATCCAGAGCTCAGAGGAGACTGGTCACCTTGAACAGCTCCAAGGCCAAGACACCACTGGAAGCTCTGAGGATCAGCACTAAGCAGCTGCACTGGCCAGAGGTAAAGCCTATTCTATTTACAATGTCTTTGCTACAAATCACCCACCACTATCTGCTGATACTCCAGAATACCCCCTAATTTGATCCACTTACATTTCAGTTCATTCTGCAGTATAGTTGGACAATATTACAGGTCATCCTCCATTATACCAATAGTTCAGGCCTTCCTCTGGTCCAGTCTGCAAATACTACAGATCACCAGTTGTCAGGACCATCAATAAGGTGTACATACAATACTTCCCATTGAGTCAGCGGGGGGCACCAACAGAGGCTGTCTGTGGATAGGAGAGGGCTGCCAGGTCAGCTTTCCAGTGCCTGATCATTTCTAATGGCGGCCCAGCTTAGCCCTGGCATCTGTAGTCAAGCATTTTCTCCTTTTCACGTCATGGCTCAAAACATCCACCAGCGATCTGTGCAGCCAGGCAATCACAGCTTCCTTCTAATGGCAGGATAGACAAGCGGGGCAGTCCTGTATTAGATGAGCCTTCTACTGTATACTTGTTACTATTGCCTAGACCTGAGTAAGCACATGGGCCCGTTCACACAGCTATGGATAGCTGTTGCACACTAACACGCATCGGTTTAGTGTGTGGCAGCTGTCTGTTCCGACTGCAGTGAGTTAGCTGTGGTGGCAGATAGGACTTGCAGTGTAATCATTCATAGATTACTGTGACAGTGGCTGCAGGGGAGTGGAACCCCAGCCCACAGTTACAGGTGGGAGGGGGGTGCTGCAAAGTAACATTACATGTTACAACCTAAATACAGTTGTAACATGTTAATAAAGCTAAACAAAGAGGGATGCACACAGATTGAAATTTGTCCAGTTTCTGCTAACCCAGCCAAATTTTGATAAGTGTATGCCCAGCTTTTCTCTAGTGCACTAAGTGTCCCTGGAAAGTTTTTGGAAATGTTGGCAACTATGCACAACCAGAGCTGCGCTGTAGCGAGCTGTGATAAAATACCAACATGCTACATTTTATCACACTGCACTGTACAGGATCGAATGTCACTGTACAGTTGCTGTACAGTGACATGAATTAAGTGTACTTTTGTAGACTTAAAAGACCAAATGAAGTTTGTTCAAATACAAAAAAAGGAGCTTTGCGTGGTGCGCTGAATTGCGCACCACACTGCCCCCTACCGCAGTCAGAAACAGACAGCTGCCGGAGAGGTTAGGCCCTCCGGCAGCTGTGTTTTACCTGTGTGAACCGGCCCTTAGGCCCTGATCACACCTGGGCATTTGCAATCATGGGCAGAATCACCGTGATTCTGCCTGCGATCCCAAAATGCTCTGCATAACTGACAAATTGCCCAATGCTTGTTTAAGTGCCATTCATTTTCAATAGCACCTAAACACAGGTGCGGTTCTGTTGCAATCGTGGCAAACCCCATTGTGCGAAGCTTGTCGCCCAAAACAAGCTCCTTCTCCTTACCGATTACCAGTAACTGTAGTCCGCTGTGTCCGATGGATATCACAAGAGAAGTACGCTGCACACTACTAACTCAGAGCAGGCACAATGACGTACATGTACGTCATTGTGCCTGCACATGCCACCCTGCCACAGTATATTTACTGTGGCAGGTCGGCAAGTGGTTAATTTAGTGCGCTCTCAGATTAAGTATACAGAGTGTCATATGTCACATAGGTTGTGTCTAGATATAAAATTCACCCACCAAAGAATATTGTGATTACACCAAGTATTGAGTTAATTGTCTTGTTATTATGGTTCATCAAAGAGTTATATCATAAGAGGATGTTTATTTCTTGTGGCTTGATATGCCATTCAAAAATAGCTTCCAGATGCCAATTTCCAGGAACTTCTTTGCCACAAGTTCTGCAAACACAAATCATAAGTTTCGGTAAGTCATCAAAATTATTTTTGCAATACACCAAGTGTGCACGTAAAGGAAGAGAACAAGCAAAGAATAAAATTTCTATCATGAAGAGACCCAGATGGAAAAACTTAGCGCAGGCGCACTGACCTCAGCAAAAGCCTACATCATGCGCAGGGCGCTTGGGGCGTGGCGTCGTCTCACAGCGGAACACGGCCCAAATCCCTGCGTCCCAAAAGGGGGCAGAGGGGACAAGGGAAGGCGTCCGGTGTGCCTCGCAGCTCCCGGAACTGTGAAGCAAACCAGCCGGAATCAACTGTCCACAGCGCTCACAGACCTCCATAACAAGACCACAAAACACCCAGGGTGGGACTAAATAGTAATGTCATACTACACTCTTATAGAAAAAAAAACTGGTAAAATATACATCTGCACTATTGCTGTATAGTAAGAATAAACTAGTAAAAGACTATATATAACGCATACTTCCATCCCTATTAATTGATGAAGGATAAAAACATGTGGGACTTTATATGAGGCTAGAACAAATTAAAGTTCATAGCCTCCATTGCTAAATTGCAAGACTAACTAGGGGGGAGCACAGTGGGACTTTATATGAAGCATACAAGGTAAATGGATACAAATATAACTGGCTAGTAACTGGTAATATGCAAACTGCTATATAATCGTAAATTAAAAACAAGGAATAATTTTATATAAAAGTAAAATATTTATTCCATACAGTATTACATACAAGTATAATAGCATAATAAAATAGTAATGCATAGTATTTCCAGACTCTTTTGTTCCATATGAATAACAAGAATGTAAAACATATATATAACAGCATAGTGCAGTAAGATTGCAAATTATTCCTACCCTGTTTCCCCCGAAAATAAGACCTAGCGTGATTGTCGGTGATGGCTGCAATATAAGCCCTACCATCCAAATAAGCCCTACCCTGTTTCCCCAAAAATAAGCCCTACCCTGAAAATAAGACCTACAGGGATATTAACTAGGGCTTATTTGGGGGGGTAGGGCTTATATTTCAGCCATCACCGACAATCACGCTAGGTCTTATTTTCGGGGAAACGGTAGATGGTAACAACGTGAGTAGCATCCAATCGCTCAACGCGTTTCATGGAATATCTCCACTCATCAGGAGCACATGCGATGTGGGTATCTAAAGATGTAACTAGTGTAGATTGTAGATAAACACTATGTCTCAGCAAGGAAGAGGGGGATACAAAAAGAGGGTAGTGGAAAAGAACCCAACCTTGCTAGGGATCAAGTAGGAGTCTAGATGTGAAGTGGTGAGGACTGGAGGCTAGCTGGAGTAATCATGAGTCGTTGTTACCATCTAGGAATAATTTGCAATCTTACTGCACTATGGTGACATTTTGTATATGTTTTACATTCTTGTTACTCACATAGAACAAAAGAGTCTGGCAATACTGTGCACTACTATTTTATTATGCTATTATACTTGTATGTATTACTGTATGGAATAAATATTTTATTTTTATATAAAATTATTCCTTGTTTACAATTTACTATTATATAGCAGTTTGCATATTACCAGTTATCCATTTACCTTTGTATGCTTCATATAAAGTCCCACTGTTCTCCCCCCTAGTTACTGTTGTCTTTCTATCGTCTCGAACCAGCCTGCCCATTCTCCTCTGACATCAACCAGGCATTTTCGTCCACACAACAGCCGCTCACTGGATATTTTCTCTTTTTCAGACCGTTCTCTGTAAATCCTAGAGATAGTTGTGCGTGAAAATCTCAGTAGATCAGCAGTTTTTGAAATACTCAGACCAGCCCGTTTGGCACCAACAACCATGCCACGTTCAAATTCACTTAAATCCCATTTCTTCCCCATTCTGATGCTTGGTTTGAACTTCAGCAAGTCGTCTTCACACCGTCTAAATGCCTAAATGCATTGAGTTGCTGCCATGTGATTGGCTAATTAGCAATTTGTGTTACGAAGCAATTGAACCGGTGTACCTAATAAAGTGACTGGTGAGTGCATATCCTGCAAATGTACAATTGTGTATTGGATCTCCATGGTTTTAGCAACCAGTTACATTTGGAAATGATCAAATAGTCTATTTAACCTTGTACATTATTATTTTGGGCATGCAGTCTGTAGATGAGGCTGAAACTAAACCTCCATTGTGTTTTCTCTGTGGACACCTCACCTTGCACATAGCACCCATTGATCTGGTTTTCCTCCATGTGCTGTCTGTTATCCCATAAGTTTAATAACTTGATCAACCTCCCTCCAGTTTGGCCTTACGGTGTGTTCTAGACTGCAGCAGGAACGTTAGTTTTAAGCTCTGCACGAAAAAAAATGTCAGAACTATCGAAATGGGTAAAATAAATAAAGCGTCTCAGACTGTGGTGATGGATGATAGAAGGGAGAGCACGGCACTATGCACCAACCTGTGACAAATCAATCTCTTGGAGTTCTGCAGTGAATATCTTACACAATGGAAAAAAGAATAGCATCCCCAAGGTAACATGTTACTGCCGTTTCATGTTAATGCTCCTCTGACTTTGTCAAGGTTGCTATTTGTCCTCTTACTTTTTCATCTGCACCCAAAGCCTTCTAATAAAGTCATAACTGTATGATGTAAGCATCCTATCTGCTAGAAGAGTTTTATATGAACCACCATATTCCCTAGGGAATCTGGTCATGACAGTCTGAGAGGCAGACTCTGCGCTACCAATAGCAGCCATTGTTCTTTTAAAAGATCACTACAACTATGGTGCAGTAAAAAAAAGTCCAATATATTTATCTTAACAGACAAAACTATATATATGTTTTTATCTTTGGGTTAAAACAGAAAGGATTATAATCTTTTTCAGGTTTTTATGAACCTTGTGTGTCTTTAAGGGTGATACCCCTTACTTCCTGTCTTGGTGACACTGGCCACCAGGACGGGACATGTAAGAGGATATCTAACCTTTGCCTACTTCATACAAAAGCTAAAGAAATTCGTTTTCACTTTAATCTAAATATTGTGTAATTTTCTGCATCTGTTTTCAGCTTCTCTGGCTGTGACTATATAGAACTTCAGCGATCCTCATGGTTACCTATTCCTGTTCTGTAATTACGACAATTAGCTATCCTTTTGTACTTAATGAGCTATTGCAAAATGGTTGTTACATTGGAACCTAAACATTAACCCTGCGTGTAAACCTAGCACTTACCCTCCTTGTAACCCCTAACACTAACCCTCTTTATAATGTCAACCCTAACATTAATCCTCATTGTAAACCCTAACACTCCCTGCTCTCCTTACACTTACCCTCCTGGTAACCCTAACATAAGTGCTCAGACTAACTCTCCCTCTAACCTTTACACCAACCTTCTCTAAACCTAACACTCGCCCCCCCAGTAATCTTAACACTAACCCTCCCTGTATGATCAACCTAACATTAAACTTCCCTGCAACCTCAACCCTAATGCCGTGTACACACGGCCGGACTTTTCGACCAAACTTGTCAGATGGAACGAATCCATCGGACAATTCGACCGTGTGTGGGCTTCATCGGACCTGCAGCGGACCTTTTCTGTCGAAAATGTGACGGACTTTAGATTTAGAACATGTTTCAAATCTTTCCGACGGACTTGAGTCCGGGCGAAAAATCCATTCGTCTGTATGCTAGTCCGACGGACGAAAACCGACTCTAGGGCAGCTATTGGCTACTGGCTATGAACTTCCTTATTCTAGTCCGGTCGTACGTCATTACGGTTGAATCCGTCGGACTTTGGTGTGATTGTGTGTAGACAAGTCCGATTCAATGTCGAAAAGTCAGTCGAAAGTCCGCTGAAAAGTCTGATGTGATTCAGTCCGTCGAAAGTCTGGTCGTGTGTACACAGCATAACACTAATGCCCCGTACACACGGTCGGATTTTCCGACGGAAAATGTGTGATAGGACCTTGTTGTCGGAAATTCCGACCGTGTGTAGGCTCCATCACACATTTTCCATCGGATTTTCCGACACACAAAGTTTGAGAGCAGGATATAAAATTTTCCGACAACAAAATCCGTTGTCGGAAATTCCGATCGTGTGTACACAAATCCGACGGACAAAATGCCACGCATGCTCAGAACAAATAAAGAGATGAAAGCTATTGGCCACTGCCCCGTTTATAGTCCCAACGTACGTGTTTTACGTCACCGCCTTTAGAACGATCGGATTTTCCGACAACTTTGTGTGACCGTGTGTATGTAAGACAAGTTTGAGCCAACATCCGTCGGAAAAAATCCTAGGATTTTGTTGTCGGAATGTCCGAACAAAGTCCGACCGTGTGTACGGGGCATAACCCAGCCTGTAACCTCCACATTAACACTACATATAACCAGGGCTTTTTTTCATCCAGAATGTGGCGGAACTCCGTTATGCCACCTCTGGCACCTGGCCTGTACTTGCCGCAAACTACTGTCACTTGTAAACACAAACGCCTAACTTCTGAGTGTACAATTGACAGCGCTCCTGTCCTGGCAGTTCCACAAAATCCTCACTGCCCCCCCCCAGAACTCTGCAGCGCTCTCGCTCTAGTGCTGGCTGCAGAGAGAGCTCTGAGGTGGCAGCGGAGCGGAAATACTGCTGTCAATAAGAGGGTTTACCCATTGGTGCCGCTATCGGCCTCTTGGATCGCAGTACCAGTGTCCACCAGCGGGTGTCTTCCAACACCTGGGACCTGGAGTAAGAGGTCTCTCCTGCTGGTGGCACTGTTGCATCCTTGGGCCGTAGTACCGGTGTCCACCAGCGGGTGCACTCCGGCAGTGTGGAGCAAACAGCACACTCTGCGATCAGCTGTGACATGAGGTCAATTATAATCAGTCCTATAAATACCCGGTAAGCCCTCATATGCTTGCCTTGGTATCTTTCTTCCTTGCGCCCTGACCTGTTATCCTGTAAACCTGTAAACCTGTATCGGACCCTGAACCTGTTCCTGAGCCTGTATCCTATCCCATTCATTATCTCCCTTTCCCAACCTGCCCTTGTTCAGTTGCTGATCTCCTGTGTATGACCTTGGCTTGGCTACGTTTATGTTTCTGGTATATCCCTTGTTCCTGCTGACCTGCTGTGTATGACCCTGGCCTGGCTGACATCTGTGATTCCGGTATTGCCCCTTGCTGTATATATTATCTGTTGTCTGTGGGTTTCTGTCAGTTGGTTGAGCACTATTTATATTTGGTGTCTTTGTTTATTTATATTACTTATCTTAAATAAACATTCTTATTTCACTTTACATGCGTTTTGGTTTCCTCTTTGCAGTCCACACAATCTGGTCACACCTGTTCATGACAGTATACCAAGGCCATCTCTGACCAGAAGTGGCTGCACAGGGGAACCATCTCGGTTCTGTTGCACATTACTGGCATGAATTCAGATATAATTGCTTATTATGCTCTGCTGGCAACAGAGAGTTCTGAATATCTCCGCCAGACATTGGAAGGGTGGTACAGTGATCAGCTGCTGGAGATTATCCGTTTAGCTCACTCTGTGGTCGATCAGGGCAGTATACGGTTTGAGGATGTTCAGCCTTTGATTGGAATGTGTACAGAGCTGGCTCTGCCTTGTATCCCAAAGGGCCATGATGACTTTTCTCCCCCCTTCAGCATTAACCAGGTTGCGTCCTTAGTATGGCTGTTGGAGGATGACTCTGCATCCTTTTTTGAGCATTATTCGGTTTGTCCCAAACAGTTGTTGAAGGATTGTATAGATGGAGTGCAGTCGCTGGTCAGACAGAGGGAATGTGAGGCCACTTTTGTGCTACCTGTACTTCAGGCATGGTTAGACCTGTTATGCCCAGCTTCTGTCAGCTCTCCACAAACCAGACCTGCTACTAAATACCTGCCTGCTCAGATGTCCTTTCTCCCATCACCCCTGGCAACCTCAGCTGCAGTCCAATATACCCTGCTCCCCACCAAGTATCAATGCCCTGTTTCTACTTCCTCTACCTATCCTGCCTTTAACCCACCTGCCTCTTCTCTAATACCTGCAACTTCCCCAAAAGAACTCCCTCTGGCTGCTGTTCCCCCTTCCTTACCATATCCCAGCCCTTCCTTTCAGTATGCCTCACCTCCTGTCTACAGTCCTACAGCCACCTACAGATCTCCAGCAGTTAAGCCAAAGAAGAAAGGGAAGTTCTTCCCCACTCATACAATCCTGCCAGTAACCCAACCTGCTCCCACTTCCCAGCCTGATGTGCCAGCTTCCCAGTCTGATGTGCCAGCTTCCCAGTCTGATGTGCCAGCTTCCCAGCCTGATGTCTCGATGCCTGCCTACCAGCCTGATGTGCCAGCTTCCCAGTTTGACGTGCCAACTTCCCAGTTTGACGTGCCAACTTCCCAGTTTGATGTGCCAGCTTCCCAGTTTGACATGCCAGCTTCCCAGTTTGCTGTGCCAGCTTCCCAGCCTGATGTCTTGCAGCTTGCCTTCCAGCCTGATGTCTCGAAGATTGCCTCCCAGTCTGATGTGCCAGCTTCTCAGTCTGATGTGCCAGCTTCCCAGATGGATGTGCCAGCTTCCCAGTCTGATGTGCCAGCTTCCCAGTCTGATGTGCCAGCTTCCCAGTTTGATGTGCCAGCTTCCCAGACGGATGTGCCTGCTTCCCAGTTTGATGTGCCAGCTTCCCAGTTTGATGTGCCAGCTTCCCAGACGGATGTGCCAGCTTCCCAGTCTGATGCATCAGCTTCCCAGTCTGATGCGTCAGCTTCCCAGTCTGATGTGCCAGCTTCCCAGTTTGATGTGCCAGCTTCCCAGCCTGATGTCTCAAAGCTTGCCTTCCAGCCTGATGCCTCGATGCCTGCCTTCCAGTGTGATGTGCCAGTTCCCCAGTCTGTTGTCTCAGTGCCTGCCCTCCAGCCTGATGTTACATAGTTACATAGTTACATAGTTAGTCAGGTTGAAAAAAGACACAAGTCCATCCAGTCCAACCATAAAAAAAAAAAAAAACGTACAATCCAATATACCCAATACTATACCCACAGTTGATCCAGAGGAAGGCAAAAAACCCCAGCAGAGCATGCTCCAATTTGCTACAGCAGGGGAAAAAATTCCTTCCTGATCCCAGAGAGGCAATCGGATTTTCCCTGGATCAACTTTACCTATAAATGTCAGTACCCAGTTATATTATGTACATTTAGGAAAGTATCCAGGCCTTTCTTAAAGCAATCTACTGAGCTGGCCAGAACCACCTCTGGAGGGAGTCTATTCCACATTTTCACAGCTCTTACTGTGAAGAAACCTTTCCGTATTTGGAGATGAAATCTCTTTTCCTCCAGTCGTAAAGAGTGCCCCCTTGTCCTCTGTGTTGACCGTAAAGTGAATAACTCAACACCAAGTTCACTATATGGACCCCTTATATATTTAAACATGTTGATCATATCCCCCCTTATTCTCCTCTTCTCAAGAGTGAACAAATTCAGTTCCTCTAATCTTTCCTCATAGCTGAGCTCCCCCATGCCTCTTATCAGTTTGGTTGCCCTTCTCTGCACTTTCTCCAGTTCCCCGATATCCTTTTTGAGAACTGGTGTCCAAAACTGAACTGCATATTCCAGATGAGGTCTTACTAATGATTTGAACAGGGGCAAAATGATATCTCTCTCTCTGGAGTCCATACCTCTCTTAATACAAGAAAGAACTTTGCTCGCTTTGGAAACCGCAGCTTGGCATTGCATGCTATTATTGAGCTTATGATCTACCAAAACCCCCAGATCCTTCTCCACTACAGATTCCCCCAGTTGTACTCCCCCTAGCATGTATGATGCATGCATATTCTTAGCCCCCAAGTGCATAACTTTACATTTCTCAACATTAAACCTTATCTGCCACATAGTCGCCCAATTAGACAGAGCATTGAGGTCAGCTTGTAAATTGGAGACATCCTGTAAGGACGTTATTCCACTGCATAGCTTGGTGTCATCTGCAAAGACAGAAATGTTACTTTTGATCCCAGACCCAATATCATTTATAAAGATATTAGCTTGCTTCCCAGTCTGATGTGCCAGCTTCCCAGTCTGTGCCAGCTTCCCAGTCTGATGTTCCAGCTTCCCAGTCTGATGTGCCAGCTTCCCAGTCTATTGTCCCAGTGCCTGCCTTCCAGCCTGATGTCTCAGTGCCAGCTTCCCAGACTGATGTGCCAGCTTCCCAGACTGATGTGCCAGCTTCCCAGCCTGACGTGCCTGCTGCCCAGCTCGAAGTGCCCATGCCTGCTGCCCAGCCTGATGTGCCTGCTGCCCAGCTCGAAGTGCCCTTGCCTGCTGCCCGGCCTGATGTGCCTGCTGCCCAGCTCGAAGTGCCCATGCCTGCTGCCCAGCCTGATGTGCCTGCTGCCCAGATCGAAGTGCCCATGCCCGCTGCCCAGCCTGATGTGCCTGCTGCCCAGCTCGAAGTGCCCATGCCCGCTGCCCAGCCTGATGTGCCTGCTGCCAAGCTCGAAGTGCCCATGCCCGCTGCCCAGCCTGATGTGCCTGCTGCCCAGCTCGAAGTGCCCATGCCTGCTGCCCAGCCTGATGTGCCTGCTGCCCAGCTCGAAGTGCCCATGCCCGCTGCCCAGCCTGATATGCCTGCTGCCCAGCTCGAAGTGCCCATGCCCACTGCCCAGCCTGATGTGCCTGCTGCCCAGCTCGAAGTGCCCATGCCCGCTGCCCAGCATGATGTGCCGGCTGCCCAGCCCGAAGTGCCCATGCCTGCTGCCCAGCCTGATGTGCCTGCTGCCCAGCTCAAAGTGCCCATGCCTGCTGCCCAGCCTGATGTGCCTGCTGCTTAGCTCGAAGTGCCCATGCCCGCTGCCCAGCCTGATGTGCCTGCTGCCCAGCTCGAAGTGCCTGCTGCCAAGCTCGAAGTGCTCGTGCCTGTTGCCCAGCCTGATGCGCCTGATGCCCAGCTCGAATTGCCCACTGCCCAGCTTGGTGTATTCCTGCCCGCTGTCATCTCAGATGTGCCCGCTGTCAGCTTGGATGTGCCCGCTGTCAGCTCGGATGTGCCCGATGTCTGCTCGGATGTGCCCGCTGTCTGCTCGGATGTGCCCGCTGTCTTCTCAGATGTACCCACTGTCCAGTTTGATGTACCCGATGCCCAGACTGATGTGCCCTCATCTGTTCGGTTGGAGGCCATGAACTTTGGACAATTGCACCTTGTTAGAGCGTCCGGAGGCCGCTCCTTTAGGGGGGGTACTGTCATGAGAGGGTTTACCCGTTGGTGTCGCTATCGGCCTCTTGGATCGCAGTACCAGTGTCCACCAGTGGGTGTCTTCCAACACCTGGGACCTGCAGTAAGAGGTCTCTCCTGCTGGTGGCACTGTTGCATCCTTGGGCCGTAGTACCGGTGTCCACCAGCGGGTGCACTCCGGCAGTGTGGAGCAAACAGCACACTCTGCGATCAGCTGTGACATGAGGTCAATTATAATCAGTCCTATAAATACCCGGCAAGCCCTCATATGCTTGCCGTGGTATCTTTCTTCCTTGCGCCCTGACCTGTTATCCTGTAAACCTGTAAACCTGTATCGGTCCCTGAACCTGTTCCTGAGCCTGTATCCTATCCCATCCTTTATCTCCCTTTCCCAACCTGCCCTTGTTCAGTTGCTGATCTCCTGTGTATGACCTTGGCTTGGCTACGTTTATGTTTCTGGTATATCCCTTGTTCCTGCTGACCTGCTGTGTATGACCCTGGTCTGGCTGACATCTGTGATTCCGGTATTGCCCCTTGCTGTATATATTATCTGTTGTCTGTGGGTTTCTGTCGGTTGGTTGAGCACTATTTATATTTGGTGTGTTTGTTTATTTATATTACTTATCTTAAATAAACATTCTTATTTCACTTTACATGCGTTTTGGTTTCCTCTTTGCAGTCCACACAATCTGGTCACACCTGTTCATGACAGTATACCAAGGCCATCTCTGACCAGAAGTGGCTGCACAGGGGAACCATCTCGGTTCTGTTGCACATTACTGGCATGAATTCAGATATAATTGCTTATTATGCTCTGCTGGCAACAGAGAGTTCTGAATATCTCCGCCAGACATTGGAAGGGTGGTACAGTGATCAGCTGCTGGAGATTATCCGTTTAGCTCACTCTGTGGTCGATCAGGGCAGTATACGGTTTGAGGATGTTCAGCCTTTGATTGGAATGTGTACAGAGCTGGCTCTGCCTTGTATCCCAAAGGGCCATGATGACTTTTCTCCCCGCTTCAGCATTAACCAGGTTGCGTCCTTAGTATGGCTGTTGGAGGATGACTCTGCATCCTTTTTTGAGCATTATTCGGTTTGTCCCAAACAGTTGTTGAAGGCTTGTATAGATGGAGTGCAGTCGCTGGTCAGACAGAGGGAATGTGAGGCCACTTTTGTGCTACCTGTACTTCAGGCATGGTTAGACCTGTTATGCCCAGCTTCTGTCAGCTCTCCACAAACCAGACCTGCTACTAAATACCTGCCTGCTCAGATGTCCTTTCTCCCATCACCCCTGGCAACCTCAGCTGCAGTCCAATATACCCTGCTCCCCACCAAGTATCAATGCCCTGTTTCTACTTCCTGTACCTATCCTGCCTTTAACCCACCTGCCTCTTCTCTAATACCTGCAACTTCCCCACAAGAACTCCCTCTGGCTGCTGTTCCCCCTTCCTTGCCATATCCCAGCCCTTCCTTTCAGTATGCCTCACCTCCTGTCTACAGTCCTACAGCCACCTACAGATCTCCAGCAGTTAAGCCAAAGAAGAAACGGAAGTTCTTCCCCACTCATACAATCCTGCCAGTAACCCAACCTGCTCCCACTTCCCAGCCTGATGTGCCAGCTTCCCAGTCTGATGTGCCAGCTTCCCAGTCTGATGTGCCAGCTTCCCAGCCTGATGTCTCGATGCCTGCCTACCAGCCTGATGTGCCAGCTTCCCAGTTTGATGTGCCAGCTTCCCAGTTTGACGTGCCAGCTTCCCAGTTTGATGTGCCAGCTTCCCAGTTTGACATGCCAGCTTCCCAGTTTGCTGTGCCAGCTTCCCAGCCTGATGTCTTGCAGCTTGCCTTCCAGCCTGATGTCTCGAAGATTGCCTCCCAGTCTGATGTGCCAGCTTCTCAGTCTGATGTGCCAGCTTCCCAGACGGATGTGCCAGCTTCCCAGACGGATGTGCCAGCTTCCCAGTCTGATGTGCCAGCTTCCCAGTCTGATGTGCCAGCTTCCCAGTTTGATGTGCCAGCTTCCCAGACGGATGTGCCTGCTTCCCAGTTTGATGTGCCAGCTTCCCAGTTTGATGTGCCAGCTTCCCAGACGGATGTGCCAGCTTCCCAGACTGATGTGCCAGCTTCCCAGACTGATGTGCCAGCTTCCCAGACTGATGTGCCAGCTTCCCAGTCTGATGTGTCAGCTTCCCAGTCTGATGCGTCAGCTTCCCAGTCTGATGCGTCAGCTTCCCAGTCTGATGCGTCTGCTTCCCAGTCTGATGCATCAGCTTCCCAGTCTGATGCGTCAGCTTCCCAGTCTGATGTGCCAGCTTCCCAGTCTGATGTGCCAGCTTCCCAGCCTGATGTCTCAAAGCTTGCCTTCCAGCCTGATGCCTCGATGCCTGCCTTCCAGTGTGATGTGCCAGTTCCCCAGTCTGTTGTCTCAGTGCCTGCCCTCCAGCCTGATGTCTCGAAGCTTGCTTCCCAGTCTGATGTGCCAGCTTCCCAGTCTGTGCCAGCTTCCCAGTCTGATGTGCCAGCTTCCCAGTCTGATGTGCCAGCTTCCCAGTCTATTGTCCCAGTGCCTGCCTTCCAGCCTGATGTCTCAGTGCCAGCTTCCCAGACTGATGTGCCAGCTTCCCAGACTGATGTGCCAGCTTCCCAGACTGACGTGCCTGCTGCCCAGCTCGAAGTGCCCATGCCTGCTGCCCAGCCTGATGTGCCTGCTGCCCAGCTCGAAGTGCCCTTGCCTGCTGCCCGGCCTGATATGCCTGCTGCCCAGCTCGAAGTGCCCATGCCTGCTGCCCAGCCTGATGTGCCTGCTGCCCAGATCGAAGTGCCCATGCCCGCTGCCCAGCCTGATGTGCCTGCTGCCCAGCTCGAAGTGCCCATGCCCGCTGCCCAGCCTGATGTGCCTGCTGCCCAGCTCGAAGTGCCCATGCCCGCTGCCCAGCCTGATGTGCCTGCTGCCCAGCTCGAAGTGCCCATGCCTGCTGCCCAGCCTGATGTGCCTGCTGCCCAGCTCGAAGTGCCCATGCCCGCTGCCCAGCCTGATGTGCCTGCTGCCCAGTCTGATGTGCCAGCTTCCCAGTCTGATGTGCCAGCTTCCCAGTTTGATGTGCCAGCTTCCCAGACGGATGTGCCTGCTTCCCAGTTTGATGTGCCAGCTTCCCAGTTTGATGTGCCAGCTTCCCAGACGGATGTGCCAGCTTCCCAGACTGATGTGCCAGCTTCCCAGACTGATGTGCCAGCTTCCCAGACTGATGTGCCAGCTTCCCAGTCTGATGTGTCAGCTTCCCAGTCTGATGCGTCAGCTTCCCAGTCTGATGCGTCAGCTTCCCAGTCTGATGCGTCTGCTTCCCAGTCTGATGCATCAGCTTCCCAGTCTGATGCGTCAGCTTCCCAGTCTGATGTGCCAGCTTCCCAGTCTGATGTGCCAGCTTCCCAGTCTGTGCCAGCTTCCCAGTCTGATGTGCCAGCTTCCCAGTCTATTGTCCCAGTGCCTGCCTTCCAGCCTGATGTCTCAGTGCCAGCTTCCCAGACTGATGTGCCAGCTTCCCAGACTGATGTGCCAGCTTCCCAGACTGACGTGCCTGCTGCCCAGCTCGAAGTGCCCATGCCCGCTGCCCAGCCTGATGTGCCTGCTGCCCAGCTCGAAGTGCCCTTGCCTGCTGCCCGGCCTGATGTGCCTGCTGCCCAGCTCGAAGTGCCCATGCCTGCTGCCCAGCCTGATGTGCCTGCTGCCCAGATCGAAGTGCCCATGCCTGCTGCCCAGCCTGATGTGCCTGCTGCCCAGCTCGAAGTGCCCATGCCCGCTGCCCAGCCTGATGTGCCTGCTGCCCAGTCTGATGTGCCAGCTTCCCAGTCTGATGTGCCAGCTTCCCAGTTTGATGTGCCAGCTTCCCAGACGGATGTGCCTGCTTCCCAGTTTGATGTGCCAGCTTCCCAGTTTGATGTGCCAGCTTCCCAGACGGATGTGCCAGCTTCCCAGACTGATGTGCCAGCTTCCCAGACTGATGTGCCAGCTTCCCAGACTGATGTGCCAGCTTCCCAGTCTGATGTGTCAGCTTCCCAGTCTGATGCGTCAGCTTCCCAGTCTGATGCGTCAGCTTCCCAGTCTGATGCGTCTGCTTCCCAGTCTGATGCATCAGCTTCCCAGTCTGATGCGTCAGCTTCCCAGTCTGATGTGCCAGCTTCCCAGTCTGATGTGCCAGCTTCCCAGTCTGTGCCAGCTTCCCAGTCTGATGTGCCAGCTTCCCAGTCTATTGTCCCAGTGCCTGCCTTCCAGCCTGATGTCTCAGTGCCAGCTTCCCAGACTGATGTGCCAGCTTCCCAGACTGATGTGCCAGCTTCCCAGACTGACGTGCCTGCTGCCCAGCTCGAAGTGCCCATGCCTGCTGCCCAGCCTGATGTGCCTGCTGCCCAGCTCGAAGTGCCCTTGCCTGCTGCCCGGCCTGATGTGCCTGCTGCCCAGCTCGAAGTGCCCATGCCTGCTGCCCAGCCTGATGTGCCTGCTGCCCAGATCGAAGTGCCCATGCCCGCTGCCCAGCCTGATGTGCCTGCTGCCCAGCTCGAAGTGCCCATGCCCGCTGCCCAGCCTGATGTGCCTGCTGCCCAGCTCGAAGTGCCCATGCCCGCTGCCCAGCCTGATGTGCCTGCTGCCCAGCTCGAAGTGCCCATGCCTGCTGCCCAGTCTGATGTGCCTGCTGCCCAGCTCGAAGTGCCCATGCCCGCTGCCCAGCCTGATGTGCCTGCTGCCCAGCTCGAAGTGCCCATGCCCACTGCCCAGCCTGATGTGCCTGCTGCCCAGCTCGAAGTGCCCATGCCCGCTGCCCAGCCTGATGTGCCGGCTGCCCAGCCCGAAGTGCCCATGCCTGCTGCGCAGCCTGATGTGCCTGCTGCCCAGCTCGAAGTGCCCATGCCTGCTGCCCAGCCTGATGTGCCTGCTGCTTAGCTCGAAGTGCCCATGCCCGCTGCCCAGCCTGATGTGCCTGCTGCCCAGCTCGAAGTGCCTGCTGCCAAGCTCGAAGTGCTCGTGCCTGCTGCCCAGCCTGATGCGCCTGATGCCCAGCTCGAATTGCCCACTGCCCAGCTTAGTGTATTCCTGCCCGCTGTCATCTTGGATGTGCCCGCTGTCAGCTTGGATGTGCCCGCTGTCAGCTCGGATGTGCCCGATGTCTGCTTGGATGTGCCCGCTGTCTGCTCGGATGTGCCCGCTGTCTTCTCAGATGTACCCACTGTCCAGTTTGATGTACCCGATGCCCAGCCTGATGTGCCCTCATCTGTTCGGTTGGAGGCCATGAACTTTGGACAATTGCACCTTGTTAGAGCGTCCGGAGGCCGCTCCTTTAGGGGGGGTACTGTCATGAGAGGGTTTACCCGTTGGTGTCGCTATCGGCCTCTTGGATCGCAGTACCAGTGTCCACCAGTGGGTGTCTTCCAACACCTGGGACCTGCAGTAAGAGGTCTCTCCTGCTGGTGGCACTGTTGCATCCTTGGGCCGTAGTACCGGTGTCCACCAGCGGGTGCACTCCGGCAGTGTGGAGCAAACAGCACACTCTGCGATCAGCTGTGACATGAGGTCAATTATAATCAGTCCTATAAATACCCGGCAAGCCCTCATATGCTTGCCTTGGTATCTTTCTTCCTTGCGCCCTGACCTGCTATCCTGTAAACCTGTAAACCTGTATCGGACCCTGAACCTGTTCCTGAGCCTGTATCCTATCCCATCCTTTATCTCCCTTTCCCAACCTGCCCTTGTTCAGTTGCTGATCTCCTGTGTATGACCTTGGCTTGGCTACGTTTATGTTTCTGGTATATCCCTTGTTCCTGCTGACCTGCTGTGTATGACCCTGGCCTGGCTGACATCTGTGATTCCGGTATTGCCCCTTGCTGTATATATTATCTGTTGTCTGTGGGTTTCTGTCGGTTGGTTGAGCACTATTTATATTTGGTGTGTTTGTTTATTTATATTACTTATCTTAAATAAACATTCTTATTTCACTTTACATGCGTTTTGGTTTCCTCTTTGCAGTCCACACAATCTGGTCACACCTGTTCATGACAACTGCCTTCTGCTGACATGTGTGGGCGGGAAGGGAGCTCACTGACCAGCCTTGGAGATCTAACAAGGAGAAATGTAACCTCCAGTAGTTTGCTCCAAAGGATGTGTATGGGAAGGTGATCTGTTGGGGGATGTCATGAAGGTGTGAAGGTGGCAGTCTGCCAAGGTGTTAGGGGAGCATGGAGGTGCAGAAGTGGGGTGAATGTGCAGGAGTGTGGTAGGCACTGGGGCTGTGTGTCTGCAGTTAGCATCAGTTGCTGCCCCTATGCATGCCACTGCCCAATGGCTGTGCAGTGATGGAGCATTGAATTAGGGTTCATTCACACCGTGTAACTTCATACTATCGGCATTCCTCTCTCTGCACATACTACCTGCTGTCATTTACTCCTCTCCTGAACATACTACTGCACTCCTGAACACTGCACTCTGTACGTAGCACGTACAGAGTACAGTCCCTCCTAAGAAAAAGGTTAAAAATTTCCTTTCAGGAGTAAAAACATAGTTTGATACAGCATAATGTTGTATTTAGATATTGCGCCGTTTGTAAGACATGTTCTTTAGATGTCAAGGGGAGATTCTTTCAAGCTTGAACACTATATTGCAAATATTTACACTTGAGAGGTTGTAATGAAAGAGAAGATTAGCAGATTAATTAGGTATTTGCTTTTGTGGATTTAAAGTCTCAAAGCATTCACCCCATATTGCTCACATATAAATCCCGCGATTACATCCAGAAAACAGCTCTCAGCTTGTGTTGAGTTTCCAAGCGTTCCTGGAAGCTTCTTCTGTCATCATTACCGCAAAAGGCACCTTGTTTTGTCTCAAATAAAGAGTTCTTAAGCTGGATTTGTTTCAAGCTGAAACTTGGCAGAACCGTAAGGTAATTACCAAACAATAGAACAAAAGAACGTAGTAGATGTTTTATGTGTGTTCTGTTTTCTATTTCATTATCCTAATTTGCTGTAACATATCGATTTTGCTTCTATCTCTGGGTCTTTCACTTGCAAATGAAAAACAAATAATTACCAAGATTGCCCTCAAAATTTCCAGTAACTAACTGACTGACTCTAGAAATGGTTTGGGACTGTTAAATCTGGAGTTGGGATGTTTTGATCATAAACTCTGGAATTGGTGGGTTTCTCCACACTGACTCTGGAGATGGGAGTTGTGTACTCAGTGACAATATCCTTTGTGGGTCTGTGGGTCAAGGCCTTGATAGGTATGAGCATTCTTACTGTGGAGTGGTGGTTAATGTTCTTTTAAACTGGCCTCTATAGATCTGTGCTCACTCACTCTGGATTTGTGGTCTATGTATATTGATACTGGTCTTGGTAGGTCTGTTCTCATTCATTCTGGAGTTGTTGTCTATGTTTATTGACACTGGCCTTGGTAGATCTGTTCTCATTTGCGTTGGATTTGTCATCTATGTTTATTGACACTGGCCTTGGTAGATCTGTTCTCATTTACTTTGGAGTTGTGGTCTATGTTTATTGACACTGGCCTTGGTAGGTCTGTTCTCATTTACTCTGGAGTTGTTGTCTATGCTTATTGATACTGGCCTTGGTAGGTCTGTTCTCATTTGCTTTGGATTTGTCATCTATGTTTATTGAAACTGGCCTTTGTTGGTCTGTTCTCATTCTCTCTGGAGTTGTTTTCTATGTTTATTAAAGTGATTCTAAAGTCTTGGTTTTTTTTCCTATAAAAATAACACTCTCTCTGAAGTTGTTGTCTATTTTTATTTATACTGACCTTGGTAGGTCCATTCTCATGCTTCTGGAGTTGTTGTCTGTGTTTGATACTGACCTTGGGAGGTCTGTTCTCATTCACTCTGAAGTTGTTGTCTATGTTTATTGATACTAGCCTTGGTAGGTATGTTCTCATTTACTCTGGAGTTGTTGTCTATGCTTATTGATACTGGCCTTGGTAGGTCTGTTCTCATTCACTCTAGATTTGTCGTTTATGTTTATTGAAACTGGCCTTTGTAGGTCTGTTCTCATTCTCTCTGGAGTTGTTTTCTATGTTTATTAAAGTGATTCTAAATTCTTTTTTTTTTTCCTACAAAAATAAAAAAACATGTTATACTTATCTGCTCTGTTGCAGGGGTTTTGCACAGAGCAGGCCAGATCCTGCTCTTCTGGGGTCCCTCCTCTGTGATCCTGGCCCCTCCCTCCCGTTCAGTGCCCCCACAGTAAGCAGCTTGCTATGGAGGCACCGAGCTGAGTCACAGCTACCTGTGTCCATTCAGACACGGAGTCCTGACCTGCCCCCTCTCACCTGATTGGCTAGCTGACTTTGATTGACAGCAGTGGGAGCCAATGGCACCTCTGCTGTGTCTCAGCCAATCAGGATAGGGGGATCTCGGACGGCTGAGACACTCGTGGACATCACTGGACAGAGAGGGACTTCAGGTAAGTATTATGGGGGCTGAGGGGGACTTCTGCACACAGAAGGCTTTTTATCTTAATGCGCAGAATGCATTACAACCCCTTTAATACTGGCCTTGGTAGGTCTGTTCTCATTCACTTTGGAGTTGTTGTCTATGTTAGATACTGGTCTTGGGAGGTCTGTTTTTATTAACTCTGGAGTTGTCTATAATTATTGATACTGACCTTAGGAGGTCTGTTCCTATTCACGCTGGAGATGTTGTTTATGTTTGATACTGGCCTTGGGAGGTCTGTTCTCATTCACTCTGGAGTTGTTGTCTATTTTTATTTATACTGGCCTTGGTAGGTCTGCTCTCATTCTCCTGGAGTTGTTGTCTATGTTTGATACTGGCCTTGGGAGGTCTGTTCTCATTCACTCTGAAGTTGTTGTCTATGTTTATTGATACTAGCCTTGGTAGGTATGTTCTCATTCACTCTGGAGTTGTTGTCTATGTTTAATACAGGCCTTGGGAGGTCAGTTCCCATTCTCTCTTCAGTTGTTTTCTATTTTTATTAATACTGGCCTTGGTAGGTCTGTTCTCATTCACTCTGGAGTTGTTGTCTATGTTTGATACTGGCCTTGGGAGGTCTGTTCTCATTCACTCTGAAGATGTTGTCCATGTTTATTGATACTAGCCTTGGTAGGTATGTTCTCATTCACTCTGGAGTTGTTGTCTATGTTTGATACTGGCCTTGGGAGGTCTGTTCTCATTCACTCTGAAGATGTTGTCCATGTTTATTGATACTAGCCTTGGTAGGTATGTTCTCATTCACTCTGGAGTTGTTGTCTATGTTTGATACTGGCCTTGGGAGGTTTGTTCTCCTTCACTTTGGAATTGTGGTCTGTGTTCATTGACATTTGCTTTGGTAGGTCTGTTTTTACTCACTCTAGAGTTGTGGACTGTAGGAGGAGCTGGAGCTCCAAGTGCATAGCCTTCCTGTCTCCCTGCCTGTTGCTGTCCATCTGGTGACGTCATTTCTGCCTGCCTTCCATGCTGGTTTGCTTCCTGGTGGCCACAGGATGCCCAGAGAGCCTGCATCTGGATGTTACATCCCCGCAGACTGCGCTATAATCTGAAAGACTGACTGGGGTAGAGCCCCCCCTCCCCTGCACCTTACTGAGCCTGATACCTACTTGCATCCTGTAAGTGCATTTTATCCTGTGAACTAAATGAACTTTTAATCTTTGCACTGAGCTGGCGCTTCCTTCTCTCCCCCCATTTTGTCACTCATTCTCTCTGGAGTTGAGGTCTGTGTTCATTGCCTCTGGCCTTAGTAGATCTTTTCTCACTTACTCTCAAATTGTGGACTGTGTTCACTGATACTGGCCTTGGTAGGTCTGTGCTTACTTATTTTGGAGTTAGGGGTCTTTGCCTACTGCTACTGAACCAAAGAAGTTGCTTGGATAAACTGCCAGATATTACCATTAAAGAACACGTCTAGTTAAATGTTACTAACTACTACTGGCTATATCAATACCTGGATAAATGAGAACCTTCACACACATACTGATACTGGCCTTAGTAATTCTGTGTTTACTTACTCTGGAGTTGTAGTCTGTATTCAGTGATACTGACCTTGATAGGTCAGTTTATTCAGTCTGGATTTGGGGTATAAGCTCACTGATTCTGGCCATGGTAGATCTGTGCTCATCCAGTCGTAAGTTTGGAAATCTACGCGGATCCTAAAGTTAGGGGATGCCAGCAAATGGACTCTGGAAATTGATAATGTCCCAGACAAGAGAGGAATTGGAATTTTTGAGGTCTCTCTGATATCCAGTATTTTTTTCCTTCTTTTCCCTTTCTCTGTATTACTTATTTTTCTCTTGTATGCATTGACCTGCAGTATCTCAACTCTCTTGTCCTTTTCTCTTCCTTTTTCATTTTGTCTCATTGCTATTCCCGTCCCACTTAAATGTAACACAAAAATGTTAACACTGGCAAAAAGATATTCAATAATGCAGGCACGTATGATTCCTATACATTCCTACACTGCATAAAAATCAATGTATCATAATTTTATTTGAAAATGCGTAGTCCAAAATGTGTTAAAATCACCATAAATACATGCAAAGTAAATGTACCCTTCAAGGTAATGTGGCTCTGTAGAATATTAAGCCTGCTGTAGATGCTGTTTATATATCAAGTGTTCGCAACGGTGCGTGTTTGTGCCTAGTATTAAACTGGGGCTGAAAATTCCAAATAAAGGTGAGCAAACCAATTCATAAGAACTACGATTTGGCCAAGATCATTTTGTGCATTCTTAAACTTTTGGCAACTCAAGCTAAAAGAATTAGTGCTTTCTTTAGATGCTGGTGACTTCCCCCCATCTTGCTTTTGCAAGTAATTATTAGAGTATGCGCTGCAACTGCACAAAGAAGGCAGAACTGTCTTGCAGTACAAAAATATGCAGCACAGTAGCAGTATATTATGATGTATAATAGTGAAGGGCTCCAACAGCAGAGGTCATGCTCTCAAGATGCTTCCTGGATCAATGGTGCTGGCATCTCTGATATGACCATATGACTTTGGTGTCCATTTATGAAACAGTGGAAAATATCCACTGCTCCATCCTCCGGCATTCACAGAGGAGATCGTTCTCCTGTGAGTGCCAGTTTATGAAGTGGTGTAGATCGCTTCTTCTTTTGTGAAGTGAAGCGATCTACAAATGCTTCAAACAGTGGAGAACGCCCCCTGGTTCTGTAATCTTGTGAGACATAGCGAGATTACAGTACCAGAAATTTGCTGAAACACAGAGATGTCAGTTTATTAAGCAGTGATAAATTATCACTGCTCAGTACACGGACATTCCCAGAGGAGACCGCTCTCATCATGTTAATAAATATACACATATATATATATATATATATATATATATATATATATATATATATATATATATATATATGATGTGAATGTACAATGTATATGTAAAAGCGCTGCGTAAATTGACGGCGCTATACAAGTACTTGAAATAAATAAAATAATAAAAATATACATACATACATAGACATAAACATGGCAGGGGGACATGTTTACTGTCTTCGGGCGTCTGATCGAGGAAGAAGGAAGTTAAAATTCTTCCTTCTCCCCCCTCAGTTCCCCCGAGATCCTTTTCCCGATTTACCACCTCTGAGCTGGTGAATCGGGAAGTGGGAATTCTGACAGAGATGGTCAGTGAAGTGCTGAGATTGCACCCTCATAAACTGGCCATTTCTGTGTCAGTCAATGACAGCTTCTCAGTGTGTGGAGATGATCGGGGGGAACATGTCTGTTTCATAAACCATTAATGAACTGATATCAGCGGTGATCACCGCTGTTCACGGTTTCATAAACGGACACCCTTGTGTTTAGGACAACCAAGCACAGATCTTGTCCCCATCACTTAGTGTGTCCTAAGTTAGCACACTGGCTGCCAATCCCATTCTATTTCATCAAGCCCATTTTACTCCACTGCATCATCCTGACTTCAACCAGATACCTTTACAAATCGACAAATCCTGCAGCTCCAAAATCAAAAAATATGTCACATATGTGTACCTTCTTTTTATCACTGGGTAGTGCCATCATTGGTCAGACACATTCCATCATTAGATAGGTCATGTTTCACAATACACATTCCAGATACCATATGGAGTAACAATCCAGTACTGTTGACTGACCATCTCATCCAGTCTATGGTTGTCTTCTACTGCCTGTTGAAATGAACACAATTACATTTGCAAAATTATTTTAAAAAATTTCAAAACCAAAATCAATTTTTAATTTCTCATCACCACCCTCCATGCCTGAACTTAGATGCTGATGGCCATGGATTTTTGTTTTACCTTTCCTCATTGTTGTCCTCCCTTCCCAGCTGGTTTAGGAATCTAATACTGATGCTGCTGGAAGTCCATGATGCTGATGTGGTGCATCTGAACATCAGAAAGAAAGTAGCTATATATTGTGATGTATAATAGTGAAGGGCTCTAATACCAGAGGTCATACTATGACCTTGTGTATAGGCAAAGGATAAAGGATAAAGGAAAGTACACACAGGCCGAATATTGGGCAGTATCGACCGGCTCAACAGAAACTGGCCAACATTCGGCCAGTGTGTGCGGCAGCTGGTCCGTCAAAAGTCAGCCTTTCGGACCTTTTCCGTTCGAAAAAGGTCTGCTAATCGGCACCCGGTCAGTGCTCTCAGCCAATGGATAGTTAAGCCTAGTACACATTATACGTTTTTTCGTTCAACCCAGCGGGCTGAACGAAGAAAAACCGAAGAGCTCAGGAGGAGCCGCTGTACTAATTATCCAATGTTAGTACAGTGATCTCCCCCCACTGAGCTATTGTGTTCTGACAGGGGGACGGCCCTCCACCAGAACACACCGGTCAGCACTCTCAGCCATTGGCTAAGAGTGTTGATCGGGTGCTGATCTGCAGACCTTTATCGGTCATGCCCCTTCGAGAGAAGCCAGATGACGTACACACAGGCCTAATGTCGGCCGGTTTCTATTGAACCAGCCGAAGCTGCCTGATATGCTGATATTATATGTGTGTACAGCCCATGTGTGTACGGCCCTTTAGTACAGTGGCTCCTCCCGAGCGGTTCAGTTTTACTTCATTCAGCTCACTGGGTTGAACAAAAAAAACAAGTTTGTACTAGGGTTAAGTCTTAGACCCCAAACACTATTTGATTTTCTGCAGATATTTGTCTTCAGATTTACCAAAACATGTAGTGCAAGGGCCTGCCTGACTGCATACAAATCAAAACTCTTAAGGTTTGATCTCATATTATATGGTTTTGGTAAATCTGAAGACAAAAATCTGCAAAAAAAAAATCTAATAGTGTGTATGGGGCCTTAGGACAACCAAGCAGAGATCTTGTTCCCATCACCCAGTGTGTCTGGAATCAGCACACTGACTGCCAATCCCATTATAATAGTTTGTCAAGTCTATTTTACTCCACCACATCATCCTCACTTCAGCTTGATACCTTTATAAAATGACAGTACATCCTACAGCTCCAAAGACCTCAACCTATCATGTCACAGAAGTGTACCTTACTTTCTTTTTATTGCTGGGTAGTGCCATCATTGGACAGACGCATTCCATCATTGGATAGGTCATGTACACCACTGCATTCCAGATACCAGATAATATTACATCTTATCTAGTCCTTGGTTGTCTTCTACTGCTTGTTGAAGAAAGTGCAATTACACAAAAGATTAAAAAAGAAAAATTTAAAACCAAAATCATTTTTTTAATTTCTCATCACCAGCCTCCATGCCTGAAATCAGGTTCTGATGGCATTGAATTATTGTCTTACCTTTCCTCACTGCTGTCCTCCCTGCCCAGCTGGTTCAGGAATTGAGTACTAATGCTGCTGGAAGTCCATGACATGGACGTGGTACATCTGAACATCAGAAAGTTTTTATTATATAATTTGTGTTGTTGTCTTGAGCGTCCCAATGAAATTATATACACTAAATGTTCAGCAAGGAGCTGCAATGACTGCTGCAATAAATGAATGTCTGGGAACAGATAATCCATATATGATGTCAAACTGTACACGTACACACAGGTTTTAAGAAAAAAAAGGAGGAAACTATATATAAAAGTGTTTTCTAAATGAAAACTGCATGGTTCAACCTCGTAGTCATTGTTATAATCATAATCCATCAGATGAGAATATCGGAGGTCAAGAAACCTATCATTTCTGTCGTGCAGATCGAAGCGAGGAAGGTGATAATTTTCTTGGTGACTTCAGCAATTACCATTTTGCAAGCGATCATTTTCTGTACCTAAATAGGCAGAGTGGCAATTTGCCATTGATTCTGACTATGGGGAATCGCATATTGCACTGTAAATGTAAAAATGCAGATATAAAATAAATGTAACTGTGTGTAGGAAATCTTTGTTGATGTTGTATCATCGAAGCAAGAATCTGGCAATGACTGCTGATCCCACACCTCAGGAAAAATAGCAGGGAGGAACGTCAGTGAGACGCAGATGGAAAAGAAACATTCATTTGATTGGGGGACAGCTGACTGGTCTGATGTTATAGATTCATTGTTAAATTGTCTTCTGAGATTTGCCTCCCGGCTTTTTACCCTTCCTTAGACAACAGAACAACACACAGAATGTGAAGAAAGCCTGACATCCACAGTTCCCTTCTGTCTGCCTAAAAACAGGTTGCAGCCATTTGGTGGCTGAACAACTACAAATGCCAGCATGGCTTGCAAGCTGCTGGCTAGCAGATGATGAGGTTGAGGTTATTCCTTAATAGGAAGAAAGCCGCTACCTTGCAATTATTGCATGAAAAGCTTTTATAGGTTTCAAGGTAATCCATGAGATTTTAAAGTATTTTTCCACCCAAACTAACATTTGAGACACCAGCCACAGTAGCGCAGCTTTATCAAGAAAACCCCCAATTTGCCGGTTGGACAGATGCAGGCTTTGTCATTTCATCCCCGTTCTCCCTTTCCACATGTGCACTGTGCAAAGCAGTAGAGCCCTGATTGGCTCAGAGTGCTGCCTCTCCCAGCTTGAGTTTTAAAATGCCGGAGAGCACTGGTGGCTGGTGCTTACAGTTTTTTTTTGGGAGGGGGGTGCAAACAAACTGAAAATTTTAAAACAAAACTGAAAAAAAACCCATCAAATGCAGCCTTGTTGTTCCTTGTTCCCACCAAATGCAACTTCACTGTGCACATCATATGCAGCCTCACTGTGCACATCAATTGCAGCCTCACTGTGCCCATCAATTGCAGCCTCACTGTGCCCATAAATTGCAGCCTCACTGTGCCCATGAAATGCAGCCTCACTGTGCCCATGAAATGCAGCCTCACTGTGCCCATCAAATGAAGCTTCACTGTGCCCATCAATTGCAGCCTCACTGTGCCAATCAATTTCAGCCCCACTGTGCCCATCAAATGCAGCTTCAGTGTGTCAATCAATGCAGCCTCAGTGTGCCAGTGTGCCCATCAAAGCAGCCTCACTGTGCCAGTGTGCCCATCGATGCAGCCTCAGTGTGCCAGTGTGCCCATCAATGCAGGCTCATGCTAACAACAATCAGTGTCCCCCATGCTGCAGTGTTTGCTTCCTGTCATGACTTTACAACAACTACACACTGAGCCTAAGTCCCTGACTGTCTGACTCGGCGGGCCGCCAGCAGTTTTTCTTGACTGTGCAGCGACCAGCCATGTCAGACTCAGAGAGGCCCCTACCATGCGTTCAACTCCAGCGTGTGGTGGCCACGGAAAGAAGCCAGAAGTGACATGGATGCGTGATGCGGTGATGCTTAAAGCACCGACCTACGTCCCATGGGCCACTAATCATTAGGCAACAAACGGAGACTAATTCCACAGTGGGAGTGCTCGGGCACATCACTCTGCACCCCGATGATGCTCTAAGGGTTGGTCAATAAAGCTTTTGGATCTTGACCATGTGATGTGGAAGACATCGTGCTTCCATTAGACACATAGTGTGTGGTGCCCTGCACACTTTTAAAGGAACCACATTTTTTTGACGAGCCGCCACTGCCGGAGAGCGTGAACCCGGAAGGAAGACCGGCCAAAGATGGTAGTGACAAGTTCAGATACATGTCATGGGACAAGGGAGAAAAAAAAGAACAAGTTGTGGTTCTGGACTTTCATTGGAGCGGGACAGGAGTTATGTAAAGCGGTAAACTCTGTAATAAATGCTATAATGTACTAGTATGCACTGACTACTAACACATTATGACAGACTTACCTTTTAAACAGAGCCCTCCAGAAGAGCACTGTCTCTTCTACAGGTGCTTCCATCTTCGCCCGTTATTCCTTTAAGATATTTTGGACTCAGCTATGTTCCTGTGTGCTGTGTGAAGGTAGGTGTGTCCCTTCCCTCCAATCAGCTTTTCAGAGCTGAGAGATCCTGTGTAAATTCTACACTTTGAATGGATGTAGAAGACAGATAGCTTTAGATAAACAGGTACAACTTATGTAGGAGGATTTGTTTCCTCTCTGTGTATCACCTGAGGCCTGTCACTTCACTGGGTATATGGATGGGTTTACGACCACTTTCATTTTAGATATCAGTGATGTCATTAATAGGCTTCTGTCCTTCTCTCTGCATTGCAAGCAGATAATGGCTGGTGGGAGGGGCAAGCAGGCTGCTTAAACAGGAACTGCAGTCTACTCACCTAATTTGTAATAAAAACATCTTTGCCTTTCATTCTGAAGCTTCCCTCCAAGCACTTTGCATATTAATTAAGATATACTGTGATTCTGTACTTGCCAAATATGCTGCAGAAATCTCCTTCCACTGAGTCTGGCTGCAACCATTTTAACTGTGGGCAGCTGAAGCTGCTGCCTGTTCACTTCCTGGATTTACACAGACACACAGGGGGCACACCTCCAGCTCTGCAGCCCTGCAGCTCTCATTTGCCCTCTTCTGGCTCACCCCCTCCTGTCAATCTCTAACGAGAGCTGTGCAGGATGTCATAAGCCTAGGCTTTTTTACCAGACGAGAAACAGGAAGTGGGCTGTATAAGGTATTTACTGGCAGAAAAAAATGTTGTACTATCCAATGTTAAAACGACAAGGGCAGAAGATTTAATAGATGGAAAGATGAAAAAATTACTGAAGGTCCGCTTTAACGTAAAGTAGTTTCCAGAAGGCATCACGGAGCCCTGCCTCGGTACTCATCTCAAAAGCTCTCAACCCCGATGCAGGCGGAGGGCTGGCTCTTAGAAGGAGTTATGCAATATTAGATGATGCTGGATGTCCTCTATCTGACTTGCTGCAGCTTCAAATGCACATTGTGAGAGGATCACTGTGTGCGGTGAAATGATATTTAGCTATTTTAGTACAAGAGAGAAGCCTGTATAACTATGCAACATTGAAGGGAAGGCTGGTGGTCAGCTTTCAACTAATTATCTGCTGGCTTAGAATGCTGGAGCATCACAATATACAAATTATTATATAAAAATAAAAGTAATAATTGTAATAAATATGTAATTGAATTAACTTAATTAAATATTGAAATTAAATATTGAACCTACCTTTAACTTAAATACAGTATGTAACTGAATTCATTCCAGCTTTAATAAATCAACCAAACGGAAACATTATAGTGAAAAAACGGTAAAAAAAAATCCTAAAAAATGATTGGACCCTCCTATAAATGGAAGACCAATGAAGAACAATCTCAGGCCTCAGGAGACACAAATGATAATAAAACATGTCATGTCTTGCTAATACAACAGACAATCTTAATACATTATTATAATGTCATTTTAATAGAATATTGCAATTACACTCTAATTTCATCATGTAATCCCCATATACTGCATCATCATGTCCTCGACACACTATTATAATGAAATAATTGTATATTCCTAATATGATATAATCCTGTTACAACATCACAGTAAGTTTCGATGTCATCATGTCATATTCATTTATTTAAATTTGCAGCCTTCAGGTCTATAAGCCCTTTCATTAAAATATATATTTGTTTTTTTGACAGTAAATGCCAGTAAACTGTATCAGTTATACTGTGTAGCAAAAGCTGTTCATTTCATTTTTCCATTCAAAAGCCATACAATTTTGCCAACAGAAGCCAGGTTTCGTGTACCATATAAAGATCATGAATATTCACAACAAACGGGGAAGGAAACAGTAAAGGAGGTGCAGAGGAGTCTAAACTATGTGCCAAATGGTACAGACTGATCTTCCCACGTAGCTCCAAATGTAAAGTTCCTCTTTACAGGTGTATAAAGTCAGGGCCAGGACAAGGGGTGGGCGGGAGGGCAAGCTGCACTGGGCACAATTAGTTACTGTAGGGATGGGGTCACCTTCCTTCTGTTACAAGGCTGACAGGAGTAGTGACAGCGGCAGTGATTTTGACAAGCGAGTGAATGCTGGGGGGTAGGATTCCCCTAAGCTTGCACATCATAAATGGGGGGAGGGCGCAGTTTGGCATCTTTGCCCTGGGCACTGGATGACCTAGTCCAGGCACTGTATACAGTATAACTTTGAGATCTGGGAAGGCATCCCATCCCAGCCAAGGCAGTAAGAGCACATGTACAGTGAAACCTTCACCACTTCAATACAGGGCAATTTTACCCCCTTCTTGCCCAGGCCAATTTTCAGCTTTCACCGCTGACACACTCTGAATGACAATTGTGCGGTTATGCAACACTGTACCCATCAAAAAAAGTTATAGTTTTTTCACACAAATAGAGATTTCTTTTTGTGGCATTTATTCACCACTGGGATTTTTATTTTGCTAAATAAACAAAAAAAGATTGAAAATGTTGAAAATGTTTCTTTGTTTGTGGTATATAATTTTGCTAATAAATAATCTTTTTTTCATAAATTTAGGTCAAAATGTATTCCACTACATTTCCTTGGTGAAAATAACCCAAATCAGTGTATATTATATTATACAACTCCTGCCTCCACACTGCTAAACAAACCTATTACAACACTCTCATCAAAACCCTCTCATCCAAACCTCGTCAACTCTTTTCTACCCTTAATTCCTTACTTTACCCCCCACTGCCCCCTCCCACCAACTTGCTTAACGCTCAACATATTGCCAACCACTTCAATAGCAAAATCAACACAATTCGCAAGGAGATATCCAGCATTAAAATTCCTCCCCTACCCAACATATCAGGTCCAACACAACACTCAATACTCTCCTCCTTTTGCCCAGTTACCACAAAGAAGTTGATAAACTCCTCTCCATGGCCCACCTCACTACATGTCCCCTGGACCCTGTCCCCTCTCAATTACTGCGACCACCTTCCCACTCTATCCTCAACTCCCTAACCCACATCTTCAACCTCTCCCTCTCCTCCGGCACCTTTCCTTCCCCGCTCAAACATGCACTGGTTACCCCCATACTCAAAAAACCCTCACTAGACCCCACCTGTTTGAATAACTTAAGACCTATCTCCCTTCTCCCGTTTGCCTCCAAGCTCATTGAACGCCTTGTTCATGACCAAATGAGTCGCTACCTCACGGACAACAACCTTCTCGACCCCCTACAGTCTGGCTTCCGCCTACAACATTCTACTGAAACTGCCCTACTAAAAATCACCAATGACCTAATAACTGCCAAAACCAATGGCCACTACTCCATACTCATACTTTTAGACCTCTCTGCTGCCTTTGACACAGTTGACCACCTGCTGCTCCTCAGCAAATTACACTCCCTTGGCCTCCGTGATTCTGCATTATCCTGGTTCTCCTCCTACCTATCTCAGCGCACTTTCAGCGTCACTTACAACTCCATCTCCTCCGCTCCCCTTCCTCTTTCTGTTGGGGTACCCCAAGGCTCCGTCCTTGGGCCTCTCCTTTTCTCACTCTATACCTCTTCCCTGGGCCAGTTGATCACCTCCCATGGCTTCCAATACCATCTCTATGCCGATGACACACAGATCTATCTCTCCACTCCCCAACTCACCCCGACTATCTCCTCACGGATCTCAAACTTGCTGAATGACATATCGGTATGGATGTCACACCACTTCCTCAAACTTAATCTTTCTAAAACTGAGCTTGTTATATTTCCTCCTTCACGGTCCCCCTCCTGTGACTTCACCATTAATATCAACAACACAACCATTGGTCCCTCCACACATGCCAGAGTCCTGGGTGTAATCCTTGACTCTGACCTCTCCTTCAGCCCCCATATCCAATCACTGGCTAAATCCTGCCGCCTTAACCTCCGCAACATCTCCAGAATTCGACCCTTCCTGACTAATGACACTACAAAACAACTTATTCACTCCTTGATTATTTCCCGCCTCGACTATTGCAACTCTCTCCTTAATGGCCTACCCTTAAGCAGGCTATCCCCCCTTCAGTCTATTATGAATGCTGCTGCTAGACTAATACACCTCACTAATCGATCCGTGACTGCTGCTCCTCTCTGCCAATCCCTTCACTGGCTTCCCCTACCCCACCGTGTAAAATTCAAAATGCTAACCATAACATACAAGGCCATTCACAACATCGCCCCCATCTACATCACCAACCTCATCTGCAGATATCGCCCAAATCGCCCCCTCCGCTCTTCCTAGGACCTCCTGCTCTCTAGCTCCCTTGTTACCTCCTCCCATGCTCGCCTTCAGGACTTCTCCAGAGCCTCTCCCATCCTCTGGAATTCCCTGCCCCAGTATGTCCGATCAGCCCCTACCCTGTCCACCTTTAGGAGATCCTTGAAAACTCATTTATTCAGGGAAGCCTATCCCACACCCACATAACTGTCCCTGAGTCACCCCCATCAAATCATTCTTTGCAGCTATTACCTTTTGTACCACCACCCCCTCCCTTTAGAATGTAAGCTCCACGAGCAGGGCCCTCCTGTACCTTTTGTGTTGAACTGTACTGTAATTGTGTTGTCCCCCTTATACATTGTAAAGCGCTGAGTAAACTGTTGGCGCTATATAAATCTCGTATAATAATAATAATAATATTATGTACCCTGTAGGAAAATATAGAGTCCAAAAACGATGGTATATATATATATATCTGAAAATTGGTCGATCCTGATGTACTGACGGCCTATATCATTTCTTGAGTAAAAATATCCTCCAAATTACCCCTTTTTGGTGAGTAGACAGTCCAAGGTATTTAGTGAGAGACATTGTGAGTTTTTCGAAGTTGTAACCTTTTGTCATATTTTTTTTTTGCAAAATGGAAAAATTAAAAAAAAAATGTTCACAATAGTACAAGTGTTATCATATAACCGGTGTGGCTGGTGATCAAGGACACTGACTGGTGACAGTATGTAAAAAAATATTATTACATATTTTTTTTAACACACTGTAACCAGAGCAATACATTGTTACCATAGTAATTCTGCGGAAGTGATCAGGATTTGTTTGTTTTTTTACACATTATGATTGCTAATACCAATGAATTTCATTGGTATAAGCAACCATTTTATTGAATGAAGCTGATTCGTTCAGTGACTTTTTTTTGTGATTAGCTGTGATTGGCCAAAGCAAATCACATGGTACAGATGGGCTGTGTGTGGCCCTGTCTGTATCATGTGATTACTGTGACCAATCACAGCTAGCAACACAATTGTTTACAATGGGTGGCATGAAAGGAAGCCATCCATTGTTTACAATTGTCATGTGATCTGCTGTGATTGGTCACAGTGATCACATGACATTGGCACCAGGCCATTTTAGTGATCAGTCATCAGTTGTGTCCTGTGAACACAGCCGGTGACAGATCGCACCGCTGCCGCATGAGCGTCGCCTTCTGAGAGGACATCATATGATGTCCACACCAAAGGAGGAAAGCCCCGCTCAGGCGTCAATCTGCTATAGGCAAAGTGGTTCTAAAACGTTTTATACCTTAATGCATTCCCTGCATTAACGTAAAAAACATTTTACCTCTCCCACCCCCCTAAATACTTGCCTAAGTCCTCAATCGAGCCAGCACTGTACACTGCTGCAGTCTTTTCTCCCCTCTCTTCCTCTTGCCACAGGGACCTCGGCCATTGGCTCCTGCTGCTGTCAATCAAATGGTGTGAGGAGGAAGCGATTCCATAGACACACACAGCTCGGGAGAGAGCATTCACTGTCTGCCCCCATAGCAAGCCACTTTCTATGGGGCCACAGGGAGAAGAGAAGGAGTCAAGATTGCCGGTGGGGGACCCCAGAAAAGGAGGTTTGGGGGTGCTCTGTGCAAACCATTGCACAGAGCAGGTAAGTATAACATGTTTATTTTTATTTATTTTTTATAATTGCATCATAATCATAAAGGGGCATTCAGATTTCAATAAGCCCCCTGCCCACAGACCCCCACAACCACTGGGCCAGGGTTGTAGGAAAGGGACGTTTGTCCTCATCTACATGGGGACAAGATGCTTTGACAGGTAGGTCTGTGGAATCCAAACTTTACTCATGTTCTTTGAACCTGCCTGGAGACAATACCAGGTATGTTCGGCTCATCCCTACTCCTGTTCAGTAAGTTTTAGAGGCATGCTATGGCAATCAGCAAGATCTGTGAGGCAGTGGAGAGGGTATAGCTTAGTCAGATGTGGTCACTCTGTATCTGGGCATCAAAGTTCACTTTAATGCCCTCTCCTCAGCAGTCAGGAATGAATGAGCATGTGACTTACTCCACATGACAGCACTGGTCTTTAGTGACTGGTACTCCGCTGTTACATGAGGCAAAGAAAGTCTTCAGTACTAAGTAATAAATATGTGAATGAACTTGTTAAGCCCAGACAAACTATAGTGCTCAGGAGTGGTTTGATAAGCCAGACATAATGTGGATGGTAATTGTAATGAATGGATGGATCATAGAAAATGGGTAAAAAGCTAAAGGTTCCAAAATAAGAAATAAAGGATGAAAATTGTGGAAAATAATGATTGGTGAATGACAATACTAATGATATGTGAATGTGAAGATGTGAATGTGAAGAAGTATCAGTAGTGTACCAATAATGAGCCACAGTAGCGCAAGCAAATAACTTAAACAATAAATACAAGAAAAGTGTGTACTCTAATAAATGAATAAGTCCTTTAAGAGATTTGGAGGTTGAGCTGTTTTTTTCCGCAATGGAGTTGAACAACATTTAAGCTGCGCAAACTGTTGGCGCTATATAAATCCTGTATAATAATAATAATAATAAGTGCAATTGCCACTCATGAGAATGAATGGCAATTAGGTCTGGTGAGTGTTACTCTGAAGGGAGTGAATATACACTCTTCACTTTGGTGGTGGATTTATGGTGCATCATCTTCAGCATTTTCATCATCTTCAGCAAGAAAGAACACTCTTTTACTGACACTTATATATGGACTTTTAGCTAAAGGATTACTGTACACATTAATAAAGGTCCCAGGCTGCGTGAGGAAGCCTTCCCAAGCCCTCTATGGCCAAAAGGCCAAAGGAGCTAGGGGTGCCAAAAAAATATCCTGAGGGTTCCGGCTAGGAGGTCAACTCACGGGAAATGGGTCGAGGTACCGTCTGATTGCAATCAAGAAACCGTGTGGAACCATATACTTTCTGTAAATGTAAAATAACAACTTCCTGAGAATGAATTATCACTTTAAGATCTTTAACTACTAATAATAAGTACCAACAGTATTAAAAAGTTTGCTTTTGATAAACCAGAGTGCTAAACATAGCTAAAACTAGGAGCAAAAAGAATTTTCTTGAAGAAAATGTTTCTGCAGCCTTTACAAGTATAGCTGGGGAAAGAAGAGTGTGCAATGTGTCCAGCTGGGTTAACTGGCTACCATAAGTCATTATGATGCTTGCATTGCATAATTGCTATAGTGAACTGCAGTTATTAAGCCAAAACGCTCCTGAGCCAGTAACAATACAGAGCCAGCCCAGCAACAACAGGGACTTGCTTGTTCTGCCTTAGCATACGTCCTGCAATCATTCTGCCCGCCACTCCAAAAACCTGTCTTCTAGTTGGCTCCAGCTCCCTGCTCTCACATTCATAAGAAGCTTGTTGATGGGTGACTGGCAGAAGACATGGAGACAGACGGCCTCATTGATTAAGCTTCCCCCGTAGTCGTCTTCTTTCCTGTTTCGCCTCCTCTGTACAGAGCACCTGCTGTTCGCTGAGGAAATTAAACTTTCATTCAGTCTTTATTGGGGTCACGCAATGACTTCTGCAATAAAACCCTGCTAATTATTCTCATTTCCAGAAACAAAATGAAGCGAGTGTTCTGCCAGAGCGATTGATGTTAATTTATTGTCGTACAGAATTGCAGCACGCTCGCATTTATTTTCGAAAGAGGGTTTAAATTCAAGATAGAGGTGCATGGGCTAATTTTCTGTATACAGTGCCTTCAAAAAGTATTCATACCCCTTGAAATTTTCCACAATTTGTCATGTTACAACCAAAAATGTAAATGTATTTTATTGGGATTTTATGTGATAGACCAACACAAAGTGGCACATAATTGTGAAGTAGAAGGAAAATGATAAATGTTTTCATATTTTTTTTTACAAATAAATATCTGAAAAGTATGGCGTGCATTTGTATTAAGCCCCCCTGAGTCAATACTTTGTAGAACCACCTTTTGCTGCAATCACAGCTGCAAGTCTTTTTGGGGATGTTTCTACCAGCTTTGCATATCTAGAGAGTGACATTTTTGCCCATTCTTCTTTGCAAAATAGCTCAAGCTCTGTCAGATTGGACGGAGAGCATCTGTGAACAACAATTTTCAAGTCTAGCCACAGATTCTTAATTGGATTTAGGACTGGACTTTGGCTGAGCCATTCTAACACATGAATATGCTGTGATTGAAAGCATTCCATTGTAGCACTGGCTGTATTTTTAGGGTCGTTGTCCTGCTGGGAGGTGAACCTCCGCCCCAGTCTCAAGTCAGACTCTAACAGGTTTTCTTCTAAGATTGTCCTGTATTTGGCTCCATCCATCTTCCCATCGACTCTGACCAGCTTCCCTGTCCCTGCTGAAGAAAAGCATCCCCACAACATGATGCTGCCACCACCATGTTTCACAGTGGGGATGGAGTGTTCAGGGTGATGTGCAGTGTTAGTTTTCCGCCACACAGCGTTTTGCTTTTAGGCGAAAAAGTAAAAGCTTGGTCTCATCTGACCAGAGCACCTTTTTCCACATGTTTGCTGTGTCCCCCACATGGCTTCTCACAAACTACAAATGGGGCTTCTTATGGCTTTCTTTCAACAATGGCTTTCTTCTTGCCACTCTTCCATAACGGCTAGTTTTGTGGAGTGTATGACTAAAAGTTTGTCCTGTGAACAGAGTTACCATGGGCCTCTTGTCCGCTTCTCTGATTAATGCTCTCCTTGCCCGGCCTGTCAGTTTAGGTGGACGGCCATGTCTTGGTAGGTTTGCAGTTGTGCCATACTCTTTCCATTTTCAGATGATGGATTGAACAGTGCTCCGTGAGACGTTCAAAGCTTGGGATATTTTTTATGCCCTAACCCTGCTTTAAACTTCTCCACAACTTTATCCCTGACCTGTCTGGTGTGTTCCTTGGCCTTCATGATGCTGCTTGTTCACTAAGGTTCTCTAACAAACATCTGAGGCTTCACAGAACAGATGTATTTATACTGAGATTAAATTACACACTGGTGGACTCTATTTACTTATTACATGACTTCTAAAGGCAATTGGTTCCACTAGATTTTAGTTAGGGGTATCAGAGTAAAGGTGGCTGAATACAAATGCACAACACATTTTTCAGATATTTATTTGTAAAAAAAACTGAAAACCATTAATCATTTTCCTTTCACTTCACAATTATGTGCCACTTTGTGTTGGTCTATCACATAAAATCCCAATAAAATACATTTTTGTTTTTGGTTGTAACATGACAAAATGTGGAAAATGTCAAGGGGTATGAATACTTTTGCAAGGCACTGTATGAAGCAAGGACCCATTGAGTTGACTTCTGAAGTTACATGCTGACCCTCATAGAGGTAACAGTTTTGCATTATGACTTTATTAAAACACATCGTCTTTGTCAAGTGCCTTCTGTATATTACATTCATATAAACAGTATAATGTGTTTATACAGGCTCTAACTGTAATTGTTATTTAAATGAAAAAGAACCAGTGACAAGAGGGCCAATGGAAATATTTGAAAATTAATTCTTGAACTGATTTATGGTGCCCAACTTCTCATATGGAACAAAAACAACCTTCACTCAACAATCCACACGTGTTGCAGACACATTGGAGTTTGTGTTTTTTTATAAAGGGGATGTATAGCATTTTTATATATATTTATGAATTCACCATGTTCCGAACTAAAGAATACTATTTGCAAACTAATAAAGGGAGCAAAATGAGCAGAGGGATGTGTTCTGCTTTCTGCTGCTGCTCATTTATTGTCCAATCACAGACTGGGGTCATGATGGTGACCGAGGTCACTATTATCACTATACTATGTAGTGCTGTGTCTCAGGACTGGCTGGAAAAACGCACAACCTCTGGCAGAACAGCTCCTGTATATGTATTTCAACATACAGTATTTGGCAATTTGACTGGGGTTCGTCATTACTGCTTTGGTAAAAAAACAAAAAACAAAATCACATTACATGCAGTTTAATGAGTCAGAGACATGTTTTACTCCAATTTACACCCTATAGGCAGTCAATGTTTGTCAGCTTTTATTAGTTTATTATAAAGAATATTAATAGACTGAGGATACTGAGGTCTAACCTGGAGTTCTTTCACCTATGGGACTCATACATACAACCGTTCATGCCCATTCATTGCCCAGGTGAGCATATTTCTGCAGTGGGTGCAGCCTGGTGTTTAAAAACCTGTCAGCGGTCTGCATGTATTCGCACATGGAGCAATTACCTGTGGTTAGGGACAGATGAGTGGCACAGGTTGCAAACAGTCTGCATACAGAACTGCCCATGTAATCGCTCCTTGAGTGTCAACCTATCATTGAGTAGTACCTACTGTAACAGACTCACCCGGGACAGAGGCTTTTGGAGGGGACTGAATGCTAGCCTCTTGCCTACCGACTATGGGCCCTGGCATTTGAGGGAGCTACAAGTATTTCGAAAGATTTTCTGTTATGTAATGCAAAAGGACATTATTAAGGAGGCCATGATGGTTTTTACCAGCTTGGGACTCAGTGGACAGATGTATGTGAAAGGAATGCTGATTAATGAGATTTGGAAAGCCCGGGTCTTTCACCCAATAGTTTATTGTGCTCATTAACACACCTTTGTCTCCTAGCAAACTATTGGGGATGTGTTTATACTTATGTGTATTGTAAGTTGTGAGTGAGGAGATGGCAAGTCTACTCTGAAAGGTCATATCTCTGAGTCACCAACTCTGGGTGAAGGATTAGAAAACTAGCTCATGTTAATTAGGTTTCTGGTTACAGTTTGTATTGTCAGCCTGCTGTATATATTTGTGTGTCATCTCAAATAAATCAGTTCATGGTGAGCAACCAAACGAGTATTGTCTTGGTTGTAGTTGTCAGCGGTTGGAATATCTGATATCTATATTCAGACTGGGAGGAAACGGTATATGACGAAAGCACTCAAGCAGAGTGTGGAACGTTTCATTACACCTACCTATACATAAATCTTTGTATATTTAAAAAGTCACTGAACCTCTGAGAACCTTGGAGTTCTGTTGTATATGGGGCTCATACACATGACCGTTTATGCCCATACATTGTCCGGATCAGCACATTTCTGCTGTAGTAGGGCCAGATGTTTATAAGCCTATCAGCATTCCGTGTGTAATTCCACATGGTGCAATTCCCTTTGGTGTGGTTAGGTATCTGGGGTGCGCTACGTACAGAGTGCAGGGTTCAGGAGTGTGTTACGTACAGAGTGCAGCATTCTGGATTATGCTACATACAGAGTGCAGTGTTCAGGAGTGTGCTAAGTACAGAGTGCAGAGTTTAGGAGTGTACTACCTACAGAGTGCAAAGCTCAGGAGTGAGTTACATACAGAGTGCAGGGGGCAGTGGTGCGCTATGCACAGAGTTCAGATCCAGGTATGCCCTATGCACAGACTGCTGAGTTCAGGGGTGCAATACGTACACAGTGCAGGATTTAGGGGTGCGTATGAACAGTGTGCAACCCCAAACCCCCCACCCCCTCCAAAGCTTCCTCGCATCTCTCTCTCCTACCTGGCCTGACTCTAGTACCTCCCTGTGTAGGCGGCTCCACTACTCATGTATTTGGCTCTAGTACCTCCCTGGGTAGGCGGCCCCACCTCGCCTTGCAGGGTGATCATTCTCTCTCCCAGAGTCTGGAGATCTGTCCCTGCTGTGCACCACTATGAGTCTGTGCAGGGATCTATTAGGTCCAGGAGCCGCTGAGAGCAAATCCATCCCTTGAAAACACAGAAGGCTTTTGCGTTTACAAGTGACAATAGACAGAGCAGAGGGTGCGAGGGCCACATGATAAGGCCTGGTGGGCCAGATTGGGTCTGCAGGCTTTGTTTTTGTCATATGTGCTTTCTATCCTTACATCGCTCTATTTATATATAATTTTTGTAGTGCCAATGTGTTTTACAATGCTGTACAGAGTGCAAATGTACAGCGCATAATACTAATATAACTACAACATACACAAATAGGAGAGATACCAGGAATTAGAGACTTACTTCAAAGAACTTACGGTACATCCTAAAATAGCATTTCTTAACCTTTTCAACACAGAGGAACCCTTGAAAAAACATTCCAGTCTCTGGGAACCCCTGCTAAAAATTACTATATCTACAGCTCGTGACACATTAGTGTAATGGTCTTTGGGAAGAATGCTCCTTACACTTGTGATCATTGGGAAGAATTATCCTCTTACACATAGATAAAAAGATCAATGGTGAGTGAGCCAGTGGGAACTTATCTGAGAGCCAGAATTTGCTCATTGGTCTAGGAACCCCTTGCAACCTCTGAGGGAACCCTAGGGATCCATGGAACCCTGACTGAGAAACCCCAGATAAATACAAGAGGTAAAGGAATTCAGCAGGGGCGGACTGGCCTACCGGGATAATGGAAAGTTTCCCGGTAGGCCAGCAAGGCCGCCTGCCCTGGGGCCACTTTGAGGGCAACGGCACCCGTAAAAAATATGGCTCCGGGCCGACATGTCAACTGTGCATGCACCGCCACCATTCTGAAGCTAGCTGGGCTTGGGAAAGTCCGTACATTCTCGGCCATTTTCGGGCAGGCACATGTGCAGTGACCTAATGGTTCCGGGTGGCGCCATTTTTAAATGTAAGGCAGCAGTGGCACTCATCTCGTGAGGTTTCGGCAGTGGTACGCGCCTCTCATCACGGCCCGGTAAGACAGCCTCTGACCACTTCTTGTTATTACTCTCCTGTAGCCTCTGCAGCCTCTGACATCTCCTGTACCATGTCCACAGCCTCTGACATCTCCTCCTGTACCATGTCTACAGCCTCTGACATCTGCTATACCATGTCCGCAGCCTCTGACATCTCCTGTACCATGACCGCAGCCTCTGACATCTCCTGTACCATGTCTGCAGCCTCTGACATCTCCTCCTGTACATGTCCGCAGCCTCTGACCATCTTTTGTACCATGTCCACAGCCTCTGGAATCTCTTGTACCATGTCCGCAGCCTCTGACATCTCCTGTACCATGTCCACAGCCTCTGACATCTCCTCCTGTACCATGTCCACAGCCTCTGACATCTCCTGTACCATGTCCACAGCCGCTGACAACTTCTCTTGTACCATGTCTGCAGCCTCTGACATCTCCTGTACCATGTCCTCACAGCCTCTGACATCTCCTGTACCATGTCTGCGCAGCCTCTGACATCTCCTGTACCATGTCCGCACAGCCTCTGACATCTCCTGTACCATGTCTGCACAGCCTCTGACATCTCCTGTACCATGTCCGCACAGCCTCTGACATCTCCTGTACCATTTTCACACAGCCTATGACCACCTCCTATACCATGTCTGCACAGCCTCTGATATCTCCTGTACGATGTCTGCACAGCCTCTGACATCTCCTGTAACATGTTCGCACAGCCTCTAACATCTCCTGTACCATGTCTGCACAGCCTCTGACCTCTCCTGTACTATGTCTGCACAGCCTCTGATATCTCCTGTCCACACAGTTTATGACCACCTCCTATACCATATCCGCACAGCCTATGACCACCTCCTGTACCATGTTCACACAACCTATAACCACCTACTATTCCATGTCCGTATAGCCTATGACTTCTCCTGTACCATGTTCGCACAGCTTATGACCCCTTTATATAATACACTCTTCAAATGTGCTTTAAAATGCATGGTTTTCCCTTTTATGAACAAGAAAATAATGACGTTATGCTGTTGGGGTGGTTTAACAATGCTATGGGGCTGGTACGAAGTTATTTCAAGGGCTGGTTTTTATTCCCAGTCCAGCCCTGGAATGCAATAGTCACTTTTATTGCAGGTATCAGAGTAATATTGGCATTCAGGGTAAGGATAGGACATTCAGGGGGTGGGAGAGGAAAGTTTTAAATTAAAGCTACATGCTTTGCTGAAAACAGGAGTTTAAAGGTTGCATTCAATGATTTAAGGAGTTGCTGAATTCCCGATGGCATATGGAGTTCTAATAAAAGAGAGCAACCTGAGAAGTTAAAGATCTAAGGGGGCACCAGATTAAAAAGTTTTTTATGCCAGAAATAGGATTCTGATGTATTCTGTTGACAACTGGGTCCAGCAATGGGTAGATGGAAAGAAGCTTTTATAATAAACGTATGTTCATCTATATCAGCAAATTTCATTTAAAGCTGTCTGGAGAACATGTCTGAACGTTGCTGAATCTTCTGGGATGGAAATCTGGTAGAGGATTAACCCAACAAGATGATTACATCCTTGCTCAGTAAAGCCACATCCCATGGGCTCCATATCATCCGCAACAGCTTAAATAATGTGATAAGTGAACATTTCAAGGAATGTTAGCATGCTAGAAGCATTAGAGTGCTTTAAGTCGTAAACCTGAGCAATGTACTGCGGTCCAAGAATGGATTATTCAATTAGGATTTGTCTAGTGGAGGATACATTGAAAACAAATAGTAAACATTTGTTATACCATGTACATGTATCTGTTATCTTACTTCAAATATGTAAACATTAACCCAACTAAACTTGGTTTCAAAAATATTTTAGGGACTAGCGGTAAGGTACTCAGAATGCACATGACCAGTGTAGAATAGATGTCCCCAACCTTAGCCAATAGCTACCAGGCCAAACACCCATACTCCACCCCCATCCCATTCTATTACCTACAAATAAGGGAGATCACACAATGGATGGAGTAACAAAATGGCCGTAGCAGCCTCTTTATTAACAAATAAACTTAAATTAACATAAACAAGAAAAACATTCCTTATAACAGAAACATATCACTGTCACTAAGCCAGTTTGTCTTTGAAGGCACCCCAAACTACAGTATGTTCCAATTTGCACTGCTGTACCTTTTACTATAATAGGCCTCCAGCCACAACACACCAGCTCGGAGACAACACATTAACCGCAGTGCTAGCAGTACCATATCCCAGCTAAACCGATGTTAACTGGAATACATCAGAGGGACACATAGCACCGATGGGTCCCAAACTCTTCCTTATCCAAGCTTTTCTTCTGCCATCAATGACCAACAACCGCCCAGTTGCCATGACATCATCAATCACATTGCTCCCAATATGAAAACTGACCAGAACAGGGAGGGTGGGTGGAAAGCTGTTCCTGCGTCCGTCAAGCTCCACTGGACACCAGGGCGGAGCCACCCCTCCTTAAGCTGCCCTAGACCCCAACCACGGGCTACCCCCCAATCAGGTAAGCTCTCTTTCAATAATTGCATAGCCTGTAATCTGTAACTGCTTCCTGACCTGTTTCCCCTCTTCATACCTTCATGCTGGCTCTACACAATTTTATTTTATTTTTTTTTTCTTCGCTCCGGGCCTCCCTTGACTGGTGTAGAATAGATGTCCCCAACTTTAGCCAATAGCTACCAGGCCAAACACCCATACTCCACCACCATCCTATTCCATTACCTACAATTAATGGAGACCACACAATGAATATAGTAACAAAATGGCCGTAGCAGCCTCTTTATTAACAAATAAACTTAAATTAACATAAACGAGAAAAATATTCCTTACAACAGAAACATAATAGTCACCAAGCCTGTTGGTCTTTGAAGGCACCACAAATTACAGTATGTTCCAATTATACACTGCGGTACCTTTTACCATAATAGGCCTCCAGCCGCAACACACCGGCTAAGAGACAGCACATTAACCGCAGTGCAACCAGTACCATATTCCAGCTAAACCAACATTAACTGTGTCAGGGAGACACATACCACCGATGGGTCCCGAACTCTTCCTTATCCAAGCTTTTCTTCCACCATTGAAGACCAACAACTGCCACAGCCCTTACCCTTGAGTGCCCCTCCACACCCTCAAAGCTCTCTGAATGCCGTCCTGTAACCCAAGGGCCCACAGCATTGAGGTTTACACCATCACCCCTAAGGTACCGCCAGGTATTCGCCTCCAATTCTAAATGCCGGACAACCAGACCCCCATTCCTAGGGACAAATCTACCCACTTCCCTATTAACTTTTTTGCGGGCCTTGTTGAGCCGCTCCACCGACCTCGCCAAGCGCCAAGTCGTTCGAGCAACTATGTCGGACCACACGACAATCGTGTCAGGAAAGGTCATACGGAGCTGCAGGAAATCAAATTTGACATCCAGAATTAGCTCCAACATGGCTCTACCTCCCAAATTATTGCCGCTAACGTGGAGCACCAGAACATCAGGCGGTCTATCCAGGCGTGCAAAACGATGCACTTCCGGCACAGTCCTTCTCCACATTATGCCTGGCACCCCTAACCAGCGGACACAAGCCTTCTGCCGTGAAATGCCCAGCTGCCTACCATTAGGCCTAACGTCTGCTCTCCTCACCCCCCAAAAAACATGAGTGGCCCAGTATCGCCACCTGAATGAGAAGAACATGACACCACAGAATAACACCAAAACGAGTAACTCAAACACACAATAATACCAAACAAGAAGACACACAAAGACCACCTCCCCTTTTAGGCTATCAACAGATGTGGAAGCACGTAGAGCAGGAATCTCCTAGATTCCCAACTACCAATCCGCTTTACCGCTTCCTCATTCAACCCCCACCGTGCAGCCTCTGTGGCCGCCCCCGATGCGGAAGGAGTGTGAGGAGTATTGTTTTTTCTCCAAACCCAATGCCCGTAGACCAGGGTTCGGGAACCTATGGCTCGCGAGCCAGATGTAGCTCTTTTGATGGCCGCATCTGGCTCTCGGAGATGTGGATATTACAGTGGGGGGGGGGGGGGGGATGTGGATATTACAGTGGGGGTAGATGTGGATATTACAGTGGGGAGATGTCCTCACCACGTATCAACCAGACTACAAAGCCATCAGCAAAACCATGCTGCACCAGAAGTCGCATTCATGGTAAGAAGTACTTATTCATCATTAGTTAGCAACAGCATAACAACGTTATTAAAAAGAATTCAGAGACTTATTGTACTTTAAAAGTGTTGGTCTTACATAAAATGCACACATTTACTTGTATTTCGTTTTAAACAAATTGTATGGCTCTCATGGAATTACATTTTAAAATATGTGGCGTTCATGGCTCTCTCAGCCAAAAACACCCTTACCCTCGTAGACCCTTACATAAAATACATACGAACTGTAATCTAAACAAAGGAGACCCATCTGCATGTGTCAAAATTGACCAAGCCAAAGCCGGGCGTACTGAGAAAAACTCTTGCACTGCACCCACCGGACACAAGGGCGAGGCTGGCAGAGCAAACAGCCGAACTCTAACGCCCCTGCCTGATTGATCCGTTTTTGACCTGCGGAGAAGCAACGTGACCCCGTCCTTCCCACAAGTGACATCCTGAGCCAAAATGTCCCCTTGCACTCTTTTAGAAGGACTGACAAGCTCCTCAATCTGAAAAGCTCCATAAAATGCAAGTGAGAATGCTGCTTTAAACAAAGATACCTCGTAGGCCGAGGAACACAGGGAACCCAACTGAGAGAAAATATTTTGCAGAATGGCAAAATACACAGGGCACCTAGACTCCTGGTGCATATGGGACCGACGATACCCTTTTAGAGCCTGACGAACCCAAAAATCTTTTATGAAAATCGCAACAGCCTTGTAATTTAAAGAAAAACACCAAACCTGCCAACACTGATACACACCCGATCTGGGGTGATTATGCTCAAGTAGTGTATGTGTTTTCAGGAACACCGGTCAGTCCAGACTGTATTTTTAAGGGCGTGGCAGCCCAATTTTATTTAAACAAAACAAACTTCACAGAAAGTCTTCGCTTGCAGGGGGTTCCACCATCATTGTATAACAGAAGACTTCAGCCTCCTGGCCCACTCACTCTTACTTAGTTAAACTCCCTCCTGGAGCTTACTTGCTCAGCTGCGTGCTGCTTGGTCGCGGGCCAAACCTGCAACCTGCAGACATACACGCTCAGACTCCTAGAGACCGCCTGTCTCTCTTTCGTGGAGCCGTCTCCACCTGAAAGCCCTCCCGACTCCTACACCACCTGCCTGTAGGGTGGAGCTGTTCCCAAGTGTGAGCCCTGAGCTCTCTTCCTGAGGGGAACATAAACCCAGCCCACAGGTGTGCAATCATTTTGCCTGCCTTTGCAAAAACCAGGCTGAAGGTGCTAATCTACACCGTGACCTGTGGTCGCCTCTGCACAAATCCTCCCCCCCTCATCGTCCCTCTTGTTTGCAGGCTCGCCGGCATGCCCTTACCATGCTTGAAGCAGCAGGACAACTGGTGCAATCCCCCGCAGCCGGAGAATTCATGCTTGAACCCCCCAAAACTTACAGTATCCCTTGTTGTACTGCCAACAGAAACCTCGCCTCTGTGTGGCCGGTTGTCCAGGGGTAGATCCCCCCTGGAAAAAAATGGTAAGGGGCCAGCGCCAAAGTCATAAGACATATCCAGAGGCTAATGTCCTTGTGGTCCCACCGCAAAGACGGGTGGATAGCTCTCCCCTGCTGAAACTGTTCATCGTACCTCAGCCAGGTGGTGCCACCATAGACCCTGTAGGCCTCGCCGATGGCATCCAGATAAGAAAAGAGTGCAGAACAATGCTTCGGATTCTTTTCCCCAATGACACTTGCCATAATGGCAAATGCCTGCATCCAATTAGGGAAAGTACGTGGAATAAGCCTGTACTGCCTTTTCTCTTCATTCTCCTTCTTACTCTCTTCAGGCTTGAGCCTATCCAAATTTAATTTCTCAAGGGATAGAAGAGAGAAAATATCCACATACTTACCTTTCCAAATTTTTTCACAGATTTCAGGCTTCAAGTGCGCACCCAGTGGTGCCTCAAAACAGATGTAAAATTCGCATTTTGCAGAATCCTGTTTACGGACAGAATCCTGTTTCTTCGCAGCAACCCTCATCGTCCCCCGGCGCAGAATTGTTCAACGCTGCAGCCTAACCAGGTGCAGAGGACACCACTGCGGTAGACCCTATCACTACGGGAAGAACACCCACTGCCCCAGGATTGACCGCGGATTTAGATACTAGGCCTGTCGCCACGGACCCGCCACCTGGCTGGACCTACACCACCGCTAGCGAGGCTCAGGCACCCTGTCCTGGCTCAAAACGCTGCACAAAATTCCATAAACCCAACAGTAAATCCCGCAAACCCGCAGCGGGGCAAATGCCCTCCACAGGAAGGGCAGAAGACTCAGCGCCACCAGAAAGAGCCCTGGTACAACCCCCCACCCCCAAAACATCACAGGAAGCAGAACAAAAGGACAAGGAAGCACCAGGTTGCTCAGGAGGGATCCCACCAGCCACAGTTCCAGCCTGCACCATGGCAGGGCGACCGCTCGTCTCATCCCCATCAGAAAGGGAAAGCTCGCCCTCTGATCGCACCTTAGCATCCCACTGCTCAGCCACTGGAAGCACCCCAGGAGTGTTAGACCTGGGTGCCGAGGATCCGTGCTGCCGCTGGCCCTGACTCCTTGCACTGGATCCACCCACTGATCTCCTTGTTGCCATACCGGAGCACCCAGGGCCCTGGGCATCCGCTGATGGTCTGGAGGCACCTCTCCCCTGTGCCTCTGGCCAAGCAAAAGGCAGTGATAGTCCAGGAGAGTCGCTGGCCGCACAGGCCCGGCGGCCGTTACAGAATGCCTCCCTCACAGAGACTCCTCCCTGACAGGCACATTGCCAGGGAAGGAGTCCTAACAGTCCCAATTTGTACGCCAGGCGTGCCTGAAGAGTCCTGACCGGGGCTCCCATCGTGGCGCCGAGCTCTGGGGGAGCCCTCCTGCTGCCGACCCAGAGACCTGTTCCCCCAGCAGAGAGGAGATCTGGGTATGCAGCCACTCCGAGCCTCAGGAAGCAGCGGCCGCTCTGAGCTGAGACGAGAGCTGATCCACGTCCGCCATCCTCGCTGCTAAATAAACCAGACGATCCACACTGCAAGGTGTTCCTGCCAAGCTGTTCCTGCGTCTGTCGAGCTCCACTGGACGCCAGGGCTGAGCCACCCTTCCTTAAGCTGCCCACCCCAGCCATGGGCTACCCCCCAATCAGGTAAGCCCTCTTTCAATAATTGCACAGCCTATCTGTAACCCCTTCCTGACCTGTTTCCCCTCTTCACACCTTCATGCCGGCCCTACGCTATTTTCTTTCTTTTTTTTTCTTTGCTCCGGGCCTCACTGTTTCACCTAAGCGCTGAATGCATTATTAAGCCCATTGATGAGGTCACAATCTTCCAATGGATCATAATGTGGAATAAATATCTGTACAATCCAGTAACTTCTAAAAAGCATTATCTTTGAAGTATACCTGTCTCAAAGTGGTGAAGGGGGAGTAAGGGAGATAAATGCTGTATTTATTTCTTTCTGACATGAAGGCTTTACAGTAATGTGCTTCCAAAATGTCAAGCTTAAGGACTACTTTAGCCCTATGTGATTTAATTCTGATTACTGGCGTGAAAATGCTAGGAGTGTGAGGTCCACATTTCAGTGCAATTATAAGTTGTTATTAAATTGCACTGTTAACATTTTTTTTTTATACATGCCAGCCTAAAAAAGAAAAATATTTATAACTATTAGTCCTAGGGACAAGACAGCCTATCAGACTGAGATATTATGGTTGCTGTCCGATCAGGATACCTACATTCCCATGAGAGGGAATCCTATTATTAATTATAAGAAAGACCTCGTGACCTTGGTGGAGGAAGGTTTTAATAAAAATCTCCTTACCAAGAAAGAAAACAATTTTTTGGTACCAGTGGCTCCAAGGGTTCCAGTGATCTATTATCTGCCAAGGGTCCACAAGGACCCCCTTCATCCCCCTGGGAGGCCAATTGTTAGCGGCATTGACTCCATCACCTCAAGGATTGGTAGATATATAGATCAATTTTTGCAGCCTTTGGTTGTTCAGACTCCGTCTTTCTTCAGAGATTCCACTCAAGTTATTAACATCTTAAAATCAGTACAGTGGAAGGAAAATTATATACTGGCCACTGCTTACGTATATTCTCTATTTACCATCATCTCACACCAACAAGGTCGAAAGGCAGTGGATCATTATCTACACTTGGGTGATCTCAAAAGGCGTCAAAGAAAATTTCTGTTGAAGCTTCTAGATTATGCAATGGGCCACAATTATTTTTGGTTTGAGGGCACCTATTTGCAGAATAGGGGGGTGGCCTTGGGGGCTAAATTTGCTCCATCCATGGCAAATTCATTTATGGCCAAATGGGAGGACGATGTCGTCTATCAGAATCCCAGACCTGAGTTGGTTCTGTGGAGACGATACATAGACGACATCCTCCTCCTTTGGAATGGCGAACTAGAGTCGCTCAATTCCTACATGACCGAACTCAATCTTAACGATAGAGGTATAATCCTGCAACATGAGTCCAGTAAATCTGAAATTCATTTTTTGGATCTGAAAATTAAAATCATGGAAGGAAATATTATTACTTCAACTTTCTTCAAAGAGACTGACCGTAATTAATTCATTAGTACCAATAGTTGTCATCACGCAGCTTGGTTAAAATCAATTCCAAAAAGTCAATTTTTGAGACTTAAGAAGAACTGCACTGATAGGAATGACTTTCTCCGTGAGGCTTCAATGCTCAAGTTGAAATTCTTGGAGAAGGGCTATCAGCCATTGGAGTTGGATGATGCTATAAGATCTTTTGGTGCCCAAGATAAAGGATCGTAATGATTCCATTCGATTTTCTCTCTTAACCACCTACTCCAACCAACCCTATTCAGTGAAACAAATTATGAAAAAACACTGGGGTGTACTCCGTAATGACAGGATTTTGGGTCCTCACCTACCAGAACAGCCGCAGGTGACTTTTAAAGGTGTTTCACCACTAGGACTGCAAATAGCTCCTAATGCTATTGAGCCTCTTAAGAAACTAACCTTTTTTCAGAATATGGGAGGCTTTTTTCTCTGCAGGAAGTGCCCTATATGTAAAATCAACACTAACAAAAGTAGAAAGACTAAATTCCTTTGAGTCTAGCTCCACTGGTGAGCAGTTTCCTATTGAGCCTTTCATCACATGCACAGCAAAGAATGTTATATACGTTGTTCGTTGTCCATGTGGACTTCAATATATTGGCCGCACGATTCGCATGCTCCATATTAGGCTTAGTGAACATATGGCCAATATCAAGAAGGCGTTTCTGAAACATAGTTTGTCCAAACATTATGACTTGAGCCACAATCGAGACCCTAAGGGTACTGTGTTCTTTGGGATCGATAAATTCAATAATAATTGGAGAGGTAGCAATACGATCAGAGAAATATCACGCTTAGAGGCCAAGAGAATTTATCAGGTCAGGTGCTATGCTCCACATGGAATGAATATTGAGTGGGACGTCAACTCTTTTATTAATAATAGTTGATTGGCGTTATAAGTCAATTGATCCCTAGTTCTGTCTCCTTAAAATTAATTTTTTTAAATCATTTTTTTAAATAGTTTTTTTTTATATTTATTTTATATATATATATTTTTTATATGAAATGTTCTCTTTCTTGATTAAATGAGTTCATTTTTCTATGATGCTATTGTTATTGATGCATTTGGATTTGTTAACCAAGATGGCGCTGTTTCCTGGTGCAGTCTTTTTATTATTTATATATACACACTGGATTTGCGCTGCAGTATCTTGGACTACCATTCTGTGTTTTGTTACCTATGTGTAACGTCCTGGTCTGCGTTTGCTCCCGCGGTTTTGGTTTGCTCCCGCGGCCACTTCCGGTCGTTGGAGCGCACGCAAATTTCCTGTTTCCTAAGTTTGGTTTACAGACCGATCCGCCCATTATTAAGCCGTCCCCTATATAAACTAAGCTCAATACACGTTCGGCCATGCCCCTGATGACGTCAACTATGATGAAACGCGTAGGGAGGAGCCTGTAATGCGTGACGTGATTGTATTGCTGGGACGCAGCAGCCATCTTCTTGATTTAAAACGCTGGACGTTTCTCCTATTCATATGCTTATACCTGCCACTGAAATGTGATTGTAACCTCCTTTTTAACTTTGCAATAAATTTACATGTTTGGGACATCTGCACTATGAAGTGTTCTTTTCTTTTCATTGGATTATTGAATTGGTGGTATATTGTTGGTGAGGACCTGTCACTGAGAGGCATCCAGGTTTTCTGACATCCAAGTGAAGAAGCTGCTGAGTTTTATCCCCCATACTGCTGAGGAGTGGTTGCTGGAAAAATAACCTATGCCTGTGTTATCTGCCTGCTGGTAAGAGGCAGTGTGTTTGGTGGCGGTGTCCTTACAAATGGATTCTTCACTTGATCTTTTTATTGTTAAATCAGATTACTATGGACTTTCTTGAATAATGTTTTCCATTAAGTATATTTAAAGCATTTTATTGTTTTATTTTTAGTGCTACACCATCTACTATATCTATTATTGTGCAAACCCCACATATTGTGTTAGCAGCTTTTTTACATCATGAATTAATCAACTGCTTGTTGATTTTAACTCATAAGATCCCAGCGCAACAAAATTGTATTTTTTTATAACTATTAGTCCTGCTAATGGTCCAGTCTGTGCTCTTTTGCAGAACTAGACTGGCCAAAGCATATTCAACATCTGCCACCTCCGGGTGTGTTGGATGCCCATGCCACCCACTGTGTGTGGTGGTTCCACTAGCTGGCTACTATGTTGCTACAGCTTTGCTGGGTCATAGTAGTGATGTAGCAGGTGGTGGGGGAACTCGTAACAGGATGCACATGGACCGAAAGATCAGATAGAGTAACCAAAAGGTCCCTTTCACACAAGGTGGAATCCATCCAAGCAGATCTGCCTGCTCAACAGTGAATCTCTCCACTGATCCCCTCTGAGTAGGCAGATGACAGGTCCGCTATGAGCTGCTGTTCTCTATGGGGCTGTCGGGTGGCAACGGACTGCAGGTCTGTTTCCATCCAATTGTAATCCAATCCCCCTGATGGATGGCGAAGGTATCCCCATCCATCCATTTTTAATGGACCGGATCAGATGCCGGTGGGTGACAGCGAATACATAGAGAACAATGGGTGGTCTGATTGGGTCTGCCTGAAAAACAGACAGGTGATCCCGATCGGTCCGCTGGTGTGCAAGGTGCTTAACTTGCAGTTTACTAAACAGGTGCAAAGTAGAATCAACAATTCAATACAGTATTAGAATGTCAAAGAGCATGCATACACAATAATATACACAGAATAATACAAACATATTATGGAAATTGCACAAACATGAACCCTTCACAGCAAAGTCTCTGTGGCTCATTTAGATCAACATATGACTTAGTTTCTATAAGACTCTGTAATAATAGAGAGTCTAGCCGAGGCTCACTATTTCAGTAAAACAGTCCAAGACACAAACCATCCTTATCCAATCATCCAATAAACAGCATCCCTCTTAGTGAAGTCAGGGGTAGCTCTGATAACACACAGGTGAACATCCAGAGAGATCCCAGGTCCAAGGACACAGGGCCGGATTACCTAATGGAACAGGAATATTTTTGGGCCTTTTGGAGAAGCTGCATGGCATTAGGCTCTGGCCCAGCTACATGCACGCTGGTTCTGACAGTGGAGGGCCTCCCACCTGGCTGCTGATCACTTGCCCAGCTACCTCTTACCCATCAGAAGTGACTCGTCTGAGCCGCTGAGGAATGGAAACAGAAAAATGTTTCTTCCCTTGGTGTGTCCAAGAACACTCAGGGAGTTGGCCTGCTCCTACACATGGGTAAATGGGCACGCAGCTACAAAACTACAGCAGAAATACACTGAAAAGTGCCAAATAGGTAAAATACTTTGGCCAATGTAGCTCTGCAAAGGAGCAGAGATTGAAGTCACTGGAAGCAAGACTGTTGTATTAATGTATTATTGGTCTGCTTTTACAGGATGTTCTTAAGCGACAAAGCCCACTACTTTACACTGTGTAAAGCACACCCTAGCTTCATCATGCAGATTTGAGAGAGTACACACTGCACAAAATCACCGGTTACCAGCCTATAATGTTAGATAACAGTGCCCAATTTACATATGGTGTGCAGGTGCTGTAACCCATACTGCAAGGTCACAGTCTGAGAAAGCCTTTACAAGTTTAAATAGGTCTTATTAAAGGCCCTGTTAATTCTTTTTTCCTCTAGACATAAAGAGTGCCCCCCTGCCCTCTGTGTTGAACATAAAGTGAATAACTCAATACTAAGTTCTTTATATGGACCCCTTATATATTTGTACATGTTGATCATATCCCCCTTAATCTCCTGGTCTGCTCTGGAATGCAGATTCACCAGAGCAATCCAGGAAAATAGACTTCTGTCTTCGAGCATTGCCAAACATGGACTTTTCTCAAAGAGTCTACACCTGTGCAGGTAACCTGGGGCAGCCATAGTTAGGTTTAGTTAGGCAAAGGACATTATTGTATGTTATACATGTTCTGCCAAGTCTACAGTAAAGATTGATTCAGCTGCTCAGAGCCTGGTCTGAAGTTATTCAAGGGTGCATGTCAGGTCTTGGCATATTACTAAAGAACTCGGGTCCATAACCACAATATGGGGTATGTGTAACATCACTACGAGAAAAGTTCATTCAACAGGGGGTCGGTGCTTAGACTCCCTCCCTAGCTGTCAATCTCTGTTGGTCTCCAGGAGTGGACTAGCAATACGGAGATCTGTGGCCTGGTCACTAGGTACAGGAAGAATTAAGTGAGAGCAAGCATGAGGTCCGCACTATGTGCTCAGCGGGACCCTATTATGTTATTGAGAGGACGGTAACAGAGGTACACTGACTGGTGGAGTGGGCAGAGGCTCAGCCTGTCCCTGCCAATGCAACACATACAGTATATCAGTATAAGTGTGGCTCATCTCTGAGTTGGGAGGCTGCCTTAATATTTGACTCTACACATGACTATGGCTCCCGCCTGGTCCTGGGCATCAATGAGAAAGCCTTCAGGTGAAGAGTTACCCCACATGCAAGGGTTAGTGACCCCATTCAATGCCTGGAGTAGCCCAAAAAACCTACCTACTAGAAAGTACCACCCGCCTACCGTACACACTTATCAGTTTTTGAAAAAGCAGAACAAAAATGCAGAAAAAATGTATCTCTTTAAATCCCATAGAACTCTGCAATGCATTTTTGGAGCATGTTGAACCACTTAAGGACTGGAAGGATTTACCCCCTTAATGACCACGCCATTTTTTGCGATACGGCACTGCGTCACTTTACCTGACATTTATGCGGTCGTGCGATGTTGTACCCAAAAAAAATTTATTTCCTTTTTTCCCCACAAATAGAGCTTTCTTTTGGTGGTATTTGATCAACTCAGCAGTTTTTATTTTTTGCGCTATAAACAAAAAAAGAGCAACAATTTTGAAAAAAATTCTATATTTTGCTATAATAAATATCCAACAAAATAGATATATATAAAAACTAATTTCTTCCTTAATTTAGGCCAATATGTATATTTTTAGTAAAAACAATCACAATAAGCGTATATTGATTGGTTTGTGCAAAAGTTATAGCGTCTACAAAATAGGGGATAGATTTATGGCATTTTTATTATTATTATTTTTTTTAATAGTAATGGCGGTGATCAGCAATTTTTAGCAGGACTGCGACATTGTGGCTGACAGATCGGACAATTTTGACACTTTTTTGGCACCAGTGACCTTTATACAGCGATCAGTGCTGTAAAAATGCACTGATTACTGTATAAATGACACTGGCAGGGAAGGGGTTAACACTAGTGGTGATCAAGGGGTTAAATGTGTTCCCTGGAAGGTGTTTCTAACTGTTTGGGAAGTGTACTGACTTGAGGAGGAGAGGAGGAGAGAGATTGCTGTTCCCGATCACTAGGAACAGACGATCTCTCTCTACTCCCCTGACAGAACAGGGATCTGTTTGTTTTCATGGATGCTCAACCTGTGGCCCTCCAGCTGTTGGGGAACTACAAGTCCCATCATTCCTCTGCTTTTGGGAGTCATACTTGTAACTGTCAGCCTTGCAATGTTCCGCAACAGCTGAAGGGCCACAGGTTGAGCACCCATGGTTTACATTGACAGATCCCCGTTCTGGCTCTCTGTGGAGCGATTGCAGGTGGCCGGCGGACATCGCGGCCGCAGGTCAGGCGCATTGGCTTTGGCGCCCCAGACGTGCACCTTTGGCACTGTGCGCGCACCCACTGTATCTAGCTACAGCTACGCCGATTCGCGCAATAGAGCCAACCTGCCGCAGCATAATGATGGCGGCTGGTCGGCAAGTGGTTAAAAAGCGCACGAAAAACGCACCTCCCCATTGAAATGAATGGAAAACACACCAAAAATGCATATGCATTTTTACCGCTTTTTTTTTAGAGTGATGTGAAAGGGCCCATATAAAAGGTATTCAAATGTTAGAGTGTAAGCTTGATTGGGCAGGATCCGCTTGTGTCTTTTTTTTTTTATGGAGTGTGTCAGGTGCATCCCTTTATGATTAAAAGCTCATCAGAATTTCCAGTTAAAATCAGTTAAATACATTCCAGGTGCACAAAAACAAAAGGTGTGCAAAGTCTTATGCCCCGTACACAGGGTCGGACATTGATCGGTAATTCCGACAACAAAATCCATGGATTTTTTCAGACGGATGTTGGCTCAAACTTGTCTTACATACACACGGTCACACAAAGTTGTCGGAAAATCCGATCATTCTGAACGCGGTGACGTAAAACACGTACTTCGGGACTATAAACGGGGCAGTAGCCAATAGCTTTCATCTCTTTATTTATTCTGAGCATGCGTGGCATTTTGTGCGTCGGATTTGTGTACACACGATCGGAATTTCCGACAACGGATTTTGTTGTCGGAAAATTTGATATCCTGCTCTCAAACTTTGTGTGTCGGAAAATCCGATGGAAAATGTGTGATGGAGCCTACACACGGTCGTAATTTCCAACAACAAGGTCCTATCACACATTTTCCATCAGAAAATCCAACCGTGTGTACAGGGCATTACAGTTTGTTTTTTTAGGAAGCAGCCACATCCTATGTGGAAAAGACTATTCCCCTGCCTGCATGCTGCAGACAAAGACCCCCTCGCTCTCTGTGTGGAAGCAGTGGTCTCTCTTCACAGGTCTAACACCCCCCTTGCTGAGTCTTAGCTAGAGCTCTTTAATCAGCAAAGCTCATGCTGCCTGTTAACTGGAGAGCTCTAACTCTACCTCTGCAGACAGACCACTGCTTCTATACAGAGAGCAAATGTCCTTTTCTGCAGCAGGAATAAGGCTTTTCTACTCAGGCTGTGGCTGCTTTCTAAAGAAAACACACTGTAAATCTTTGCATTCCTTTTGTTTTGAGATACCTGGAATGTATTCAATTGATTTAAACCAGTGGTCTCCAAACTGAAGCCCTTTGCTTGCCATATTCTGGCCCTTGAGGCACTATTCTCCCACTGATACGAGACACTATTCTGCAAACTTACATTAACAATGGGGCACCATTTCTTCCCTTGGCATCAACAATGGGGAACTATTCGTCCCAATGATACCAACAATGGGGCACTACTTCTCCACCTTATACCAAATGTTGTGACGTTTACTCCCACTTTTGCCAGGAAAATTTCCACTCCTGGTGAATACAGTCTGGCCCCCCTAAAGTTTGAAGGGCAATAAACTGGCCCTTTGTTGAAAAAGTTTGGACACCCCTGATTTAAACCAAAAGTTTGCATGGGCTTTAATGCATTACACTTAATAAGGGATTACAGGAATGATATTTTGATTGTTGATTTTTTTATCCCATATTGTTTAGAGCCATGGCACTATGCCCTACTTTATTACAGTAATACAAAAAAAGTTAAGCTTTCTTTCACTGCGCTGATCCTTTGCATATTCCTCACATTTTTCCCTACAAAAGCTGAGGCTTACTTTATAGTCATCACTACACCCGTAGCGCTCCCTGCCTCATCCTGTCCATGTTTTGTGCTGGAACAGAATCAAAAGACTGATTATTTATTGATCCCTTCTAGCAATGGGACTCAAACTCCACCAATGATGTCTGTATTAACACAGATGAAACAAGTACGGAGATTAGATGCAGCGGATGTTCTATACTGTGTGTTATCCATCCGGGGAGTCTTCTTCTGATTGCAGTTTGTCTTGCCACACAAGAACAGTGAACGAACAATGTATAATTATCTTCTGTCTAGTCCAATATGTTATTCTGCCATGGGACACAGTGGTGCTGTTATGTGCTAACAAGAGCAAAATAAATGTCTTGGAAAAGAAATGTCTATGTTGCCTAGGCTGATGAGATTTGACATTGAAGCCTAGGCTGGATTTAGCCCCCTTTCACACCTGTGTAATTTGTTGCATGTCAATTACCGTGCAACAATGTACAACAAGAGGAATGGCATTATCATCTATGAGGCCTGTTCACACCTATGCTATGGTCTTCTGTGCAACATGAAGAAGGGTGTGCATGCTTCTTCTGGTGCAACACTGGCCCCATAGACATCAATGAAAAAACAGGAAAAATGCCCAAAAATGCATGAGAAATCTATGAAATTGATTTTTCTTTAATTTATTATTATTATTATTATTTATTATTATTATTGATTTACTTTGATTGTTCTTTTCACTTATTTGATGTTATTGTTCATGTGGCTCCTATGGGCATCCTGCTATAAATGCCTTACTAAAGCAATCTTAAAACTATGGTGCATTACTTTAGGACACTATTCTTCCATGCTCTGAGACTAAACATAGTAATACCTCCAAAATCAGATACTATTTCGGTACCCAAATATTTTTAAAACATTAAAAAGAAATTATATTGATACTTGTACCATCAGCTTATTATAGCTTCTCTCTTGTAATTTTATTATATTCTTATTTTGCTTTCTGTTTGATTATATTATTTTGTAATTTCTTGGAAAACAATAAAAATGACATTAAAAAAAAGAAGAAATCTATGAAAAATGCATTAAAATGTAGACATACAAGTGTGAACTTAGCCTTACATTGTTCCACATAGTGGTAACCCGCACGTGTAGGTATAAATTGACTCATGGGGAGGATTTACTAAAACCTATGCACACCGAATCTGCTCTGCATAGTAACCAATCAGCCAGTGGCGGCTGGTGCTCAAAATTTTGGGGGGGCGGCACAAACTAACATCACCCTCCCCCGCGGTAGACGGACGTCGGATACCTTACCTTGTGGAGGCAGGGGGAAGGAAGAGACAGGGTCACTCTGACCGATTCTGCCAGGGAGCACACAGGGAGACATTCTCCTCCCGGCCGCTCAGGAACAGGAAGTGTGTCCTGAGACACGATTGGCCAGGGAGTCCTAGGACTCCCTGGCCAATAGAGGCTTCCTTATTGGCCTGAAGGAGAATGAGGGAGACAATAGGGAATATTCATTTGCTATTGTCACAGAAGTGGGGGTGCTCGGGGCGCACTGCTCTGTGCCCCGAGCCCACCCTTTTTTGAAGCCAATTAGAGCCTCTCTAAAAAAAAAAAAACCCATTGGAATCCATGCGTTCGACGCCCTGCATGTACATTATGCATGTAGATTTTCTTTTTCTTCTCTCGAAGGTTCTGATGAAGAGGGAAAACTTCGAAACACCTTAGCCTACCTTGAGCATTTGCCCTTGCATGGGCATAATGAGTTAATATTTTTTAATGAATATCTTGTAACCCATTTTAATGAATACATAGTAATTTATTTGTATTTATCTACTTTGTCTATGAATAAATCATATCACTTTGATTCATGCGTTATATCATGCGCCTTCCACCCCCTTTTTTTCACTTAGGGCTGAGATCCCCCGCTGACAGCCAGGAGAAGAGATCAGTTGAGCACAGAGCGGTGCTGTACCGAAAGTACTTGATACAACCATATTACAGAAACACACCCCTCACACTACATACTACTGCAGGAGAGTGGATTCTATCATTTTACAACTAATTTAAACTAGGGCTTATTTTCGGGTAGGGCTTATACTGCAGCCTTACCCAAAAATCACAGTAGGTCTTATTTTGGGGGTAGGTCTTATTTTCAGGGAAACACGATACCTCCTGATGAGTCAGACCTATAGCAGTACTGCAAACAGCCAGAAGCACAAGCTTTTCTGACTGCATAGCTATAGGTCTGGCACTGCTGGATTGCTGTGAAGCGGAAGTGTTTCTGTTTTATCCTAGGTGAGCAAACGTTGAGTAGCTGCAATGTTCACCAATTTGCCCATGAGTGAAAAAACTGATTGCATTTTATTGTATCTTTTTCCTAATCACCTCTGCTCTGGAAATTCTGTCAGCAATATCACATTTTTCAAACAAGCTCATGAGCTCCCATTGCTGACTTGTTTTTTTGTAGCTGCGTGTTACTAGGCTGTCATTTTTCTTTTTCCTTTGCTACATGAAACAGAATTTCAGCCCAAGCCTTTTTCCCATCATTGAGTAAAGCAGGGAAGCCTTATGCCCCGTACACACAATCAGACTTTCCGACAACAAAACCGTGGAATTTTGTTCGAAGGTTGTTGGCTCCAACTTGTCTTGCATACACACGGTCACACAAATGTTGGCCAACAATTACGAACGTGGGAAACGTGGTGACGTACAAGATGTACGAGGAGCCGAGAAAAAGGAAGTTTGATAGCCAGTGCAGCTCCTTCTGCTTGATTCCGAGCACGCGTGAACTTTTGTGCGTCGGACTTGTGTACACACGATCGGACTTTCCGACAACAAAGTTTTGTTGGCGGAAAATTTGAGAACCTGCTAGCCAACATTTGTTGGCGGAAAGTCCGACAACAAACGTTCGATGGAGAGTACACACGGTCGGACTTTCAGCCAACAAGCTCACATTCAACATTTGTTGTCGGAAGATCCGATCGTGTGTACGGGGCATAAGAACCTCTATCAGGCTTTCATTGCTGTGTCTGCATTGGAGAGATTGACCAACTTTGCTTGTCATAATAACCAAAGTGAAATCTCAAAAGAATATCATTTGAACGGGGCCACCTCTTCTGGTGGCAGATGTCAAAAAAGTTTCCCTCAATTCCTGCAGTTTTCCTTACTGTACTTCCCATCATGTTTCTGGGAAAGGGAAATCTCTTAACGGACACATATAGCAAAAAAAGAAGTTTCTAATCCTTCAAATTTGCTCCAGGAAAATAGCACAAAGGGAAAATACGGTAGTAGAATAGCTCAACCATTCATAGTAATATTCTTGAGAAAGTTTGGCTTTCATCTTTCCATCATCCTTATCCTCTTAGTACATCTTCCTGAACTTAGATCAGGACGCAGCTTTAGGTAAATGTGTCTCTCTTAAATGCCCCCGTTCCCTGCAGCTATAGCTTGCCAAACTGCTCATTTGGGTGCACTCTTGCACATTGTGGCCGATTAATCTCGCCAAGTGAAGTGAAATGGCTGCACAGGGACGGTTCCATAATGGCAGCATCTTACAACACTAGCCTGGCTTGTCGGTATCACTGCTAAACCAGGAATAATCATGTCTCCGACTGACATCATGAGCTGAGCTAATGCCCGTCCTGGGCAGCTAAATATCAGGCAATTCAATTCCGCGACAGATGTTGTAGATCAGACTCAGTAGCCGGGACGCCAATTTTAATGACCGTCACAAACGGAAAAGTCACTTCTCCATCTTGTAGAAAACCCAAATATAAAAACAGCACTTGGATTACATTAAAGAATGAATCAAATCAAAGGCAAAAACTTGGACATAAATTTGCAAGCATTACTTTAAAAATATGCTCTTGTGACCTTTCTTTGTATTCAATTTCTATCATCCTCTGCTCAAAGTTTAAAGTGGTAGTAACCCTTAGCCATGAAATATGAAGAAAGCATATCCCTCTGTAGTGTGTACCGGTCCTAATCCAGAGCAGATAGTGTCATGCTGCCTCCTTCCTCTGCTATCTGCAAGTTTTCCTAACACCAAGAGCAAAAAGGTGACAGGGGAGGGATCTCCAGCTGATTGACAACCTCAGCTATGTTCCTGTGTGCTGTGTGAAGTGGAAGGGGGTGTGTCCCTTCTCTCCAATCAGCTTTCAGAGCACCCCTCACTGAGCTCTGCAGTGTGTATTTTCAGCTCTCTCTCCCCTGTTTTCTGACCGCTCAGACAAGCTTTATAAATTCTGGACTTTGAATTAATGTAGATTAGAGAAGGCTGCAGAAAAAAAGGGGGTTGTCAGAAAACAGGGGGTGGTGAGCTGAAATTACATTCTGCAGAGCTCAGTGAGGAGAGCTCTGAGAGTTGATTGGAGGGAAGGGACAACACCCCCTTCACACAGCACACAGGAACAGAGCTGAGGCTGTCAGTCACAGGCTGTGTCCTGGAGCTCCCTCCCCTGTAACCTTTTTACCTCTGGGTGTCAGGAGGACTTGTTAGAACTGATTCATACAGATAGCAGAGGAATGAAACAGCAAAAATTATTACAGTGATAGTTCCTATTTTTCAGCACTGATCACTGTATTAGTGTCACTGGTCCCCATAAAGTGTCAAAACTGTCAGTTAGTGTCCGATTTGTCTGCCATAATATCACAGTCCCACTATCAGTCGCTGATCGTCGTCATTACTAGTAAAAAAAAAAAATCATTAAAAATATATACAGTATCTGACAATAGTGAGTACACCCCTCACATTTTTGTAAATATTTTATTGCATCTTTTCATGTGACAACACTGAAGAAATGACACTTTGCTACAATGTAAAGTAGTGAGTATACAGCTTGTATAACAGTGTAAATTTGCTGTCCCCTCAAAATAACTCAACACACAGCCATTGATGTATAAACCGTTGGCAACAAAAGTTAGTACACCCCTAAGTGAAGATGTGCAAATTGGGCCCAATTAGCCATTTTCCCTCCCCGGTGTCATGTGACCTGTTAGTGTTACAATGTCTCAGGTGTGAATGGGGAGCAAGTGTGTTAAATTTGGTGTTATCGCTCTCACTCTCTCATACTGGTCACTGGAAGTTCAACATGGCACCTCATGGCAAAAAAACTCTGAGGATCTGAAAAAAAGGAATTGTTGCTCTACATAAAGATGGCCTAGGCTATAAGAAGATTGCCAAGACCCTGAAACTGAGCTGCAGCACGGTGGGCAAGACCATACAGAGGTTTAACAGGACAGGTTCCACTCAGAACAGGCCTCACCATGGTCGACCAAAAAAGTTGAGTGCACGTGCTCAGCGTCACATCCAGAGGTTGTCTTTGGGAAATAGACATATGAGTGCTGCCAGCATTGCTGCAGAGGTTGATGGGGGGGGGGGGGTCATCCTGTCAATGCTCAGACCATACGCCGCACACTGCATCAAATTGGTCTGCATGGCTGTTGCCCCAGAAGGAAGCCTCTTCTAAAGATGATGCACAAGAAAGCCCGCAAACAGTTTGCTGAAGACAAGCAGACTAAGGACATGAATTACTGTTCTGATCAGACCAAGACAAACTTATTTTATTCCAAATCAGGGACAGTCCCTCAAAATCAGGGACAGTTGGGAGCTATAGTAATAGCAATACAAATAATTATTTTTGACAATCCAATATAAGCTTTCTTGAAAACTCCCCTTTCATGTAGTGAGTGCTGCCTGTCTGCTGGCCATATCTTTCTAACATCTTCCTGGATTCCCTGCATGCCTCTGCTATTTACTTTCTATTTCTAAGGACTACATATCCCATGGTACCTTGCTGCCTGTAAGCTGTGATCCATGTAGTGACTCCACCTCCTGAAACTCCTCCTCTCAGCACATCTGTAGTGAATAAGGCAGGCTCTGTGAAATGTGTGACACAGCAGTGCCTACTCGCAGGACATAGTGAATACGTGTCACAGAATTCAAGGAAGTAAATGTGTAAGAATCTTCACAAAGTTCGTTTCCAAGCTTCAACATTGTTCAGTTATAGGGTTAGAAATATAATGTTGAAATGAATACTGTTTATTATTTTATATTTTCACCATAGATACACATTTACTATATATTATTGAATACAAAACTATTAATTTGTGTTTTTTTAGCTGCTTGGAATTCATTATTAGAGCCTAGAAATGATAGACAGAAAATTAATTTTACTTGCTGACTCTAGCTTGAGATTCTGCGCTGCACAGTATCATATGCCGCTATTCGGGGCTATCTGTTTCTTGGCACAGTCACATACACTGTGGGTGAAGCTGGCATTTTGAGGGACACGGTTCTAGAGTAAATTTTCTCGGCGTCTGTGCAACACTTGTACAATCTGGCTTTGAACATCAATCTGGTCTCCATCAGCTAAAGAATAGGAACAGCGAGAACAGTGCATTCTCAGCAGGAAGCTGAGAACAGAAGGATAAACAGGAGATTCTGGTTGGCCATCAGTTTGCTCAGGAAGCTAGTTAGATGAGTTAAAGTGCTTTTGCGAATTTTCGTAATTTAAACTTGTGATGATTTGGGGTATTTTAGCTCGTTGGTAGCGCCAAACAGCAAGTCCACTCCACAAAGTTTGTTTTAGGGCTTTTTCTGCCCACTTTTATTGAAGAAAGATTCACAGCAGAAGAATTTCCCTCGCAGTGGTTCTCATCATTAATCTGTCAAAATAGTAGTCCTCCTCGTGGCTCTTCTCTGCAGTATCTCTGCTTAGTCCTCCTGCCTTGGTCCTCCAGACAGACCATCAAACACACAGTCGCAGTGCTCGTGCACTAAACGCTGAAAGTTCCTCGGCTCTGACTGTTTCTCCTACAGCTCCCTGCTGCTGCATCCTTACAGGCTCGGCCTTTCACTTTCTCCGCATGGACAGTATGGAGCAACGTGCGCCTAACAGCTCCCTTGCACAGACTGACCCCCTTGGGAGGGTGGGGTCACTAACCTCTACTCCCAGCTCTAACATGAGCCCAGTGCACATCTGGCTCATTAGTGTGCCTGTTTTCTGCAAAACATGGGCTAAACTGCCAAAATAAACAGTGGCACGGGCTCACCTCTCACAAACTGAATAAGCCGTGTCAATATTTGACCCTGAGACTGAGATCCTTTTGGCAATTTTTGAGCTTTCAGAGTTTCAAGCTTTAAAGTAGAACACCACTTAATTTTTTCTATAGGTCTAGGGTCCCCCACCTATTAAAAAAAATTGCCAGTATTTACTTACCCTTTCCACACTACAGCACTGTCCCTGACTTCCTGCTCAGCCCAGCATTGATAGGCCGCTTCAGAGCAGAACGACACTCTGTTAATAGGATGGGATGTAGAGGTGCTATTGAATTCCCTCCACGGTAGTCGGACTTAACAGCTCCTAATTTCTATCTGTGGTGAACACTAAAGGATGTGGTGTACCATAGAAAACCACCTACACTGACTGCACTACAGAAAGAAATTGAAACATCATGCAGAGCAATTCCTGTGGACACTCTAGTAGTCAATGTTGTTCAAGCAGTAGTTTTCTAAAATCAAAAGTGTCTGGATGCTAATGGTGACCACTTTGAGCACCTAATGTGATTGCATAATTCAAACATGACTTATAGCTACCCTTTGATGTTTATATAGATCTAGTAATGACATTTTTATGCATGTATTTTTTGTTAGCTGAGCATTAAAATAATGCGATGGAAGCTTCTTGTATATAGCAATACGCTTTACTTTCATGGAGAAAAATAAGAACATGTCTTTTCATGGAACAGGAAACAGGAATATACAAGAACACAGTGAGGAAAGCAAACACTTCCTCTCATTACATTACCATGGATAACACACTATAATACTGCAGAGACTGCGGATGCGACTTACAGGAAATGACCAGAGACTGTGGCTGCGACTACATGAAATGACCAGTGACTGCGGATGCGACTACAGGAAATGACCAGAGACTGCGGATGTGACTACAGGAAATAACCGGAGACTGCGGATGCGACTACAGGAAATGACCAGAGACTGCGGATGTGACTACAGGAAATAACCAGAGACTGCGGATGCGACTACAGGAAACGACCAGAGACTGTGGCTGCGACTACAGGGAATGACCAGAGACTACGGATGTGACTACAGGAAATAACCAGAGACTGTGGCTGCGACTACAGGGAATGACCAGAGACTGCGGATGCGACTACAGGAAATGACCAGAGACTGTGGCTGCGACTACAGGGAATGACCAGAGACTGCGGATGCGACTACAGGAAATGACCAGAGACTGTGGCTGCGACTACAGGGAATGACCAGAGACTGCGGATGCGACTACAGGAAATGACCAGTGACTGCGGCTGCAACTACAGGAAATGACCAGAGACTGCGGCTGCGACTACAGGAAATGACCAGAGACTGCGGCTGCGACTACAGGAAATAACCAGGGACTGCGGCTGCGACTACAGGAAATGACCAGAGACTGCGAATGCGACTACAGGAAATGACCAGAGACTGCGAATGCGACTACAGGAAATGACCAGAGACTGAGAATGCGACATACTACAGGAGATGATCAAGTAACCATTTTTAAAATTCTAACTTTTAGCAATGCACAGCTATACAGGGGTTAAACAACACTGTCAGGGAGGTTTAGTATAACATTGAGTCTACTGTCTACAGGCAGTGTGTATTGGCAGAAAGACCCAACTGGCCAGCGGGCTCACCTCCCGCTCTCAGAGGTCCGGGGCAGGTCTTTCCGCGGTAGGGGGTGTGGCTTTCCATGGTAGGGGGTGGGGCTTTCCATGATAGGGAGCGGGGCTTTCAGAGGTCTGGGGCTCTAAGTGGTCAATGGCAGGGCTCTCAGATGTACAGGGGAGGCACTCTTAGCACTCGAGCCTCTGATCACATACAGGCTACATAGGGCGGGGCAGGGCAGGGTCACAGTGTCAATGGAGCTCCCAGACCCGGCCCCTCCCTGCTGAAAGAGCCTCCCTCAGCCCAAGCCAAGCTTAACAGCCCGGGCACCCCGGAGGTCGGACGGTGTAACAGCAGGATCAGGCAGCACACAACAACAGCGTGTGTGAGTCAGTGCCTGCCAAGTGCAGCAATGTAGTTGAAGCACACATAACATTACTACTTCTGCACTGATGCTCTGGGGGGGGGGGTTCAACCCCCCGAACTCCCCCCTTATCTACGTTACGCTGACAGGGAGCTGAGACTTTCCTGCATAGTATCCCCACTGCTGCGGCAATGTCTGGTCTTGTCACCGTGAAAACATATAGCAGCTTACCGATTGCTCTGCGATACATGTCATTGTTGGGTAGCAAGTTTTCTGCTTCATTGCTCTTTTGATAACCTGGTTCCATAGGAGTTTTCACTTCCTTTGCATCTTGCATATGGAATTGTTCCAAGATTTCAGAGATTTTCTGAGATTGGTTGAGAAGATAACTTCCATCTTCTTCTCTCTCTATTTGGATTCCCAGATAGTAGCTAATGTTTCCTAGCTAATGTTTCTTAGCTCTTTGATTTTCTTTCAGTTTGTGAACTATCTGATTGTAATCCTCTACTTGTTTAAAACAGGTTATAATGTCATCAACCTAGATACGGATGTATATCCATCTGACTTCTTGATTCCTGGAGTAGAGACAGGGATCTGCTTTACTTCCTGAGAATCCCTCTCTGGTAAGTACTTCGTTTACTTTCTCATTCCACATCCTTGCCGATTGCTTAAGACTGTAGATGCTCTTCTGAAGTTTATACACAATGTTGTCTCCTTGCTCAAACCCTGGTGGTTGCACCATATAGAGATCTTCCTTAATGTCTCCATATAGGAAAGCAGTTTTAACGTCTAGTGCCGCGTACACACGGTCGGACTTTGCAGCTACAAAAGTCGGACAGTCTGTCCGACATACTTCCGGCGTACCTTCGGCGGACTTGGGGCAGACTTTCTTACGAACGTACTTGCACACACACGACCACACAAAAGTACGCCAGTTTAGTACGCTGTGACGTACACCAAGTCCGACGAGACTATAAAACGGAAGTTCAATAGCCCGTACGACACCCTTTGGGCTCCTTCTGCTAATCTCGTGTTTATCTCGTGTTAGTAGAAGTTTGGTGAGAGACGATTCGCGCTTGTGAGACTCGTATTTTTCAGTTCGTTTTAACTGTTGTTCAGTCTGTGCTTGTGAGGTTTGTATCTGCTTTTCAGTGCGTTTGGTCAGTTGGCATTGAGAAATCTTTGTTTTATTGGCCGCTCGTTCCTGATTTTCAGGTCGTTCTTCACAGGCCTTGCTGTTCTTCAGTGCGTTCTGTTTAGTGCGTTCTGACCAGCCGACCGTTTTGAAGCCATGTTACCTGTACGTACTCGTCGTAGAGCTCGTGCATTGTATGTGCTTGGTGCTGTAGTTTATTCTTCAGCCCAAGACCAGTCCATGAACAGGGCGAGGAGGAGTTCATGGACCAAGAATTGGTTGCTTCAGCGTGACCAGTTCTGTCACATGCCTTTGCTCCGTGAGATCCGTGAGAATAATCCTGAGGATTTCAGGAACTTTCTCCGGATGACGGACCCCGTTTTTGATCGTTTGGTGGCTTTGCTGACCCCCTATATCAGCAGGCAGGATACCTGCATGAGGCAAGCCATCACTCCGGAGCAGAGGCTGGTCGCTACCTTGCGGTATTTGGCCACAGGGAGAAGCCTGCAGGACCTTAAGTTCTCGACAGGCATCTCCCCCCAGGCTCTGGGGATCATTATCCCAGAGACCTGTTCTGCCATCATACAGGTCTTGCAGAAGGACTATATTAAGGTAAGCTATTTTTATTTTATTAGCATCACATGTTCTTTTATGTAATCTTTGATAAAGTAATGTATTTCTTGCTTCAAACACTACTTCCCATCATTGCAATATAGTGTGAATGTCCCCTTTTTATCCTCACACATGCTGGGATTTTTTCCTGTTATTTTTTGTCATGCATGTATAGTTTCCTTCAATAACCTTCCCAGCATGAAGTGATGGGAACATATCCACCTAGTCTACTCATTTTGAATGTATTTTGTTGGAGTGTATTTAGTGTGCTTAGAATTAGCAATTAGCTAGATTTCACAACCCCCCACCCCCACCTGAACTCACTCCAAATAGTGTGCTGCTAATTAGCAATTAGCTAGATTTCACAACCCCCCCACCCCCCCCCACCTGAACTCACTCCAAATAGTGTGCTGCTAATTAGCAATTAGCTAGATTTCACAACCCCCCCACCCCCACCTGAACTCACTCCAAATAGTGTGCTGCTAATTAGCAATTAGCTAGATTTCACAACCCCCCCACCCCCCCCCACCTGAACTCACTCCAAATAGTGTGCTGCTAATTAGCAATTAGCTAGATTTCACAACCCCCCCACCCCCACCCTCGTTAAAATTTGCTTGAATGTTCTGTGGTGTTGATTTGTCTAAAGCAAATCTATGTTGCACTTTGCAAAATGCATGTGCACTCTACAAGTGCATTTGTTCCAGTGCTTTAGTAAATGAGCAGAAGCTCTGCTGATTTCCATCATCAAATCATATGCAAGCCTCAAAGTGTTTTCATTAATTGCCCTTGCATGTGATTGTGTACTGTTTGCAACATGAATGCCTTTTGACATTACCTCATTTACTGTAAGCTGGTTTGCAACTGCACCTGCAGAGTGCGACAACTGCAGTCTTGTAGCCTTTGTTATCCCTAAATTCCTGCGTGTTGTTAAAGTAATATTTTTTTGGGATTTCACAACCCCCTAAAATGTAATCAATGTTCTATCAGAGGGGGTGAGCAATCTGATAAGTGTGCCTTTTTCCATATTAGTTATTCCAGAAGAATTAAATTATTGAATGTTATACTGATGCTGGGGAATAATGTTTTTAATTGTCTAATTTTCTTGCAATGTTAGCTTCCAAATTAATTGATTTTGGTTTTCTTGTTTGATTCCCCAGTTTCCTTCAACGCCACAGGAATGGCAGACTGTGGCATCCCATTTTGCCAGCCGTTGGGACTTTCCCAATTGTGGAGGGGCTATAGATGGGAAACATGTCCACATTGTGCCACCACCCCATTCGGGGTCATATTATTTTAATTATAAGGGGTTCCACAGTATTGTTTTAATGGCGGTGGTGTCGGCACACTATGATTTTTTATATGTGGACGTGGGGAAGAATGGCCGGATGTCGGATGGAGGAGTATTTGCCCAGACGGAGTTCTGCCAGCGTCTCCAGAGTGGTGGCCTGGGATTGCCACCTGATGAGGATAACGTGGAAGGACTCCCCTTTGTCTTCATTGCCGATGAAGCCTTCGCTCTGAGCAAGCACCTCATGAGGCCATTCCCCCAAAGAACCCTCACCCCGGAGAGGAGGGTTTTTAATTACCGGCTGGCCAGAGCTAGAAGAGTGGTTGAGAATGCGTTTGGAATTCTGGCCAGCCGGTTCCGCCTGTTTCAAACAGCCATTAATTTGGCGGAATACAAACTTAATTTTATAATTTTATCATGCTGCATTCTGCACAACTTTTTAAATAAGCATTCTGCCAATTATATAGGCACAGTTGGGCCTGAGGCCGGACAAATAGAAGCCAACCTTACAGGCCTGGATACTGTCCGTACTGGCTTGGCCCCCCAAAGTTCCCGTCAGGTTAGACAGCAATATGTTGATTATTTTATGGGTAGGGGGGCCATTGCAATGGGCCAGGATATATAATTTTTTTTACAATAAAAAAAATATTGCTGAAATCTGGCATTATATTTATTGCTTGCCTTTCTTTTGGGCTGTCTCCTAGGTTATGGTCGAGCAGTTG